>SJYX01000933.1:0-56338 GCA_006410675.1 Oreotragus oreotragus
AGTAGCAGCAGCAATTATGTTTAAGAGTAAAAAATTTAAATAAAAAAGAATGGAAGAAAAGAGGAAGGAAGTACCTCAAGCACCTTTTCTCATGAAGCTGCTAAAGGGTGCATTCCATCAAAACAAGGGAGCATAGCAAGAAGGAAGAAGATATTAGATTCAGGAAATAGGAGTTCAAATAGGAAAGGGTAAGGGACTCCTTAAAAAGATGGTGCATGAGGATCCCAGAATTATAGCTGTATATCAGAGAGCAACCAGACAAGAAGGGAACAGGTCCAATGTTTGCCAAGAAATTTCTATAAGGAGATGAAATTGACAGTGAAAGTCACTCAGTCGTGTCTGACTCTTTGTGGCCCCATGGACTATAGAGTCCATGGCATTCTCCAGGCCATAACACTGGGGTAGGTAGCCTTTCCCTTCTCTAGGGGATCTTCCCTACCCACGGATTAAACCCAGGTATCCTGATTGCCGGTGGATTCTTTACCAACTGAGCCACAAGGGAAATTGATAGATTACTATTTTATTTGTTTATTTTGAAGGACTGGAAAGGTATTCAACTAAGGGAACATTCTGGGGTGAATTAATGATAAACACACAGAAAACCAAGCAAATAAACACATAAACAAAACCAAAGACAATTACTAACTCCAGAGAAAACTAAAAAGTTGTGCCAAAAGGGAATCCTATAATATACTACATAGCTCGGGAGCAACCAGCATACATCNGGTGGATTCTTTACCAACTGAGCCACAAGGGAAATTGATAGATTACTATTTTATTTGTTTATTTTGAAGGACTGGAAAGGTATTCAACTAAGGGAACATTCTGGGGTGAATTAATGATAAACACACAGAAAACCAAGCAAACAAACACATAAACAAAACCAGAGGCAATTATTAACTCCAGAGAAAACTAAAAAGTTGTGCCAAAAGGGAATCCTATAATATACTACATAGCTCGGGAGCAACCAGCATACATCGCCACAACAATATAAACAGTGTATATTGATCTAACCACAGGTATGAACTAAGGATGAGGGTAGGGGAAATATGTGTTCCACTGTTGCTCTAGGGTAGAGAGAGCTACATCATCTTCTTCTATAATGAAAGTCAATAAATGATAATGTTTAAAATTAAAAAATGAAAAAGTAGTGATATAAGCATATTACTTATTATTGTCTTTTAGTTGCTAAGTCGCGCCCAACTCTTTGCAACACCAGGAACTGTAGCACACCAGGCTCCTCTGTCCTAACCTTTCCATGGATCACAACCTTGTTGTGGGGAAGGGGCGGGCGTAACTCAGTGAAGCTAGGAGCCATTCTGTGCAGGGCCACTCACGACCTATGGGTCAGAGCGAAGAGTCCTGACAAAATGTGGTCCACTGGAGATGGAAATGGCAAGCGCCATGCACAGTGTGCAAAGGCAGAAAGACGTGATGCCAGAAGATGACCTCCAGGCCAGAAGGCATCCAACACGCTACTGGGGAAGGGCAGAGGGCGCTTACTAACAGCCCCAGTAAGAAGGAAGCGCCTGGCCCAAAGCAGGGACTTCCTTCTCGACACTCAGCCGTGGATGTGTCTGGTGGTGAAAGTAAAGCCCAGTATCGTAAAGAACAATATCGCATAGGAACTTGCAATGTTAGGTCCCTGAATCAAGGTAAATTGGAGATGGTCAAGTAGGAAATGTCAAGACTGATGGCAAGACATCTTAGGAATCAGTGAACTAAAATGGACAGGAATGGGAGAACTTCATTCAGATGACTATTATTTCACTATTGTGGGCAAGAATCCCTTAGGAGAAATGGAGTAGCCATCATAGCCAACAGAAGAGTCCAAAATGCAGTACTTAGGTGCAGTCTCAAAAATGACAGACTGATCTCGGCTCATTTCCAAGGCAGACCATTCAGCATCACAGTAACCTAAGTCTATGCCTCAACCACTGATACCTAAGAAGCCGAAGTTGAATTGTTCTATGAAGACCTACAAGACCTTCTAGAACAAACACCAAAGGAAAAAAAAAATTTTAAGCATATTACTTAGAGATGGGTAAATTAAAATTTAAAAAGAAATACAGCAGAAAAAGGAAAGAAGGGGTTGTCTCTGGGAAATGAGGTAGCATGGGGAGAGGACTGTTATTTTTTGTAAGAAGTCATTGAACTAGTTGATTCTTTTAAACTCTGAATATACACAGTTTGATAAAACTAAAATGAAGGATGGAACACCATGTCTCACTTGAGGATGTGCATTACAAGCATCATTATCAGGTACCTCCACTCCCCCAGACTGTCCATCTCTGCCTCAGGATTCCCCTCAACCATGGTCGGGGCAGAACTGAGTCAGAGATGCAGGGTGCCAGGCTAAGCTGATTCTGAACACAGATAGGACAGTCTTAAAAGAACAGCTGCTGCTGCTGCTAAGTCGCTTCAGTCGTGACTGACTCTGTGCGACCCCATAGACGGCAGCTCACCAGGCTTCCCTGTCCCTGGGATTCTCCAGGCAAGAACACTGGAGTGGGTTGCCATTTCCTTCTCCAATGCATGAAAGTGAAAAGGGAAAGTGAAGTCTCTCAATCGTGTCTGACTTTTACTGACCCCATGGACTTCAGCCTACCAGGCTCCTCCATCCATGGGATTTTCCAGGCAAGGGTACTGGAGTGGGGTGCTATTGCCTTCTCCAAAAAGAACAGCTGCTGCTGCTGCTGCTAAGTCACTTCAGTCGTGTCCGACTCTGTGTGACCCCACAGACGGCAGCCCACCAGGCTTCTCTGTCCTCAATATACCAAAATTACACCGTGAGGAGTAGGGTTATCCTAAGACTGCAGGCCAAATTTGCTTCACACATGGGGCTCTATCAGTATGTTATGTCATATCAAGATGTTAAATAGGAAACACATCCTGTAATTTTCAAACATAGCTAAAAGATATTTTATAGAATTCAATCATCATTTCTAATAAAACTTTCAGAATGAGAATAACAGACAACATCTATATTTAAACTAAATTATAATTAACGTCTCCAAATTTCAAATATATAAAGATGCCTACTATATCATGTTATCAAAATCATTAATAAAAATATAATTATTTAACATTGTCTTGAAAGTTCTTGTCAAAAAAAAAAGAGATAAAGACAGCATAAGGGAAATAACTACTGAAAGAAAGAGACAACAATATTGCTTGTATATGACGTGACTATATACCTAGAAAACTAAATCAGCCAAAATGATTCAAATACAAAAATCCCTAGTGATCCTGTTAAGTTGTAAGTCAGGTTCTATCTCTACCATGCTCTCTCAACTTGAGTGGCTTCCCATCTCATTCAGATTCAATCTAGTGTCCTTATAAGAGCCCCATATCATCTGGTGATAACCTCGTTTTCCCCCATTCTCTCCCATATTTCTCTACTCCAATCACAGGGCTTCCCTGCTTCCTCGATAAGCTATGCATGTCCCCCATCTCATGGCCTTTGCACTTGCTGTTCCCCTTGTCACTTATTCAGGTCTCTGCTCAAATGATACCTATTTATAGTGGTCAAATGTCACTGTGAGTGGCCTCTCCTGAGCACCAAATCTTTCCCTTATCATTCTTCACTTATTTTTTAAGATTTATTGCTACCTGACATACCAGTTATGTATTTGCTTACTGCCTCTCTCACCAGAATATAATGGCCAATAAGATGGGAATCTTGTATCTTGGAGCCTAAAAAAATATCTGGCCCATGAAAGGCGCTAGATAATTCTGTGCTGAATAAATGATTAAATGAAATACATATAAAATACTCAAAAGATCCAAAGAGGAATTATTTTCCCTTCTTTGGAAAAATAAAAAGTACTCGCAGATGAAGAGATTGACAATTCCCACACATTAAAGCTTCTCTATAAAGAAAACTGAAGTTAAAAAGAAAACAACAAACGGGTGGTAAATTTTGAGTTGACAAGGCAACAATAATTAATACTGATAGTCTACAAAAAGCCAATTTAAATTTATAAGAAAACACCAAAACCATAACAGATACATGAACACATAATCCACAGATAGTCAATACAACATTAATAAATGCATGGAGAAATATTCATCTTCATTAGTAAACAAAGAATGTAAATTAAAGCAAATTGGAATAACATTTTATCAGTCAAATTAGCCAAAAAAATGCTTTTGCTAACACTATTGTAGCTGAGATGAAACTAGTAGGTGCATTCCAGAGTGATGACACTGTTTTAAATGGTATTTTTGGAAAGCAAGTCAGCAACATAGAGAAACAGCCATATAGATATCCATGTCCTCTACCAGTAATTCCTCTATTAGGAATTATTCCTATGGAAATTCAACAGCTGCAAAAAGCTATTTGCAAGAAGATGCTCGCTACAGTGCTATCTATAAAAGCCCCAAACTGAAAATATAAATGGCCAACATTAAGGGGAATGGTTTAATAAATTACGGTACCTCAGCACAATGGAATATTATGTGACCATTAAAATGATAATTATGCAGAAACATGAAAAATGTTTATGATCCACTGGTCACTGAAAACAAGCAGAATACAAAATAGTAGGTATGTGCCATGGACAAAATGCCCAGCGTGTATGTACATTTAGAAGATAATATGCAAAAATAATACAGTAGTTGGATTGAGGTTAGTGGAATTTTATAGTGAGTTATAAGTAACACTATTTTTTTAATGATCTCTTTAAATTTCCACTCAGAAGCTTCTGTAATTTCTAACAAGTTAGATTCTGAAAGGCTCTTCCTGTGCCTGGGACAAACCTGCAGGAACTAGCGATTTATATTTGTAGGAGGGATTGGGGGCAGGAGGAGAAGGGGACAACAGAGGATGAGATGGCTGGATGGCATCACTGACTTGATGGACATGGGTTTGGGTGGACTCCGGGAGTTGGTGATGGACAGGGAAGCCTGGCGTGCTGCGATGCACGGGGTCGTAAATGAGTCGGACACGGCTGAGCGACTGAACTGAACTGAAAACTTTATTATCTTTACTTGTATTTACACTACAATAGTAGGAACCCTATCATTACAACTTTCAACACTCCCTCTCTACATGGTGGCTCAGCAGTAAAGAATCTGCTTGCCATTGCAGGCAACACAAGAGATGTGAGTTCCAACCCTGGGTCAGGAAGATCCCCTGGAGTAGAAAATGACAACCCACTCTAGTACTCTTGCCTGGAAAATGCTGGATGGCATCACTGACTTGATGGACATGGGTTTGGGTGGACTCCGGGAGTTGGTGATGGACAGGGAAGCCTGGCGTGCTGCGATGCACGGGGTCGTAAATGAGTCGGACACGGCTGAGCGACTGAACTGAACTGAAAACTTTATTATCTTTACTTGTATTTACACTACAATAGTAGGAACCCTATCATTACAACTTTCAACACTCCCTCTCTACATGGTGGCTCAGCAGTAAAGAATCTGCTTGCCATTGCAGGCAACACAAGAGATGTGAGTTCCAACCCTGGGTCAGGAAGATCCCCTGGAGTAGAAAATGACAACCCACTCTAGTACTCTTGCCTGGAAAAGTCCACGGACAGAGCAGCCTGGTGGGTTACTGTCCATGGGGTCATCGCACACGACCGAGCTTGCACTTTTACATTTCTGAAGTGGCATTTAATGGCAAAGATGCAGAAATATGTCAAACAAACAAAAAAGAACACTCAGGCTAGAGCGAAAATGACCCTCATCTCCACTCATGTCACCTACGGTTGACCAGATGAGCTAAATTAAAGCGTTTTTGCCTTGGCCAGCAGTTTTGCTTATAAGAGCTTCTAGGTGGAGGGAGGTCTCCACTCTGCCCAAACCACAACATATGGTCTGAAAACACAGCTGGGACTCGAGTCAGCCACCTTCTAACCACAAGGCACAAATCCAAGTGGATATCCTGGTTATCAGGCATGGGGGGCAAGCAGAGCCATGAGCTCAGACCCTCTGCACCTCTGACACAAGCACGGCTTGATGGCACAGAATAGGGTGGAGGTCAGGACTGGTTGGATGCTTTTCTCCTCATCAACCCACCTGGAGAACAGATTCCCCAGACTTCTTTATGACACCTTCTTGACTTTTTTTTTTTAAATCACATCCTAATTGTGAGAACTTGAGCAAGCTACTTAAACTCTGTGCCTCACTTTCCTTCTCTGTAATTTGGGAATAACAAGAATTAAATGAGTTAATACCCGCCAAGCAAAGGAAATAGTGCCTGGCATATAATAACCACTCACACAAGGATAGTGATCATTGTGGTGTTGGAATTCACCCAACCCTCATCTCATTCACTCTACTCCGTACACATTCCTGATAAAGAAACAAAGTCTCAAACCTGCTATGGGACAGAACCTTTTTGCATGATGTAATTCCCAGCCTCCTTCTGGGAAGAAATTAGCTTTGATAAAATGCTTAAGCAATTTTCTGATAAACTTTAATGGGATTAAGACCTCTTCTGGGAAGCCAGTTACCCACCCACTCAGCTGACTGTCAGTCAGAACTTAATGATCTGGAAACAATCCTTTTTTCTTGTATCCAGTCTAAGGGTGATAACCTAATCATTTCATTTTCCTATAAAATTTTTCTGTGGGACAATCTAGAATTGGCCTGCTTAAGTCTCTTTCCTTGTGACCTGCTTAAACTAAAACTGTGATACATGTTCAAAATGAAAATGTCTGGGAAAAAAGTAACAAACCTATTAAATAAAATAGTTTATACCATTTATTTGTATTCTTTTCTAATTTCCCAACTATAGTTAAGAAGCTGGGAGGCAGGGGCAACCATGCTTGTTTTTTCCTATATTTTTATCCAGAACTTAACGTTGTAAGTGATATGTAAAAATAGCCAATAAATGTTTGTTGAGATAATAAATTAATGCAAGAACAAATAAACCTTTAAAAATAAGTGAAAAGAACACTTACTATTCAGAAGAATGTGGGCCACTCTATTATAAACCATTACCAACTCTGGATTCAATTGTAGATCTAAAACTTATTTTAACCTGTGGAACTTGGGCAAAATTTCTTCACTTTCCTGAGCTCCTATTTCTTCATCAGACTATGTGCTAACAATGTACTGCAGAGGAGTCACGAATTGGAACAATCTGTGCAGAAAGTATAATAGAATGCTAAAAACATTCAGACTTCCCTCTCCTTCCACTGACTTGCTACATAACGCTCAGAAAGCCACTTTTTCTCTCCAGCCCTCAGTTTCCTTATCCCTAAAGTGAGAATAAAAAATACCTCACATGACAAGGGTACAGCCAGGATAAAATAAGAAAAATGCAAAAGTGATTTCAAAAGTAACCAAAGCCCAGGGAAGACTTCTACTTCCAGACTTCTAGCCAATATGGAGAAGCAGGGATCAGACTGGCCCACCTTCCTGAAATAATCAAAATACATAAAACAATAGATTTAAGACATTGGGCATCAAGCAGTGAAGGGCAGTGACACCTGAGAGATGAGGAAAAAGTGACATGAATCATCCAATTGCCCAGTTACAACCTTGAGAGAGTATCCAGGCCACAGGAGCAAGAAGGCGGACGGAGGCAGAGCTTGGTGTTCTCCCTGCGCTGAGGAGACAGAGCTGGAATCCAAGGAGACTAAGGCAGTTAAAGTTCATAGGCTTGAGTATCGAAAGTAGAGTTGTACACAGAGAGGAAAAAAAAAAAAAAAAAATCCCATGGACCACAGCTATGCCAGGCCTCCCTGTCCATCACCAATTCCCAGAGTTCACCCAAACTCATGTCCATTGAGTCGGTGATGCCATCCAAGCATTTTATCTTCTGTCATCCCCTTCTTTTTCTGCCTTCAATCTTTCCCAGCATCAGGGTCTTTTCAAATGAGTCAGCTCTTCGCATCAGGTGGCCAAAGGATTGGAGTTTCAGCTTCAATATCAGTCTTTCCAATGAACACGCAGGACTGATCTCCTTTAGAATGGACTAGTTGGATCTCCTTGCAGTCCAAGGGACTCTCAAGAGTCTTCTCCAACACCACAGTTCAAAAGTATCAATTCTTTGGCACTCAGCTTTCTTTATAGTCCAACTCTCACGTCCATACCTGACTACTGGAAAAACCGTAGCCTTGACTAGATGGATCTTTGTTGGCAAAGTAATGTCTCTGCTTTTTAATATGCTTTCTGGGTTGGTCATAACTTTCCTCCCAAGGAGTAAGTGTCTTTTAATTTCATGGCTGCAGTCACCATCTGCAGTGATTTTGGAGCCCAAATCTATTAAGGTAATTAAATTTAACGTTAAAAACCTCTCCATAAAGAAAGTTTAGCCCCAGATGGCTTCACTGGTGAATTTTATACAACATTTAAAGAAGAGATTACATCAATTCTACACAAACTCTGCCAGAAAACTGAAGAGAAGGGAATACTTCCCAACTCGTTGTATGAAGCAGCATTATCCTTATACTGAAACCAGATAGACACTATAGACCAATGTCTCATATCAACAAGATACAAAGACTGTTAACAAAATTTCAGCAAATGGAATTAAACAGCATATGAAAAAGATGATGCATCATGACCAAGCAGTATTTCTCTCAGATTATGCCTGTGCCTGTGCTTAGTCATGCTCAATTATTTGCAACTTTATGGACTGTAGCCCACCAGGCTCCTCTGTCCATGGGATTCTCCAGGCAAGAATACTGGAGTGGGNATTAAACAGCATATGAAAAAGATGATGCATCATGACCAAGCAGTATTTCTCTCAGATTATGCCTGTGCCTGTGCTTAGTCATGCTCAATTATTTGCAACTTTATGGACTGTAGCCCACCAGGCTCCTCTGTCCATGGGATTCTCCAGGCAAGAATACTGGAGTGGGCTGTCATGCCCTCCTCTAGGGGATCTTCCTTATCCAGGGCTTGAACCCGCATCTCTTATGTCTGCATTTGGCAGGCGGCTTCTTTACCACTAGCACCACCTGGGAAGCATTTCTCTCAGATGACAAGGTTGACTTAACATTCAAAAATCAGTGTAAGTCATCATATTAACAAACCAAAAAAGAAAAACCACTTGATCATCTGAATAGACACAGAGCCTTAAACAAACCCCTACCACTTGTCCTTGATGAAAAAAAAAAACTATCAGTAAACTTGGACTGAACCTACTAAGGGCATCTACCAAACAAACAGACCTATAGCTAACATTCTACCTAGAGGTGACTAACTGAACATTGTCCCCTTAAGACCAGAACCAGTCAAGGGTGTCCACTCTCCCCACTTCTAGTCAAGATTTCTGAAGGTGATAGCCAGTGCAAAAAGAAATCAAAAACACCTCAGTTGAAATGGAAGAATGAAAACTACTTTTATTCCTAGACAACATCACTATCTATGTAGAAAATCCAATAGGATCTACAAAACAGCTACTTGAACTAATTACAAAGCTAAACAAGTTTATAAAATGCAAGATTGACATATAAATATCTACTGTATTTCTATATACTAATATAATTGTATTTCTACAATTGTAGAAATATCTATATATCCATTGTATTGATATATACCTCTTTATCTATTGTATTGATATATACCTCTATATCAATTGTATTTCAAATAATTGGAAATGAAATTAAACCCTAATACTACTTATACAACATACAAAAACATGACACTTCAGAATAAATATAACAGATGTGTAAAATCCATACACTGAGAACTACAAAACATTGCTTACAGAAATTAAAATTTTAAATAAATGAAGAGTTATACCATAGGTAAGAAGACTATTAATATGTCAATTCTCACAAAATTGATATATAGATTCAATGCAATCCTACACTGTGATTAACACAGCAGGTGATTAACATGCAAATTCTAAAGTTTAGGTGAAAATGCAAAAGACCTAGAGTAGCCAAAATAAAAAGTTAGACAACTGACACTATCTGATTTCAAGACTTAGAAAGATACAATAATTAAGACAGTTTCCTATTGGCACAAAGATAGATAAATTGATCATTGGAACATAGTAGAGTCTAAAAATAGACATACATATATGAACAACTGATTTTTGACAAAAGTACAAAGATAATTCAGTAGGGAAAGGACAGTCTTGTTGTTTCTTTTTTACGCATACGTAAAAAAGAAGCACTTTGATAGACACCTTACACCATGTACAAAATTTAACTCGAAAATTAACTCAGAATGTTTCATGGTGCTAAATGTAAGACTACAAAATTTCTAGACAAAACCAGAGGAGAAAATCCTTGTAAGCTTTAGTTAGGCTAAGATGCCTTAGACATGACACCAAAGGCACTATCTAGAACAGAGACAATTGAAACCTTGGGCTTTACCAGAATTTAAAATTTCTGGTATTTGTAAGACATTGTTAAGAGAATGAAAAGACAAGCTGCAGACTAGGAGAGGTGTTTTCAACTTGTTTTTCTAATAAAGATCTTGTTACCTGGAATAAAAAAGCTCCCTAAACTCAGTAATAAGGACAAAAAACTAGCTCCTCCAGAATCAGAAAAATTTTAGACAGACACTGCATCAGAGAAAATATACGAATGTCAAGTAAGCACATGGAAAGATGACCAGCATCATCACTAAAAGGGGAAATACAAACTAAAGCCACAATAAGACATCACACTACAATCATTAAAATGACTAAAAAAGACAGAAAGTGAGAATGCCAAGTGGAGGATGTGGGATGACTAGATCACTCAGACACTCCTGGAGGGAGTGGAAAACGGTATAACCACTTTGGAAAACAGCTTGGACAGTTTCTTTAAAAGTTAAAGATATACTTACCTCTGTAATCTAGTCATTGCATTCTTTCCCTCCATGAGAAAGTAAAGCACAGGTCTACACAAATACTCACACATGAATGTTCATAGAACTGTATTTATAATAGCTAAGAACCAGAAACAACCCAAATGTGCACCAGATAAATAAACAACTGTAATGTATCCATATAGTGTGATACTAGTGAGCAATAAAGAGGAATAAACTGTAGATACATGTCACAACATGGATTAATCTCAAAATAATTGCACTGGGTGAAAGAAACCAGAAAAAAAGAGTACATACGCTCTGATTCCATTTACATAAAATTCTAGAAAATGCAAATACTGTGTAGTGAGAAAAAGCAGATCTATCACAGAGCATGCCCTCTTCCCTGGGGATAGGAAAGGTTGGGAGGGTATGATTACAAAGGGGCTTCAGAAAACTTTTGGGGTGAAGGACAAGTTCATTATTTTCATTACAATGCTGATGTCACAGGTGCATGCTACGCTATGCTAAGTCACTTCAGTCGTGTCGGACTCTGTGTGACCCCATAGATGGCAGCCCACCAGGCTCCCCCGTCCCTGAGATTCTCCAGGCAAGAACGCTGGAGTGGGTTGCCATTTCCTTCTCCAACGCATGAAAGTGAAAAGTGAAAGGGAAGTTGCTCAGTCGTGTCCGATCCTTAGCATGGACTGCAGCCTACCAGGCCCCTCCATCCATGGGATTTTCCAGGCAAGAGTACTGGAGTGGGGTGCCATTGCCTTCTCCGCACAGGTGTATACATAAGCCCAAACGTATAAAACTGTACACTTAAACACGTGCAGTTTATTTTGTTTCCATTATAGCTCAATAAAGCTGCTAAGGGACTTCCCTGGTGGTCCAGAGGCTAAGACTCCATGCTCCCAGTGCAGAGGTCCTAGGTTCAATCCCTGATTGGGGAACAAGATCCCATATGCCACAACCAAGAGTCTGTATACTGCAACGAAAGAGATCTTGCATGCAGCCACCAAAGATCCCATGTGCCACAGCTAAGACTCGGCACAGCCAAATTAATTAATTAATCTTAAAAAAAAAACTGATATGAACAATGCACACTACAATAAGGAATGGCAATCATCAGCTATCACTGGGTATCCAGCAGAAGAGGGTCAAGCCAGACCCTGACAGCCACGATGCAGGAGCCAGTCTGAGCTTCCTTCTGATCTGGGAGATGCTCCACACCTCCCTCTTGCTATTTCTGTGACTCATCTCTGAGTGGAAGAAGGTCAGTAAAGTTTTTTACCTAGGAAAACCCAAGCAAGAAACATCAGTGAAGGCCACATGAATGCCAGACCCTTATCTGGAAGGCAGTTTTGACTCACTCACCCCACTTCCTGATTGCCCACTTCCCCCCAGCAAATAGCAGAGATGTCTATTCTAGGTCGGGAGGTCTGACCTCTCAGACCACTCTGAGAATCTTGCCTTCTTCCCAGCTGAAAACTGCTCTCCCGAAAAACAAAATCATGATAAAAAGCAGCAGTGTGGCCTCACACGGGCTTTAATGGGCAAATTCGTACGAGCAAGGGCAAAATGAAGGACAGCAAGTAAAACACTGAATTAAAAGCCACTTAAATTAAGAATTCAATAGCATCCACTTAACTAATAAATAGTATTCCTCTCTGCCATTGATCGACTCAGGATCGTAATGAAGAGTTCCAGGGGCAACGGCAGAATGTCTTAATTCATGGCATAAACGTCACCAACTCGTGGGTTCCTAAGATTGAATGTGTCGGAGAAGAGCGGATTGGAGAGCCCACAGGAATTAATTCTTGGAACATCCCTGCGGGGTCAGCATTATTATATCCTGCTTCTAGGTGGATTTAATATCTCAAGTGCTGGGTAGGGCGCTGTTTGCCCAGGGGAGGCTCCATAATCATTATTAAGTGATGATGGGGTAGAGAGACTGGAGTTAGAGCTCACACTAGATCAGCTGGCTTATTTATTTCCAAGTTAAGAGACTGAACCAATGTAGTGTTGTTATTATCATGGTGATGATTATCGCCATGGTGTGTAATAAAGGCCCAGGCTTCCCTGTTGGCTCAGTGATAAAGAATCCTCCTGCCAACGCAGGAGACACATGGTCGGTTCCTGGGTGGGGAAGATTCCCTGGAGAAGGAAATGGCAACCCACTCCAGTATTCTTGCCTGGGAAATCCATGGGCAGAGGATCCTGGTGGGCTACAGTCCATAGGGTCACTCTTCCCTGTTGGCTCAGTGATAAAGAATCCTCCTGCCAACGCAGGAGACACATGGTCGGTTCCTGGGTGGGGAAGATTCCCTGGAGAAGGAAATGGCAACCCACTCCAGTATTCTTGCCTGGGAAATCCATGGGCAGAGGATCCTGGTGGGCTACAGTCCAAAGGGTCACAAAGATTAGGACACAACTTAGCAACTCAACTATGACAACAATAATAATGGCCCAAAGCGGCCAGAACTACGTAGGAAAGAGCACCAAGTCACAGGCTTTAGAGATCTGTTTTCTCACAGGACAGTGTCTTGCAAAATAAGAGTTCATCTGAAGGATGCCTCCCATTCCCACCCTAGAGTCCCACCCAATCTGCCTGCAGTGCAGAAGACTTGGGTTCAATCCCTGACTTGGGAGGATACCCTGGAGAAGGGAATGGCAACCCACTCCAGTATTCTTGCCTGAGAATCCCATGGACAGAAGAGCCTGGCAGGCTAGAGTCCATGAGGTCCCAAAGGTTGGACACGACTGAGTAACACTTTCAGAGTCCCACCCAAGAGGTCTGCCAGGGGTCCTCTCCTTAGATCCATCCCCAGCATCACAGAGCAGTGTCACATCATGGACACAAAGCTTTCACGTGGACCCGAGCTCTCGTTGCCACTTTTCCTTGGGAAGCGATGCCAGGTGGCTTCAGCTTGGGCTCCACGGGCCTCCCCAAGCACTCCCTTAGCAGGACGTGCAGGTCAGGAAAAGGCACGTGGGGCATAAATCCATTCTGCCTCTGCCGAATCATGCTTGAGGTCTGTCTCCTTGGGTGTGGGTGGTCTGGACAGGATGCCCTGGACCAATGCCATCTTGGGTTCTGTGAGTGGGGTGGGAGAGGGGGAAGCAAGAGGGACAGAGGGACATGCAGAGGGAACAAACACCATCTTCTCAGCCCCTGGGCACCGTCTGGGGTTCTGGGCACGGGGCTGGGATTCCTGTCCCGGGAAAGTCACATGAGAATATGGTAGAGCGTGAGCACAGAGCGGACCCTGAGGCAACCTTCCTCCCATCTGACAGCGACTCAGTCTACAGCCGAGGGAGTCGAAGCTCAGGAGGGCACAGCGGCCAGCTCCAGGCCGCAGAGCTAGAAGCGGGCATAGCTGGGTGTGGCCCTGGTGCCCTCCCATGGTCCAGACTGTCAACCACGCTTCCAGTCCCTCAGAAGAGTGAAGATGCAGGGTGAGAGGCCCTGAGAGGTGGCCGTAATCAAGGAATGGGTGGATTTTGTACATATGCTAAGTCTCTGCCCTCCAGGCAGGCCCTGTGGGCACTCTGAGGAAAAGACTATGAGGGACCTGCCCTTACTCACTCACTGAAGAGGTGATGCTCACCCACATGAAACCCTCCAACAGAAACGTCAGGCAGGACCTGGATTGTGTGGACCTTGTGAAAATGTGAGAAAATGGCATCATTAGAGTTTTAGGGTGAGCCCTACAGATCCACGTCATACATGGGGACCCCAAATTACCAGCACACACAAAAACACTCCCCAGCCTTCCTTTCCCCTTGGACATAGCCAACAGACAGGGACCCGTAAAGATATAACCATGAAGCCAGTAGTACAAGCACGCACGGCAGGACTCAGGTCCCTCTCACTGGACATGGCTAGCTTTTATTTCCCGGGATATGGGACTGGATTGGGTGGCTCCTAGGCTCTGTCAAGTCCAAGACCACAGAGCACATTCTAGACCACTCACAAAGCCTGATAACACCCAGCAGCCAGTATCTGCGGATGTAGAAACTATAAGCCCAGAGCCTTTGCTGGTCCCCCTGGAGAGCCGATCACCTTAACCACGCCTTCCCAATTCTCCTACAACACATGGACCACAAAACCTTCAGCGCCCCACTCATGGAAGGCCTCCGTGTGGCCAGCCTCGTTCCTCCTTCCCCCCTCCCAGCCTAGAGTTGTCCCAGCTCCCATGGGAAGCCCGTCCTCGGGCCTGACTTGATTCCTGACCAACCCACAAACACCTGTGCTTGGAGACACTTTCCTCCGCCTAGCAAGTCCATGTCGTGGTCTCTCCAGCTGGCCAAATCCTGCCTGTTCTTCAAGGCTACCCTCCATGGCCGGAGGGCAGCAGTTCACACGGCCCTCCCTGCCCTCTGGGTCCCCAGCATGGGTTCCAGCAGCACCACGCACACGGTTCCAGCACAGGCAGCTGGTGGGGGCAGACCACGCCCGTGCATCCTCCCATCATCGCCGGCACCCCGCGGGCAGCCTCATACTGCGTTCTCTGCTGCATCCGCCCACTGAACAGAGCCAACGATGAGGGGACTCAGACTCCGAGGAAACCTAGTCGCCCCTGCATTTTTTCAGAGGAAGGAAAAAAGGACCATCAGAAGTGGATTTAATGGATGCATGCAGCTGAGTTCGATGACACTCTTAAAATGCCCTCCCCGCCGCCCCTCTGCCTTCTGCAGCAGAGCCCCGGGGGGTGAGCAGCATGGCAATTCGACAGGGCTATCCATGCTCTGGATGCTGGGGAACTGAGTCTGTTCAGTCCATGAGGCTCCGAGGTGACACTAAAAACTCGACCAAACAGAGCAAAGGACATAAACAGATAATACACTGGCAGAAATACAAATAATAAACATATAGAATAAATTAGCAATCAAAGCTATGCAAATTAAACCACTCAAGCCCCGTCAAATGCCAAGTAAGGTAATAGTGTATCACTTTATTCCTATAAATTAGCACCCCAAAAAATGGAATTAATAAATCAAGTGCTCTAGGACCGTGGAGAAATGGGAACATTCATAAATGGCTAGCGGCATCAAGATCTGATACAATATTTGAGTGGGAACTATTTAGGCAGACATTCAAACCCCTATAGATATCTGTGCCTGTGGCTTTAGAATCCCACTGCTGAGTTTCGGCCTCAAGAACTGAAGAGAAACTGCAGCTCTGCCATTGCTGAATCAGCACTCCTGTAGGTTGATGACTGCTAATACCTCCGGTATGTGGGTGATATCTCTACAGTCAATTAATGAGCCAATCTTTGTAAGATATAACACTAGCCAGCCTGGCTAACGTCAATTACCGTCAAAGGCTGAGCTGTAATAGTAGGGCAAATAAGGCTGAGCTGCTCATTGTTGAAAATAACCGAGAACCAAAATCACCTTTCAGAACAAAACTGGGATAAATCAGACAGAAACAAAGGAAGGAGCACTCGCCACACAGCTGGCTCTGTGTCACCGCACAGCCTCACGGAGCCAGCGAGGCTCGCCCGGGTCCCCCAGCCCAGCGAGACCCAGGACCTTCCGAGTGGCTGGGTTCCAGCTGTCAGACCCAAGCTTGGCTTCACAGAGGTAGAGCAACAGCTTTTCCATGTGCTGGAAAGCTTCTTCGCAAAGCTTGTCTGCAAGGGTTGGGATTAAGGAAGCTGGCTAGGGAGGGCTACCACCAAGTCACCATGGCAACAGTCTCCCTGGCATCGCCCTCCCCTAACCCGGCCAGCCCCCACCAACTGGTCTGCTCACATGGGGACTGTGACTAACTGCTTCATGTGGCAGGCGCTTCCCGCAGGCTTGTGCATGTGAGCGAGCAGAAAGGGCGACGACTTTGACTTTGTAAAGCATTTATTCACCAGTTATCTCAATTCAATTCACCCTGACAACCACGAAGGGAGTATGAGGACAGCAGGGTACAGGTGAGTAGGTGACAGAAAGAAAGGGTAAACCTCTCGGAAAGCTCAGAGAGGGTGCGCGCCTCTGGGGGGGGGCGGGAGGAAAAAAAGAAAAAAGAAATCCAAAAGAATCTACAGAACAAGTAAGAAAATAAGAATAACAAATGTTTTTCTTGAGATACTGTTCTTAGAGTCCCTTCTTGTGCTTACCTCACTAGGATGCCCTCCAACACTGTGCTGATCTCTGAACCTGCTGTGGAAGCTGCTCAGATTCTAATCTGGTCCTATGCTTCTGTGTTCTTGCCTCCAATGTCCACAGTTGTCAGAGCTAGTTCATTTTGTTTTGTGGGAACTCTCAATGTCCTTTTATATATTCCATAGACACAGAGTCTGCCTTTTTGATTGTGTGGATTTAATCTGCAGCTTGTATAAATGGTCTGAGGGTTTTGAGTCTTCTTCCTTAGCCACATTGCCCATGAGTTTCAATTGTTATTTTATTTCCACTACTGGATATGAGCCATCCACTGGGGTTTAGCTCCTGAGGCTACCCTGGAGGACTTGGCTTTGCCCCTCTGAGGGCCAGGTGTGTGTAGTGCAGCTGCTTGGGTCGCAGGGGTTCTGGCAGCACTGGGTGCTCAGGGTGTTGGCAGCTAGGTTATTAGGAAATATAGAGCTCTTGTCTGGAGAAACCCTTCCCTGAAGAGAAGCTTGAAGGCCAGGGTCTACAGAGTTGCAAAGAGTCAGACAGCACCAAAGTGACCATGCATGTGACTTCTTTTTTTGTTTGTTTATTATTATTATTACTATTATTGCCTGTGGCAGTTCTGGCCCAGTGAGGATTGAGCATGAGCATGGTGCAGCTGCTTGAATTAGTCCTTTCCTTATTGGAATCATAAAGTGATGAGACCAGATGCCATAATCTTAGTTTTCTGAATGCTGAATTTTAGGCCAACCTTTTCACTCTCCTTTCACAGTCATCAAGAGGCTCTTTAGTTCTTCTTCACCTTCTGTCAGAAGGGTAGTGTCATCTGCATATCTGAGGTTATTGAATTTCTCCCAGCAATCTTGATTCCAGCTTGTGCTTCTTCCAGCCCAGCATTTCTCATGATGTATTCTTCATATAAATTAAATAAGCAGGGATAGCAGCAAGATGGCGGAAGAATAGGACGGGGACACCACTTTCTCCCTCACAGATTCATCAAAAGAACATCTCAAGGCTGAGCAAACTCCACAAAACAACTTCTGAATGCGGGCAGAGGACATCAGGCACCCAGAAAAACAGAGCACTGACTTCAAAAGCAGGTAGGGGAAAAAATATAAAAGCCGAAAAAAAAAGAGACAAAGGAGGTGGGGAGGGAGCTCCATCCCAGGAAGGGAAGCCCGTCCCGGGAAGGGAAGCTTAAGAAGAGAGGTTTCCAAACGCCAGGAAACACTCTCCCTGCCGAGTCTGTGGCGAGCCTTGTAAACACAGAGGGCAACATAACAGGAAGGAAACATAAATGAACAATTAAAACCAACAGATTACAAGCCCAACAGTAACTCGCCCAGCNCTGCTCTCAGCTTTCTTCACAGTCCAACTTTCACATCCATACATGACCACAGGAAAAACCATAGCCTTGACTAGGCGGACCTTAGTCGGCAAAGTAATGGAACTTAAGAATCTGCATTTCCAACAAGCTCCCAGTTGGTGCTGATGCTGCTAGTCTGGTATCATATTCTGAGACTCACAGCTACTTGCTCATCCTTCCTGGAGGCTCCCAAACTTGTGACAAAGCATCTGAGATCCTGAGATAGAGTAAGGACAGGGCAAGGCCATAGGCTGGAACTTAGAGAAGGTGGTGCAGCGAGAGGGGAAGGATGCCAATGCAAATGTGGACGTCTGCAGGAAGCCTGACAAATTGAGGCTACAGAATTTCTCTGCAGGGCGCTGGTAATCCCCATTCACAGAGGGGAGGTCTAATTGACTACAGGGTCCCAGAAGCACTAAGTGGAATCCTAGTGTGAGCCCCACCTCCTGCATCCTCCCAAGGCTGCCTAGAGGCACTTTGGGAGGAGGAAGGGACGTCCTCTCTGCCAGCTCTTCAGCACATCCAAAACCATGCTGAGCTGAGTGTGGCTGCCCCGGGCTCCTGAGACTGGGAGCCCCCATTTTCATTCTCAACTCATCCTTGTCTTTTGCTCATCTGATCTGCTGTGCTCTGCTGTGCTCAGAATCTTAATCCCAACTGACTAAAACCTGCCCAGTTTATTCTTGCTCAGTTTCATTGCCAAAATCAATTGAGGGATGGTCCCTGCCCTGAGAATTGAGGAGGTTTGGGCCCAGTTCAAGCCCTGACGTTGACGCACTAAAGCTTATAGTTTCTGTGAATCTGAGTCTATCTGTTAAAAGGACATATTGATCACTACCTGACTTGAGCAAGTAAGAAAATGAATGTGTAGGTAAATCAAAAATATAAACATACAATGCAAGTTATTCGATAAGGCCAATGTATAGTGACAAAGAGCCTTCTTGCCAGACTTCAGTCAGGCTCCTCTGAGCGCTCTTCTTGACCAAGCCTCAACCTTGGCCCTGCCCTTGATAAGCCTGCATGAGCCCATGGCAAGAATCCTATGAAGTCAGTTTAGCAAAAATCCCCCTACTCTTGATGTCCTCTCTCAGTCACTTTCCATCCACTCACCTTCACCTTACTCCTTGGCAAGGTACTCCCACTTGTCCTTGTTGAATTTGCAGCTGAGCTCCATTCTGTAGGAAAGTCTCTTTTCCCTACTATAATAGCCTCTGAATAAAATCTGTCTTAACCACATGAACTAGCATCTGGCTCTGGTTCCGGTTCTCTCTGACATTAGTCAATATATTCCTGGAAATTGAAGACTGCTGCTGCTAAGTCACTTCAGTCGTGTCCGACTCTGTGTGACCCCATAGATGGCAGCCCACCAGGCTCCCCCGTCCCTGGGATTCTCCAGGCAAGAACGCTGGAGTGGGTTGCCATTTCCTTCTCCAATGCATGAAAGTGAAAAGTGAAAGGGAAGTCGCTCAGTCATGTCCGACCCTTAGCATGGACTGCAGCCTACCAGGCTCCTCTATCCATGGGATTTTCCAGGCAAGAGTACTGGAGTGGGGTGCCATTGCCTTCTCCAAACTGAAGACTAGAACACTTGAATTTAAGTCTTGGTTCATCTCTGATTATCACTGATCAAGTTACTGATCCTCTTGGGGCCACTGTTTGCTTGTCTCTAGAACACTGAGTATAGTAGGACATGCCCCATAGGAGAACTAAATGACGTCCTGCAGATAAGACACTTCGCTGGGTAGTGCCCAATGGTGAGGCTGCAGTAAATGAATAGTGTTTGCTAAGATCTCACTTAAAGTTGGTGATGGAAAGATGTGGCATCACTTTTGCCGTGGTCCTGTCAGAGATGTACCTCTTGAATCTAAGCGTGCCGACATTAGACAAAGTCTCCATGTGGGGCATTTCCAGAATAACCGGCCTGTATTCACCCAAAGGATCCAAACCATAGAGTAAGGGGATGATCGAGAAACAGTCCCACACTGCTAGAGATGCCAAATATGATCACAAAATGGATCTTTTCCTAAGAAGTCATTATGGAGACAATGAGCAAAGCGTGATGGGGGTCTGAAGATAATAGCCACGTATCAGAGTTAATTTCCTGATTTTGTGGCTAGCTTGTGGTTCTGTAGGAGAAGGTCCTTGTTTGCAGGAAATATACACTAATATATTCTGGGGTGAATGGGGCCTCAGGTGGCAGCTTACTCATGGTCTGGCATGGAGGAAGTTTTGTTCTGTATTTGTAACTCTTTATAGTTTGAGATTCCTTCAAAGTAAAGAAATGATTCAAAAAAAAATTTTTTTTTAATGAAACAATGCTCAGAGGGGTTTAAGTGGTCTGGCAGGACTAGGACTCACTAACACCCAGGCCTTCTGGTCCCAAGGCCTGTGTTCTTCCCAAGATTAAGTCATGGCAGTGCAGAAGGCATTCAGGAGGCACTTGATAAGGTTCTAGTCCCTATTCTGCTTTCAACCACAGGCAAGTCCCTTCCCCTCTCTGCACACTGGTCTCTTCCTTCATAGAATAAGCAAGTGTCAGATGCCCAGGGTTTCTACCAAGGGTACTGCCACACTCTAGATGTTTGGAAATATGGGCGCAATGCACCCACAGTCCTACACAGCCAAGTCTTGCCCTACATCTTAGTACTGTAGAGAAACTACTTTTTTTTTTTTCATAATTTTAGTAGAAGTTATTTACCATTTTGAAAGAAATCTCACCCCAGTAGCAGTGCTCCTCTGGGTAACTGAGCTGCTCACCCCTGCATCAGGTCTCTCTAGGGCTCTACACACGGGGCGAACTTCTGACCACTTCACTCTGTCTCCTAGTCTAGTCCTGCCTGAGCATCGATGGTGAAATACACACAATTTTATGAGAAGTTACTTTCCTTTCATTTCTCTCTTATGTTACAGTTAGGTTTATAGAATGGATTTTAAAGAAATCCTTTGTGTAGGCATATGCATTTAAATGTATCCATGAATTTCATTCAGACTCCAAGACATTTGGTATAAAAACGGGCATTGGGTTAACTATGCTTGCATTCTGCTGTTCTGTCTAATGAGTTCCACCTCACTCTTGTAGAGGACTGCATAGTGGTCTCCTGTTTAACCATTCATTTTCTGAGAGACATTTAGATTATTTGAGGTTATTTTCCATTTTTCGATGCTTCAAATAAGGCTACAGTGAATATCCTGGTATCTGCTTCTATGGTACATGATTAATTTCTAAAGAGGTCAAATTTGATCAAGGCACAAGGCTATTTTCTTCTGGCAAAGCCCATCAGATACCCCCTGAGCACCATGGATGCCACAGAATAGAAACACTTTTCCATTTCTTGTCCCTGCCTCTTCCCCATCAACAAACTGACTGATCCTTGACAACATTTCGTCCCGTGTTAGATAAACCACACACGCACTGCTTGACAACAGGCCCCCTGATCTATTCAACTAAAACTGATCAGCAGGAATAAAGCGTGGCTTGGCACAACACCCTCAGCGGGAGTTTACACGATTCGAAATGCATTTTGTTCTGACGGCAAAGTCTTTTTGCAACTAGGTCTTCTTTTTTTATCAGTATGGTAACCGAGCCCAGAGGAACGAAGGAAGAGCAAATTCTCCTTCACACTCCCACTCATGCTGGCTTCTCTCCAAAAGCTCCTCTGAGCCCATCACGGTGTGGTTTGCTGGTAGGAAGGTCTTTTAGATTTCTAGCTTCTAAATGTCTCTATCTCACGTATGTAAATGCAAGCACTCTCCATAAGCCTCCATTCAAAACATATCAGCCATTTCAGCAACTGCGTACAGCATTTGTAAGACACGATGTCCATAGGTGGACAAGGGCATGTTTGAGGTGAAGTATTTGGAGAATAACAAGCCACATACTTGTTTTAGGCACTGAACTTCAAAGTCCAATAGCATACTTTTCACAACTACAAGGATTGTTCCAAGTTCACCTTATTCACTTAGCAATTTATTCACAATATGGGTACAGAAGACTAAAAGAAAAAAATCTGCAGCTTGACACATTAAAAACAGCAAGACAGATTTTAGTTGAGCTACTGTACTGGAGGGGAGAGACTTCAGTATAGAGCTGAACTCAACTCTGAACTGAGCAAAGAGATCTGGGGATTCATAGCCAAGGAGTAGAGTGAAGGGATCAGGGGATGGAAACTACTAAGAGAAACTTGATTCGATATCAAGCATAGGGGAACTCTCTACCTTTGATATTAAAAGTGGGAGATGAGGAACTTGATCAACTATTAAGGATAATCAAATATCAAGTGGGTGGAGGAACATCCCTCATGATCTTCCCTAGTTGAGAGTCTGCTTGCCAACTCAGGGAACACGGGTTCAGGAAGATTCCATGTGCCTTGGGGCAACCAAGCCCATGTGTCACAACCACTGAGCCTGTATGACACAACTACCACAGCCCACGTGCCCTAGAGCACACGCTCTGCCAGAAGAGAAGCCCCCACAGTAAGAAGCCTGTGCCCACAACTGCAGAGGAGCCCTGGGTCACTGCAGCTAGAGAAAGCTCGCACACAGCACCAAAGACCAGTGCTGCCAAACATAAATAAGCAAGTTAAAATCTAAGAAGAAGAATGGGTGCATATACTGGCTTAAAAGGATACTTGCTAAAACTGGTCTGGGCAGGCCAAAGTCAAGGCCTAGTTGAGAAGAGGGCTTGGAGGAGACTGACTAAGTTAAGTCAAGGAAGGAGAGCTTATCAACACAGATATAGATATAGATGATATAGGTATAGGTGTAGATATAGATGGGCTTTCCAGGTAGTGCTAGTGGTAAAGAACCTGCATGCCAATGCAGGAGACACAAGAGATGTGGGTTCGATCGCTGAGTCTGGAAGATCCCCTGGAGGAGGGCATGGCAACCCACGCCAGTATTCTTGCCTGGAGAATCTTAGGCTTAAGAACAAACTGGACCTTTGAACATAGGCTCGGAAGGAAATCTGTTTGTTTGGAGGGGACTTACTGTATAGATACAGACGTAGGTATGAGTATGAAAAGAGAAACGAATATAGAACTACACATGAATACTGATATATAAAATTATACATATAAATATAATCAGGCGCCATGCTGGAAGCTGAGAATGAGGAGGTAGATAAGGAAAAGTCCCTGTTTAGAAAGAGCTCAGCATGGCCCTTCCCCACCTTGTGCACTGAGATAGGGAGAGCAGACCAAAAGCACCATGATCAAAGTATGGAATCCGCAATAAGGATGTTCAGCTCTCAGATCACAGGGACAGCTGAGATCAGGGGCACACATGAGCCAGGACCACATCCAGAGACATTCAGGAGACTCCTGGGAGCTGAGGGAAGGAAGCCCACAGCTCTAAGGCAGAAGTCACGTCAAAGGGTAGATGGTTCTGGCAATATTTCATTCCTAGGGGACTTCCTTCTGGGCCTCTGTCCTCGAGGCCTCTGGTTTGCACTGAAGAGTCATTAGGTTGGTCCAAAGCTGATGAGGAAAGAGCAACTACTGTCCTTAAATCTTATAATGGTCTCCAAAGAGCTTCAGGGGTCCAGAGCTCCCCCTCCTCCCCATTAGCTAGGCAGCTCCGGGGAGATTCTTAAAGAGAATGCTGTGATTTTGGAGCATTTGTGATGGCCAGAGGATTACCTTGGTTCTCATGGGCAAGGGGCCAAATTGGACACAATTCCTAGGTTTCATCCTACATATGAACACATTACAAAGAAGCCTACCTAGAAGCTTTAAAAATTATCTGTAAAGAAAAACTTTTTATACAAGCAGAGAACAATGAAAAGTATTTACAAAGAGTATATAATGACCTAAGGTTATGCCCGTAATATAGTATAAGTAAAAACAACCAAACCAAACCAGGATATACAACACTATCTACAGTATTACCTCTTATGTATAGAAAAGACATCGGAAATGTCTGGCAATGATTCCACTCAAGAGGATGCGGTAAGTTCATGCTTTGTGTAAAGTCACCCTGATAATACTCCCGAAAATATTTTATAGCAAAAATTAAGAGCCATATTCAAAAGCAGGATTTAGAAGTGAAACAGGAAAGCATATCGTGAGAAGGGCCGATGCCATGACCTGTTTGACATGGGATCTGGCAGCAAGGAGAAGCTACCAGAAATTCAGCCTCTGTGGTATAAACTCCTTGTACAAGTCAAGGGGCAAAAGTCATTGCTCAAAGCCAGGGGCAGGTGCTCATCCCATGCTCACAGAGGCAGCTCTTCAGAGACGGTTCTGATCACTCTCAGGTTCTACATTTCATACGAAGCTAAGTACTTTAGGAAATTCTAAGACAAACACAGCCTTACTCCAGGATCTGAGGCAGGCTCAGTGAATGATCTGCAATAGATGGCAGTACAGGGTCTAAGACTGCACTGAAGGTGCTGTAACTTAGTAGGGGTGAAGACAAAGTCACTAAACAGAGAAGCGTGAACATGGGAAAAGGAAGAGAAACAGCTTGTCAGTGAAAACAAAGAGAGAAAAGAAATGCTGAGAGAGACAACTGACAAAATCCACGACTGAGAGATAAACTGACTCAAGATGAAATAAAAATAATAGAAAGATCTGAAAAAAATTTAAACAGCGTGCTTTAGTAACCTCAAATAGAGAATGACAATCATAAAAAGAAAATCACCAAAAATAGAAGATAAAAATAAACTAAAACTAGATCTATATGGAAAAGATTCAATAATTGCTGATAATTAAAACTAGGGGCATAGAAATAAAGTATAATGAATTATGAAATCTATATTGGACCTAATTACAATGCAAATTAGTAAATTCGAAGAGGCCATTAGGGAATTCATATATATATATGTATATTTTTAAACTTTTTATTTTACATTGGAATATAGCCAATAAACAATGTTGTGATAGTTGCAGGTGAACAGTGAAGGGGCTCAACCATACATATACACACATCCATTCTCCCCCAAACTCCCCTCCCATCCAGGCTGCCATGTAACACTGAGCAGAGTTCCATGTGCTATACAGTAAGTCCTGTTGGTAATCCATTGTAAATACAGCTGTGTGTACATGTCTATCCCAAACTCCCTAACTATCCCTCCCCCTCATCCTTCCCCCCAGCAACCACAGGTTTTGAACAGTGAAGGGGCTCAACCATACATATACACACATCCATTCTCCCCCAAACTCCCCTCCCATCCAGGCTGCCATGTAACACTGAGCAGAGTTCCATGTGCTATACAGTAAGTCCTGTTGGTAATCCATTGTAAATACAGCTGTGTGTACATGTCTATCCCAAACTCCCTAACTATCCCTCCCCCTCATCCTTCCCCCCAGCAACCACAGGTTCACTCTCTAAGCCTGTGAGTCTGTTTCTGTTTTGTTAGTAAGTTCATTTGTAACATTACTTTTTAGAAGAGACCATTAGGGAATTTATCCAGAAGGAAATATGGAGAGTGATTAAAATTTTTTTTTAATATAAAGACAAATCAGTCTAATATATAGGCATTCTGAAGAGGCAAGTAGAATGAACAGATGAAAAGCAATATTCACAAAGATAATGGCTAAGAGTTTCCTAAATCTGAAGCAACTAGAGTTTCCAGATGAAAAAAGCAGTTTTTAATATCATAGTTGTCAGATTAAAAAACACTTTTAATAAGTTATTTCAAAGTCATGAGCAGCATATGTACATATAATTCTCATTTAGATGTGAAGTCGCAAAAGTGAGGCATAAGATAAAGAGAAAAACCTTAAAAGCTATCATATAGTTAACATGTAAAGGAAACATAATTATGAAGGAAGGCAGACCTACTCAGGTCTGCTTTCTAATAATAGATGTATAATAATCTAATAATAGATGTCAGGAGTCAATAAGTGATATTGTCAATAAAATGAGAAAAAGAGAAATTTTATTCTAACATTCTATACCCAGCTAAATAAAAATTCAACAGAAAGAAAGAAAGCAGAAGAAAAAGAAAGAAGTAAAATTTTTTTTCATATATACAAAGACTAAGAGAGTTAATCACCCACAGACCCTCACTGAAAAAACCACTTGAGGACATATTTCACCAGAAGGAAAGTGAGCAGAGTGCAAAACAAATAAAATGGTAACCACAGCAATTGAAAAAAGGCGGTTCGCTTTATTTATTATTTGTTGTTTTAAATTACTGATTTTGTGTGTGGTTGAAAGAAGAGGGCGCTAAATTTCTAGATAACAGTAGCAAAGTGCAGAAAGGAGAGAATGTTCCAAATGTAGTTAAACTCAGTTAAAGGCCTTTTCTTGTTCAAGAGAAATAGAAAGAGACTGAATAATTTTAGGTTTTGTTAGAAAATACTATATTGCATGATGTAAAGGTAAAGAGTTATCTCTTAAAAATAAAAAAAACCTCAAATCCACTCAATCTATTGCTTTGGAACTAGTAGTGGAGGAAAACTAAATAGCAAAAATGTGATGAGTCTAACAAGAGAAAAGAAAGAGAAAAAGAGAAAAGCAAATAAAAATGTATCTATTAAAACACACATACATACATATGGGAAAAAAGGTAATAAAAATAAGTCCATATCAGTAAATGAAGTATAAAACTGGATTAATATCACCTATTAAAAGAAATTCTTATATTGGGTAGAAAGAGAAAAAAAGCCTGCCAAATATTGTTATCTGTGCTATGTGAAGTTGCTTCAGTCATGTCCAACTCTTTGCGACCCAATGAACTGTAGCCCGCCAGGCTCCTCTCTCCATGGGATTCTCCAGACAAGAATACTGGAGTGGGTTGCCATGCCCTCTTCCAGCAGATCTTTCTGGACCCAAGAATCAAATTCACATTTCTTACATCTTTTGCATTGGTGGGCAGGTTCTTTACCATTATTGCCATCTGAGAAACCCGATAAGGACCAGTTGAAACAAAGCAAGATAAAGAAATTGACAATAAAGTGATTAAAAAAAGACATTCTAGTCAAATAATAACTGATATGACACTGTTAATTTAGACAAACAGGTGATAGAGAAGGAATAAATATAACTGAGTTAAAGGTTCACTTCAAAAAGTTAGTAAAGGAAGTACAAATTAAACACAAAGAAACAGTGGAAATAATAAATATAAGAATGCACAGTAATGAAATAGGAAACAAATTACTAAAACCTAAAGCTAGTTCCTTGGAAGACAAATCTTTGGCAAGAATGAACAAAAGGAAATGACACACACAAAAAATCATAAATATGATTTTTTTGGCTTGTAATAATATTTATTGAGGATTTTCTATATCATAATATGATTTAAATGAGGATTTCTTGTTAAAAACAGTAGATATTTCATAAATCAAAAGAGAAAAGATTAAGTTAAAAAACCAAATTCTTTTCAAAAAATGATAAATAATCATAACTGATTCAAGAAGAAGGAAACCTGTAAACATACATGACCACAAAAGAACTGAACTGAATCAGAAAACTGTGACTCTCCCCACAAAGTCACGGGTCAGAGGAGGCATCGTAGGCAAGTTTTGCCAAATCTTCATGAAATAGCTAATCTCCATCCAAAGCAAACGGCTTCAAAGAATGAAATAAGAGAGAGAAACTATTTAAATTATTTTATAATGCTGGTATTACCTTAATAAACTGCAGGGTAGAACATTGAAAAAAAAATTACAGGTCTGTATCACTTATGGCAATAGATACAAAAATCCTAATTAACATATTCTCAAATCTAATTTAGCAGTGTATAAAAATTATATCTTGGGGGTGGGGGTGGGGGGAGACAAAACTCTCATTCTTTAAGAAGCTATCATTGTTCCTGAGGCACCAAAAGTCAAAATTTAGCAAGATGATAGGAAAGGCATGAAAGAAGATCTGGTCAGTTGGAGAAACACATGCCCGGCTCAGTGATGAGAAGAGTCAGCATTGTCGTGCCAATTCTTCGCAAATCAGTCTGGAAACCAATGCAGTTTCAGACAAAATGCCATGAAGGTTACCACTTCACACCAAATAGAGTGCAAAATGGTGCGGTCACTTTGGGAAGCAGTCTGGCAGCTTCTCAAAAGGTCAAACACAGAATTACCATATAACCCAGTAATTTCACTACTAGGTATACAGGCAAGAGAATTGAAAACATATGTTGACACAAAAACTTGCACACAAATGTTCATAGTAGCATTATTCATAACAAGTCAAAAGTGAAAACAGTCTACCAACTGATGAACGGATAAACAAAATACAGTGGGTAGATCCATACGCTGAGATGTCATCTGGCCATAAAAAGGAAATGAAACATGACTCCTGCTACAACATGGGTGAACCTTAAAAACATTATGCGAAGTGAAACAAGCGAGACACCAGAGGAAATGCTGTGTGATTCTATTTATATGAAGTGTGGAGAACAGGCAAACCCACAGAGACAAAAGGAGATTTCCTGATGGAGACACAGTGGTTTCCTGGGAGCAAGTGGTGGGGGATGGGAAGTGATTGCTTAAACATTATGCGAAGTGAAACAAGCGAGACACCAGAGGAAATGCTGTGTGATTCTATTTATATGAAGTGTGGAGAACAGGCAAACCCACAGAGACAAAAGGAGATTTCCTGATGGAGACACAGTGGTTTCCTGGGAGCAAGTGGTGGGGGATGGGAAGTGATTGCTAACAGGTGTGGGGGTTCTTTGGGGGTGATAAAAATGTTCTGGAATTAGATAGTAGACATGATTTTGCAACTTTGCAAATATATTGAAAAACCACTCAATTGTACACTTTTAAAACAGTGAAATTTAATTATTCATACATTGTATTTCAATTTTTCAAAATTACCATCAAGGTTTTTTGTGCTATGTGACAGAGGTCACAAAACTCATACAGAAATATACAGGGCCAAGAATTGCTAAGAGAATTTTGAAAAAAAAAAAAAAATTGGAAAGACTTGCTCTATTATTATCTCAAGACTTGTTAGAAAACAAAGCAATAGACTTACATGTTACTTCTTTAAACTTTTTCTTTTACACTGGGGTATAGCCAGGTAACAATGCTGAGTTTCAGGTGGACAGCAAATGGATTCAGCCATTCTCCCCCAAACTCTCCTCCATCCAGGCTGCCACATAACACTGAGCAGAGTTTCCTGTTCTATACAGTAGGACCTTGTTGGCTATCTGTTTCAAATATAGCAGTCTACACATGTTGATCCCAAACTCCATAGCTATCCTTTCCTCCCACCCTTCCCCCTGATAATCATAAGTTGGTCCTCTAATAGACTTATATATTATTACTACAGGAATGGACAATTAAGCCAAAAAGAAATAGCAATCCAAGAAAGAAACTCATAGATAGAGGCAAACTTGGCATTAGGAATCAGTAGGGAAAGGATAAAGACCCTTCAAGCAGGTTACTTGTAAGTGGAAAAAAGTGAGATTGCTACCAGTGAAGTCTGAAACAACAATGAAATTCCATTTCACATTCAGATTAGTTAAAAGTATACAATAGCAGTTATATTTTAGGAAAAAGGGAAAAGAATTAAAAGGTGAAAATGGGGTGTCAATGGATATCTACAACATATTATTTCTAAAACGGGAAAGGATTCAAATCAAATATGGCAGAAATATTACGATTTATTAATTATGGTTCATGGTATATGGATAACATAATTTCTCTCATTTCTACATGTTTGAAAAAATGTCTAATTTTTAAAACCTCCATAAAAATATTGCTGATAGGAAATATGCCAAAATATTGAATGGTTTTCTCAGAGCTGTGGGAACACAGGTAATTTTCTTCTTTCTATTTTCATGTATTTTCCACTTTTAGAATGATAAGCAGGTGTTACTGTTAAGATAGGAGAACACTGAAATGATCAAAAAAGGAAACAATCCACTTTGTCACCGCTGTCCCCTGATGAAACACACATTGTATCCTGAATAAAATTATCACTTCTGTAAATTCCATGGCATGTTGTCCATTTCATAACACCTCCACCCATCTGTCTCATGATCGATGTGTGAAGCAGATGGGCAAAGCATCATGGTAAAGTGTTCTTAGTTACACGGGGTATTAGTACATGCGGATGAGGGCTGGATCAAGAACCAGTGTTTTAGGACTCAATCTGACACTTTTCTACTACACCAAACTACCTCTTAACAATCCCAGATGGCCCCTGGGTAAAAAGGTATACAGTTACTCCCCAGCTTCCAAACAGTTATTCTCCAAGGTGTATTTGTTAAATCGGGTATTTTGAACTTGAATCTTATTTTATCACAGAAACAGCATTATGATAGCAAAGTTAGGTTCAAAGGTTCATGGACAACACTATCTCCACCTGACCTCTTCTGTAAGAGTTGCAACCAGTTAGTGGTTCCACCAACTCCAGCTGTGTGATTCACCTGGCATTCCAAACTCGGCAGAGCACCGAAGAATTGATGCTTTCGAACTGTGGTGTTGGTGAAGACTCTTGAGAGTCCTTAGACTCACAAGGAGATCCAACCAGTCCATCCTAAAGGAAATCAGTCCTGAATGTTCATTGGAAGGACTGATGCTGAAGCTGAAACTCCAATACTTTGGCCACCTGATGCAAAGAATTGACTCATTGGAAAAGACCCTGATGCTGGGAAAGATTCAAGGAGGGAGGAGAAGGGGACGACAGAGGACGAGATGGTTGGGTTGCATCACCGACTGAATGGCCTTGAGTTTGAGCAAGCTCCAGGAGATGGTGAAGGACAGGGAAGCCTGGCGTGCTGCAGTCCATGGGGTGGCAAACAGTCGGACAAGACTGAGCGACTGAACAACGACAACAAAGATGCTGATACTTCACCCAGGCCTTCCCAGTCTTTTTATAAGTATCATCATGGTTCACACAGTAGCTCAAGCCAAAACCTTGGGGGTGTTATCCCTGAGTTGCCCCTCTTCCTCCCCAGCCCCTGTCTACCCACCTTCACCACTGTTGACACCCAACCCATCACTGAAGTCTGTTGAGTGTGCCTCTAAAGTAAATCTCAATTCCTTTTGCTTGCTTCCCTTCTATCAGTGATGTGGTCCAGGCCACCATCTCCTCTCCCCACAAGTCTAAGTCACAGTCATTGGACCCTTGGCAAGAAAGCAAAGAATGGGAGCCAGCAAGTAAGGACCCTGACTCTCGTCTTTGGGTGTTTAAGTCCGTAGGCATCTGCTCTTGTCCTGGCCGAGAAACTATTTACAAAAATGTCCTCACCATCCCCCACCTCACTACCGCCCACCACACCACGCACCCCTGGCTCTCATTACACACTGTCTATTCACTAACCTTTCCTTTCACAGAGACTTGCTCTGGGGCCCTTGTCATCTCCAACTTGAAATTCAAGTTATCCTTCCTAATTATAAGAAGTACTTATTGCTTGAAAAGAGTCACAAGTTAGCAAAACAGTAACTTAATTAAAAGAAAAGTCTGATCTCTAGCAATGGAAAATTAACCAATTAATTAATTGATAACCAACCAGCCCTAGCTGTACTGGTAGAGTGCTCTCATAAATAAATCTTGCAAAAACATAGATGAATGCTAATAACCAATACCGTGATATTCTGCCTACACGGACGCTCTGCTAGAAGGCAGCAGACCCCTTTCTCTGTGTGGTTTTCCCACTGTACGACCAGGGTTATTAGTATCACTAAGTGTAGCATCAGGGCATACCTTTATTTGAGAAATGCTGAGTATCTCAGAGCTTCAGAGGTCATTATGCTGAGTTCCTGCAAGCGGGACACAGCCTCGCTCGGTCTCTAAGCTTGATGCCCAGAACAATGCCTGAGCCAGAGTTTGTTAAAATGAATCAACTCAAAATCATTGACTTAAAGCTCAGGAGTTGAAGGCCAGAGAGGTCAAGGGACTTGCCCAAGATTACAGGGTTCCTTTTTAATGGAGCCGGGGTCACCACACTCGGGTCTCCTGACCCTCAAGCCACACTATATTATACATCCAAAGAGGAGGTGGGGGAGTGTGTTTAATACATTTTCTTTCCCCTACATTTGATGTGCTTTCCTAGCTTTAAGTGACCTGAAAGAATGCTTGGCACCATCTTCCAAGAAGCAGGTAAACTGCAGAGTGGCAGCACCCCTCGTGAGCCTTGGATTTCTGCCCTCAGTTCTTAAGGATACCATGTTTAAAATGAATAAAAACAGAAGTCTTTCAAATTCCAGCCATCTGTAAGCATCATTATGCTGAGAACATTAAGCAACAGGGACAAACAGATCTGTTTCCTCTCCACAAAAGCCAGTTCAATTTTGAAAATTTGCTTCTGGAAACATCTCAGGTATGAGATCCTGGAACTGGACTCAGGATACAGAGAAGGGGGTGTGAAGGACAGATGGGACTGGAGAAGCTGGACAAGGACAGGGCAGATGATAAAAAAACAGCAGCAACCACGGCCAGGTACAGGATCACCAGAACAGCAACAACAAAACCTCGGGTTTTTATAACCCGAGGTGACTTCCAGAATTCTCATGCTGGAAAAACTCTTCCTGTGCCTCATGAAAAACAGCCCTTCTTATTCCTATTCTCTCTTTCTTTTTTCCCTTCCATTTTGTAAATGACCCCAACAGGGCTCAGGTATGTTCCCAAGTGTAAGGTTTTCTGCCCCAAATCACAGTGCAAAATAAACAGCGATTCTACTTACATCTTGAGAATTAGAAGTTTACAGCTCTTCGGAGAAAGGCTAGAGCTCCTAATAAGCTGTTTAACAAATATGTGAGGTGCAAGTTTTATGGCTGTGAAACTAAGGACAACAGCGGCTGAGGCGAGGACACGCCTGAACGTGGGAAAGGGCTGCTTGGGCTCCACCCTGCTGCCTGGTAAATCTGGAGGTTGCGTCCACAATTTATAATCACAAAAATAGCATACGAGCCTTTTTTTTTTTTTTCTTTTTAAAATCAACCTCCTTTCTGCCAGGTGACAGCTTCTTCTCCTTCAGGACACTGGGAGTCAGGCAAAGCAGGAGTTGGGCAGGGAAAAGGATACGGGCTCACGTGTGCCGATGGCTACAGGAAGCCACCCTTAGGTGTCTCCCCGTGATGGGTAATTTCCAAAGATGGCCACGACAGTCTCCTGCCGAGAGGTGGGTGGTGTTTCCCTACCCCTTAATCTGGACTGGCCACGTACTGCGTTTTGGCACACGGAAAAAATGTGGTGGAAGTGGCCTTCTGGGCTTGAAGCGGCCTGCAGCTTCCACCTTCTCAGAGGTGTGTCCCCATCATTGTGTAAAGTAGACAGCCTGTTCTGCAACAGAGAGAGATCCCGGAGAATGGAGACCATGGGAAGAGAAACAGGCCACATGGAGAAGACAGAAGGCTACAGCCAAGAGCCAGCACCAGGGCACCGGACCAGGGAGGGGTGTCGTCTTGGGTCCTCAGCTCCAACTGAGTGGCCCAAACAGAAAGAAAAGCTTCTGACACAGAGTCCTGCCCAAAGTCCCAACCCACGTGGCTGTGAGCAATGCTTGCTCTAAGCCACCGCATCTAGGGTTGCTTTGCCACGTAGCAGTAGGTACCAATCAACTGTTCTCTCTTCACCTAGTTCTTCACAGGTGGTCCCTGAGGAACTGTAATGGGTTGTGGTTTTGAATTTGTTTGTGCATTTGGTTTTTAAAAATATATATCGACTGGAGACTCTTGCTGTGGACAGCAGAAGTGATTTGAGACTGACAGAGCTCTTAAACCTGCCTGGGAAGGGGACTGGAGGCCCACACAGCATCACGTGTGTTTCACACGTGCTCAGAGGAAAGAAGTCCACGGTGGGACCCATCCCGGGGCCAGAGGGCAGCCCTTCAGAACTGGTGCCCCCGCCCACCCCTCTCCTCACAATACAGACTGCTTTCTGAGCGAGCGGCTCCCACTCCACCATTAAAAAAGAATGCCCCAGAAGGAAATCCAGAACAAGTCCTCACAGGTCTTGGGCCCTCTCCAGTCTGAAGTGACGGCTGGCAGATTGGCCTGCCCCTATGCTTCAGGCTCCCTGCCTCCCCGAAGTCATTTCATGGTCAATATGGCAAAAAAAAGGAAAGAAAAAATCAGCACGCTGATTCCACACAAAGCTTGTGACAGGGCCAGCATCCCTCACATCTGGTTGCAGGCGGATCCAGCAAGATGTGGCAGCGTTTATCGCCAGTGAATCACGTCCAAGCTCCACTGGAGAAAAAAAGCACCTAAACAAAGTGAGCCAAAGGACCACCTGGAGCCAGGCATGTTCTGTCTTCTGATAACAGCACTGCCTGGATTTTGTAGGGGGGTGGCTGGAAGACAAGGGGTGACTCCCCGTAATAGCCGGCACTTGACAGCTACTAGAATGAAGGCAACCTCAGTCCTGAGCCTCAGGTAGCCTCCCTACTATAGCTGCATGGGTGAGGGGCAGCACAAAGCACAGACACTGCGAGTGCTGGGCTGCTGACCCAGGCCCAGTTCACGGAAATAGGAGGAAAGGGAGAAATAAACTCTTGGAAGGGTTCTGCCCTGATTTTACCTTGACACCCTCACCTTGCACAGAGTTCAAGAGCCCTGAAGAAAGACAACAAGAAATTCTTAAGGCAGTGGCTAGGAGAAAGTCTGGGACTGAGAGACAAGCAGATCTGAGTCATTGGAAAGGAAGAGAGGGGAATGCACCTGAGGAACGCACCTATGACCCAGGGGAACATTGCTCATTTCACAAAAGTTTGTTGAGCATCTGTTATGTGCCAGGTACTGTACTAGGTGCTGGGAATAGAAGGGTAATCAGGGCACACATGGTCTTTGCCCCAAGAAGCTCCCATCCTGCAGGAGGACAGAGTCAGAGCACTTACTAGAGGGTGTTCGGGCAAATCAGAAAAGGAGGTTTAGGCAGAAAAGGAGGTGTGGGCATGGCAGAAGCCAGAGAGGGTGGCAGCCCACTTCAGTGTGGCCTTGGGAGGTTCCTGGGCTCCTTTGGCTTCACTCAAAGGTGAGGACACTCTGCTCCCCTCCCTGAAGTCCCACAGTTCCTCTCACAGTGCCATTGCTTAGGGCATTAACTGGATTCGGGCTATCTTCCCACGTGTTTCCAAAACGTTGCTTCTGTGAAGGCACTCACCTGCCCAAAAGCCTTCTACGACAACCCATTGCCTATTGAATAAACTCCCCAACATTTTGGCTTGGCCTCTCACACCTTACATAGTCTGCTCCAATCCATCCGAATATACCTGGAACAGAAAGTCCCCGAAAGGAACACCCCCATCTGTTAGCATTCACCTGCACATCTGTGTGATGAGTCCCACTCCCAACTCTGACCACATTTACAAATATCTCCAGTTCTATATATGAGCTCTCAACCCAAGAGTCTATTTATTTAGAGTTATGCATACTTGGGCCAGCGGTGCCAACAAGGCATGACAAGAGAAATCTAGGTAAAGACCCCAGGCCCAAATCACACTCAGCACCCAGATGGTGTGAAATTCTCTACTAGCTATTATTTGCTGATTTAAGCTTTATCTTTACTTGGCAGTTTTTAAAATTAAAAGTACTTAGTGTTGTGACCCAGGTGGCGCTAGTGTAAACAATCCGCCTGCCAACGCAGGAGACTTAACAGGTATGGGTTCCATCCCTGGGTTGGGAAGATCCCCTGGAGGAGGCCACAGCAACCCACTCCGGTATTCCTGCCTGGAGAATCCCAGGGACAGAAGAGCCTGGCAGGCTACAATCTATAGGGCCGCAAAGAGTCGGACATGACTGAAGTGACTTAGCGCACATACAGTGTTGTGACCCAGTAATTCTAGTCTTAGGAATATAGTTAACAGAAATGCTTATGATCATTCACCAGAAGACATGTTTAAGCCTCATCACGGAAGTGCTGACTGTATTGTCTCAACCTAGAAGCTATCCAAATGCCCATCTACAGTAAGATGGATTCATGACGATACATTCACATAATAAAATACAATACGGAAACGAGAAAGAACAAACTGCAACTACACATGGGAATATGGATGAATTCCCAAACACAATGTTGAGTAAAATAGGACAGGGTCAAAAGGGTAATACTACACAATTCCACTTACATAAACACAGAAGTGAAAGAAAGTGAGGTCGCCTAGTCGTGCCCGACTCTTTGTGACCCCATGGACACCAGGCTCCTCCATCCATGGGATTCTCTAGGCAAGAGCACTGGAGTGGGTTGCCACTTCCTTCTCCAGGGAACTTCCCGACCCAGGGATCGAACCCAGGTCTCCCACATTGTAGAGACACTTTTCCGTCTGAGCCACCAGGGAAGTCACATAAATACAAAGTTCAGGACTACGTGGTCCTGATAAAAGGAGAGTGGTTCCCCTCGGTAGCGTGAAAATGACTGGAAGGTGGCTTCTGGATCCTGATAACATGCTACGTCACGATCTAGATGCTGGTTTGAGCCATAAACTGTGGTGTATGCATATTTTTCTATGTATGTGAAACTTCAGTGAAAACTTTACTTTAAAAGGAGGAAAAAGGAAAAAGAATACTGATGAGGGTGCACAGAAATGGATACTTTCTTACACTGGAGAATGCAAATTAGTTTCAGGAAGGGAATCTGGAAATATTCATCCACAACCTTTAAAAACTTCATTTCTTTTGACTTAGTAATTTCAATTCTAGGAATTTATCTTCAAGAAATAATGAAAATGTGCAGCAGCAGCTGTCACAGAATTATTTATAATAGGAAAAATTTAGGAAAAGCCTAAATGTGGAGCATGTATATACTTATTGTGCAGCCACTAAAATGTTTTATAAAATATTTAATGAAAGGATTATGGGAGATTTTAATTTCTTCTTTCTCCCTTTTCCCCCCAATTCCCAACAATTGACATTTATTACATGAGTTATTTGGAAATAAATAAATGCAAATACCCGTGCAGAAATTAATAATTTAATTCTGCATTCATTCAACAAGCAGGTACTGCAATCTTCCATCACCAGGCACAGGTAGAGTACTGAATAGGTTTAGGGCCTGCTCTCAAGAACCTTAGTTTGGTGTGATTTGAAGTTGAATGTGAATCAACCGCAGCTCATGCTGTGGCTGGGGAGAGCAGCCCATCTGAAGTCAGGATGCACGAATTCAGCCTCAGCTCCACGATTTGCTTTTTTTTAAAATTTGCAGTGTCTTGGTAGGTGAGCTTCTCTATTTATCTGTTCCTTCATGTGTAACATGAGTATAATAGCTCTCCTGGCTATCTCACCCTGAGACAGTCAGCTGCGAAGGAGGCCACTGAGCATGCCCTGAAGATGCAGGCTTTAAATATGATCAGGTAATCCTTCATGTCACGAACAAAAGGGACACACACATGCTGTCCAGTTCTATTAAGAAATACCACGCCCTCCAGCCTTTAGCCTGCCTGTAGGTTAGCCTGCCTCCTCTGAGCCTTGCTCATGGTGCCAGCATCCATGGCAGGTGGAGGGACGTGCTTTTTATCCCTGAATCCCTGTTGCACTGTGCGATGGCAGAGAATGTGGTCTGTGTGATGCTGACTTCTTCAGTGGCCTTGTCACGCTCAGTTTCGATAAATGTGTGACTGAAAAGAAAGCATAGTTCCTACTTGTAAGATGCAGGGTTTTATATATAGATCCACTGGGTGAGGCCTGTTATTTTCCCTGTTTGAATCTTTCATAACCTTACACGTTTATATCTCCCATTTCTACAAGATGTGCTAAAAATCTCCTACAATAATTATGAATTTGTCTTTTTCTCCTTCCCAGTCTTTCCATCTGTGCTTCCCTTTTGGGGGCTATGTTGTCTGGCACATAAGAGTTCATGATTGTCCTAGTGCACTGTCCCTTTTATCATTACACAATAATCTTCTTTATCTGTGCTCTTCTCCTTTTTACATTGTTAACAATTGCAATACCAGCTTTATTTTGTTATCTGTACTGTTTATTCTCTTCCAACTCTTGGCTCTTAATTTTTGTGTGTCATTAAATTGTATATGTGTCTTATAACTTGCAGATACCTGGATTTTGTCCCTTTTTAAAAAAACAAAACTCTTTTTTCAATGCAAGAGTTTCTCTTTAATGAGAGAATTTTATGGAGCTTGGGATTCCACTTTCACGTAGGTGAATTTTGTGTTTGTTTTCTCACTCCTGGCACTTGGAAGACGTACGTGTCTTTAAGGATTCCCTGAGCTGATAAACAAGTACTCATCACTCTCATTTTACAGAAGAGACCGCCCTTCGCGACTCCTGGTTTGCAGCCCAGGCTTGGGTTGTGGTGGTGGTTACCCTGACCCTCTAGGTGCAGGACATTAAGATCAAGCGCACATTTATGTGTGTGTCAGGAGGNAGTCTTAGCTACTGGGCCTCTAAGGAAGTCCTGGCCCTGTTACTGCTTTATGGAAAATGGCCCATTTCTCCAGATGTACTGTGAGCTGGAGGGCAGGGATCCGGACAAGCTTATTTCGGTATCCCCTGCAAGCTTGGCACAATAAATACAGATGGGGACAGTGGGTACTTAGGGAAGGGTAAGAAGGGCTCTGTGATTTGCTGATCCTTTCTGGAGCTTGGCAGACAAACTTCGTCTCCCCTGCCGTAGCAGATTAAAGATGGCTGCAAGTTCTTTGACTTCCCTCCCATGGAGAGGTGCTGTCTCTTATACACATCTAGATGTGTATAAGAGACAGTGGTGGTGGTTACCCTGACCCTCTAGGTGCAGGACATTAAGATCAAGCGCACATTTATGTGTGTGTCAGGAGGCGGAGGTGCGGGGCGGGGCTGGGGAAGCGGGGAGGATGCACCACTTCTTGTCGGCTGGGTCCACCATGGTTGCTGTCCAGTCACTAAGTCGTGTGGGACTCTTTGCAATGGCGTGGACTGCAGCACGCGGCCCTGGTGGCTCAGACAGAAAAGACTCCACCAAGGTACCCAGATATAAAACAATGGGATAAAAATAATGGACATCATCCTCAAAGTGCTGAAATGACTAGACCGCAGAATTGTGCATCCAGGAAAAGCATCTTTTAAGAATGGAGGTGCAATGAAGACATTATCAAAAAAACCTGAAAATGAGAGCGATCACCACCAGCAAATAGGTCAGTGAAGGTATTTCTAAATAAAACTTTCAACTCTCAGGGAAGTATATTAATAATTCTAAATTCATATTTAATAAAATATCCTCAAAATATGTGTAGAAAACAATTTTTAATGTACAGAAAGAAATGAGCCAAACACAGCATTAAAGTGAGAAATTTTAAAACTCTTCTCACAGTACTTGGCAGATCAAACAGATACAATAAGCAAGAATAGAGAAGTTCTGAACTTTTAACTTTGATTAATTAGCAAGTTTTTTAAATTCAAAGTCTTCAAATTAGAGAACATCTTGGGCTTACATAGAACAATTTTAGAAACTGATGAGATATAAAGCAATTTCAAATGATTCTAAAGAACAGTCCATGTTCTTTGATCTTCATGTCATTAAACTAGAAATCAGTTATAAAAGTAAACTAAAAAACAAATATTAAAAATTATCTTAAAAATACAAAATCATAATAAAAGTTGTTAAATATGTAGAACTGAATGATAATAAAAATACTTTCTATCAGATTTATGAGATGCAGATAACGCAGTATGTAGAGAGAAATATGGGGCTTTCCAGGTGGTGCTAAGTGGTAAAGAGTCCAGCTGCCAATGCAAAAGACAGGTTCAGTCCCTGGGTGGGGAAGATCCCCTGGAGGAGGGCACGGCAGCCCACTCCAGTGTTCTTGTCTGGGTAATCCCATGGACAGAGGAGCCTCATGGACTGTGGTTCGTAGGGTTCTAAAGAGTCAGGCACAACTGAAGCAACTTAGCTCTCAGCACTAGAGAGAAGTTAGAGTCTTAAATTCTTATATTATAAAAAGAAGTTAATTAATAAAGAAATAAATTAGAAAAATCAGCCAAATAAAACCAAAGAATATATACAGAGGAATAGAAAAATAGGAAATCAACAAAACAGAAAACAAAGATACAAAAGAGAAAATTAACAAAGCAAATAGATGTTGCTTTAAAAGACTAGCCTTTGTGAAACTGAATAGAAAAGTGGGAAGAGAAGAATAAAATCAATTAACATCAAGAAAGAAATTATGGGGCAGCTAACTTCAGATACTCGAAGGATTTTGAAAGAGCAAAAGAAAATAATGAAGAACTTTAAGTCAATAGATTTGAAATTTTAAGTAAAATAGACAAATTCCTATAAAAATGAATTTTAGAACAAATAGAAAATCTGACATGTCTTATAATCAGTAAATATTGTTATGGGGCAGCTAACTTCAGATACTCGAAGGATTTTGAAAGAGCAAAAGAAAATAATGAAGAACTTTAAGTCAATAGATTTGAAATTTTAAGTAAAATAGACAAATTCCTATAAAAATGAATTTTAGAACAAATAGAAAATCTGACATGTCTTATAATCAGTAAATATTGAATAAGTAACTTTAAATCGTCCCACAAAGAAAACAAGAGGCCTAGATGGTTTTACAGGCAGGTCCTATCTGACATGAAATGACTAAACCATTTCACCATCTATATAATCTTAAGTGTAAGAAAAAAGCCTATTTTTAACCCATTTTGTGAGGCTAATGAAAACTTGAGGCTGGGAAAATCTGAAAAAGGAAAATTACAGGCCAATCTCATTCATGAATAAAGATGCAAAAAAGGATAAAAAAATAATAAAGTCAAATATAGAAATATATTTTTAAAATAAGTATCTTTATATATATATCAAGTTAAATTTTTGCAAGGAATTGGGAAAAGTAGCTTAACATGAAAGAAACTGCTAGTGTAATTTGCCAGAGTAATGGATTAAGAGACTAATCATATAATCATCTCAGAAGAGGGGAGAAATCATGTGATAAAATGCTAACAGTTTTTTCTGAATAAAATCTTAGCAAGCCAAGAACTGCATGAACTTCCCTAACCTGATAAAGGCCATCTAATACTGCAACCATGATACTTAATGGGGACGTCCGGGGAGCATTCCCTTTAATAGCAGGAACACAAGGCTGTCTACCACCTCTGTCTCTGCTCAACTCTGTACTGGACATCCCTAGCTAAATACATTACAGCTAGAAAAAGAAATAGAGAGTGTACAAAGTGGAAAGTAAGAAACAAAACTACTACTATTTGAATGACATAATCCTCTGCAGAGATCGGAAAGAACTGACATCAATGTGTTAGAATTAAAAGACAGGGAAGTTGCTAGTTAAAAGATCAATATATACATCCACTGTTTTACTATGTACTTGAAAAAAGAAATGTTTAAAAGATACATATCACTGGGTATTATAGTCAAAGCTATGGTCTTTCCAGTAGTCATGTACAGATGTGAGAGCTAGACCATAAAGAAGGCAGAGAGCTGAAGAATTAATTGATGCTTTCGAACTGTGGTGCTAGAGAAGACTCTTGAGAGTCCCTTGGACTGCAAGGAGATCCAACCAGTCAGTCCTAAAGGAAATCAGCGTTGAATATTCATTGGAAGGACTGATGTTGAAGCTCCAATACTTTGGCCACCTTATGCGAAAAGCTGACTCATTGGAAAAGACCCTCCTGCTGGGAAAGACTGAAGGTAGAAGAAGAAGAGGGCAACAGAGGATGAGATGGTTGGATGACATCACTGATTCAATGGACATGAACTTGGGCAAACTCAGGGAGATGGTGAAGGACAGGAAGGCCTGGTGTGCCACAGTCCACAGGGCTGCAAAGAANGATCCAACCAGTCCATTCTGAAGGAGATCAACCCTGGGATTTCTTTGGAAGGAATGATGCTAAAGCTGAAACTCCAGTACTTTGGCCACCTCATGTGAAGAGTTGACTCATTGGAAAAGACTCTGATGCTGGGAGGGCTTGGGGGCAGGAGGAGAAGGGGACGACCGAGGATGAGATGGCTGGATAGCATCACGGACTTGATGGACGTGAGTCTGAGTGAACTCTGGGAGATGGTGATCGATAGGGAGGCCTGGCGTGCTGCGATTCATGGGGTCGCAAAGAGTCGGACACGACTGAGCGACTGAACTGAACTGAAAACCTTGCACAACAATTTGAACTTCAAGGATCTACTTATAGTCAGAGTCTTTTGAATGATACATACTACAGTTGGCCGTCCCACTAATGAATAACTGCAGATAGAGAGGAACCCTGTAAGGAAGGGCCAAGTATAAATTACACACAGATTTTCAACTGTGAGGAGGATGGGCCCTCCCTTCCCCTGAATAATTTCAGGGGTCAATTGTATCACCTCACGTATATCTCCATTGGGTGCCGTCTAAGATATCTGTGTTTACATCTGTGCCTAGGTATTGGCACAATAATCAATGCTGTGTTGCCCCAAACTCCTTCCAGGCTGCCCTTGGAGGCTGTTTCCTTCCAGTGATTTCTGTGACATTGGTAGCAACACAGCACATTTTCTGAAGTTTTAGGGCCACCCTGGGTTGTCAGAAATTCTGCAGAACTGCCTGTGGTCATTTGTTACTTAGACATATTACACAATGTTTTTCTTTATTCCTGTAAATCTGGGTATCTCTGTCTGTCACATAACTGGATTCAAATCTCGGCTTCACACTTACTAGCTATGTGACTTTGGTAGATGATCTAACCTTTCTGTATCTGAGTTTATCCATCTTTATAAGAGAATAACAACACTACCTATATCATAGACTGGTTTTGAGAGTTTAAAATTACTTATAAAACTTTTAGAGTTGTCTTATACCCTGAAACTCTCAACAATTGTCAAATCTCACATCTTGTTCCCAGGATTCTAAGTTACATGGAGTAAAAAGTTATTTTTGACTGTTTGAGATTGGAGGTTACGTTTTGTTTGTTTGTATTCATTGCTTGTTTGTTTCAATCCATCATAGAGAGTATTGCTTTAAAGATTCATCTATGGGACATAGGATAACAATTAATTCTGCCTGTGATCACTTCATGTCAAAATGAATGTCATCAGCTATTCTGTCACACACATCAGCAACCATCTACCGAACAGACATAAAATTGAAGCTATATGGACAAGATTTAATGTCCTTCAGCTTCCGGTGGAGAAAATCTCTGCTGCTCTATTATCTGCTTTATCTCGTGTGATAGTCACTGTAGGTTCTAGCCCTTTCTCCCTTGTCTAATTTCGTTATAGAGGATGTAAAAGCTAACAGTCTAAATCACCAGCTTTCTTTTCAGCCAAAGAATAAGCCACGTGACACAGCACAGGACAAAAAGATGTATAGGGACGTCTCCTGGCTCAGTTTCTTTCCCTGTCTTCATTTTTCCTCTTTGGGAAGAAAACAACTGGAAGGATTCAGGGTCAAGCAACCATTCTATGACCATAAAGAAAAAGCCTTTTGATTTCTCAGACAATTTATTTATAATGAGAAGTGAGGAATAAATAGGAAGAAACTTTCAGAAGAAACAACATATGCGATAGAAATGGGGCAGAAGAAGTCCTATACTAAAAATAAAAGCTCTCTATCCTCCAAATTAAAAAAAAAAGACAATTGTTCTCAGGCCGTTGTTCCAAGCTGTGAATTATTAACCACAATTGTGTATGTATGTGTGTGTGGTAAGTCACTTCAGTCACATCTGACTCTTTATGACCCTATGGACTGTAGCCAACCAGACTTCTCTCTCCCAGGATTATCCAGGCAAGAATTCTGGAGTTGTCATTCACTCTTCCAGGGAATCTTCTCAACCCAGAGATCGAACCTGTGCCTCTTGCCTATCCTGCATTGGCAGGTGGGTTTTTTACCACTAGCACCATCTGGGAAGCCCACTAACCACAAGAACTGACTTTAAATGCATCCTAATCCAGCTGTGGTCATGCCTTGGTTTCAGAAACAATGCCTCTGAATGCCTACTAATTAGTAACAGGGACACTATTCTGAAAGTCAATCAGCAACAGTCTCTTTCTAAAGCTTACGCTTCAAAAAATCAGTCAGTGGCAGCCACATTCAGAAAGCATGTGTCCACAGGTGACAGTCAGCCAATCCCTAAACAATTATGCTTCTGAAAGCTCAACACGTCCAGAACTCCTTCTTTCCTAAAAACTTATAAGATTAGCATTTTCTTAGAAGTACTGTGCTTTGAAATTGCAACTCTCCCTTGCTTGGCAACGAATTAACTATGCTTTTTTTTGAGGAGGTTGTTTCACATATTAAGTGGTTTCTTGTTTTGATAGTAAGTATAAGGTAAGAGAGAGTTCCCAGAGGAACAAATGGGAGACAAAACTTGAAGAATCATTAACAGACAGACAATAGGGATGCTTCTTGGTCAACTTTTACAGCTTTTAGCTTTGTACCAAGATTAATGAAGAGCTGTTAAAGGATTGCCAGTCGGTATGGAGGGGACTATTATGATAAAACCTGCATTTATAAAATATTATCTCAGCATAAGAGTAAATATGGAATTGAATACACTAAGCAGAGACACTTCCACAGATACACTAGTAACCATTTAGGAAAGAAAAATTGCAGCTTGGATTAGTGATTTATTACAGATGATCAAAAAGTGTTATCAGATTTGAGAGTTAGTTACAAAGTAAAATCAAAAGCACTTGCACATAGATTAAAGAAAAAATATAGGGAGATGGAGGTATTGTGGCTGAATCATTGTTTTAGGACTTTTTGCTACTAAATGGAGTGTGGGGGCATTCACTGAGGTTGGGATTGACAGAAAAGATTCAGATTGGAAGTAGGAAAATAATACGAATGAATATATTCTGGATATAATGAGCTTGAGAAATCTATGAGAAGATTTCAAGGAGCCATCACAAATATGTGAGCCTGGAACTCAGAAAATAGATCTAAGCTGAGAAGACAAATGTAGAGTCATCTACTTATGGAACTCCATATATTTCTGGCTTAGAAGAAGATGCATTTATAAAGGAGAGAGAGAAGAAATACAGAAGGAACAGCCAGGAGGAGGAGGAGAGCCTAGAAAGTTTGGTGTCACAGAAGTCAAAGATTTTCTCAAGAAGGGAACAGTCAACAACGTTGAATGCAGCTGAGAGATCACATAAATGAAATCTGCAAAAACGGACCTTCAGTGATCTGAAGGTCACTGGTGACCTTAACAAGAGCCATTTTACTAGAATGATAGGAAAAGGAACAAGATTGGAATTAAAGTGAGAAGTTAGAGTTGAGGAAATGGAAATGGAAAGCCACAGGCTAGCCAATCACTTTAATACATTTTTGGGGGAAGAACAAGGATCTCAAATGCTAGTAAAGAAATGCTCAAAATTCTCCAAGCCAGGCTTCACCAATATGTGAACCGTGACATCCCTGATGTTCAAGCTGGTTTTAGAAAAGGCAGAGGAACCAGAGATCAAATTGCCAACATCCGCTGGATGATCGAAAAAGCAAGAGAGTTCCAGAAAAACATCTATTTCTGCTTTATTGACTATGCCAAAGCCTTTGACTGTGTGTATCACAATAAACTGTGGAAAATTCTGAGAGAGATGGGAATACCAGACCACCTGACCTGCCTCTTGAGAAATCTGTATGCAGGTCAGGAAACAACAGTTAGAACTGAACATGGAACAACAGACTTGTTCCAAATAGGAGAAGGATTACATCAAGGCTGTGTATTGTAACCCTGCTTATTTAACTTATATACAGAGTACATCATGAGAAACGCTGGGCTGGAAGAAGCACAAGCTGGAATCAAGATTGCCGGGACAAATATCAATAGCCTCAGATATGCAAATGACACCACCCTTATGGCAGAATGTGAAGAGAAACTAAAGAGCCTCTTGATGAAAGTGAAAGAGGAGAGTGAAAAAGTTGACTTAAAGCTCAACATTCAGAAAACAAAAATCCTGGCATCTGGTCCCATCACTTCATGGGATATAGATGGGGAAACAGGGGAAACAGTGTCAGACTTTATTTTTGGGGGGGCCTCCAAAATCACTGCAGATGTTTACTGCAGCCATGAAATTAAAAGATGCTTACTCCTTGGAAAGAAAGTTATCACCAATCTAGACAGCATATTGAAAAGCAGAGACATTACTTTGCTGACGAAGGTCCATCTACTCAGGGCTATGATTTTTCCAGTAGTCATGTATGGATGTGAGAGTTGGACTGTGAAGAAGGCTAAGCACCGAAGAATTGATGCTTTTGAACTGTGGTGTTGGTGAAGACTCTTGAGAGTCCCTTGGACTGCAAGGAGATCCAACCAGTCCATTCTGAAGGAGATCAGTCCTGGGTGTTCATTGGAAGGACTGATGCTAAAGCTGAAACTCCAATACTTTGGCCACCTCATGCGAAGAGTTGACTCATTGGAAAAGACTCTGATGCTGGGAGGGATTGGGGGCAGGAGGAGAAGGGGACAACAGAGGATGAGATGGCTGGATGGCATCACTGACTCGATGGACATGAGTTTGGGTGAACTCCGGGAGTTGGTGATGGACAGGGAGGCCTGATGTGCTGCAATTCATGGGGCCGCAAAGAGTCAGACACAACTGAACGACTGAACTGAACTGAACTGTAGGATTAGGTAGGGAGACATCTGGAAAGGGAAAAAGAGGCATTTTTTCAGGAGGGAGAGGTTGGGATAAGTTTTTTTTGTTTTTCTTATGAGAAACCCCCAGGATATAAGATCCATCACACTTCATTTTCAGTAAACTATACATTCTCTTAACAGTTACATGGTAGCATATTCTCATAGGAATGATGTCATTTACAAATATATATAGATTCCAACTTAAACTGAGGCAGTTCACCTCCAATTAAAATTATTACCAAAAAAGAAGCCAATTTCATTTTTTGTGTCTTGAAGTGAAGTGAAAGTCACTCAGTTTTGTCCAACTCTTGGCAGCCCCATGGACCCTTCCAGGCCAGAATACTCTAGAGGGTAGCCTTTCCTTTCTCCAGGGGATCTTCCCAACCCAGAAATCGAACCCAGGTCTCCCGCATTGCAGGCGGATTATTTACCAACTGAAATATCAGAGCTGCTGCTGCTGCTAAGTCACTTCAGTCGTGTCCAACTCTGTGTGACCCCATAGACGGCAGCCCACCAGGCTCCCCCATCCCTGGGATTCTCCAGGCAAGAATACTGGAGTGGGTTGCCATTTCCTTCTCCAATACATGGAAGAGAAAAGTGAAAGTGAAGTTGCTCAGTCTGTCCGACTGTTAGCGACCCCATGGACTGCAGCCCACCAGGCTACTCCATCCATTGGATTTTCCAGGCAAGAGTACTGGGGTGGGGTGCCATTGCCTTCCCCGGAAATATCAGAGCATCTTAGTGTATTTTAAAGTTTTCTTATCCTAGGGTTGTTGACTTCTAGTTCATAGTGATTTTTCATATTTTAATAAAGTTTTGCTTTTACTTTCTGCTAACTCAGAGTTTCCATTAACAATTATATAGAAAAAGGTATCTGGAGCAGGGGACAGCTACATTTAATCACATAGATTAGCATGGGGTGACCAAAAAGAAATTGTAAAGTGAACTTAAAAGAGATAGACTTTCTATTTTGCTTTTTGAAAATTTCTTCTTGACAGCATTGTTCATTGGTCATACTGCTATTCTGTGGATATGTAAGCTAGAGTAAATAATTGCTTTTGAGACAGAATACAACTCTACCACAGCTCAAAGACTGGCTTATAATAATGCCAGAAATCTGCAAGCTAGTAGATACTGAAAGTAGATTCAATAAATATAGAAAATTAAAACCTTAAGAGAGAAGAAAGATCAACATTCACTTGCATAACTAATAGGGAAGAAAAGGCTACCAAAAGTTTAGGCACAAAATAGTGTTCATCATCACATTCTGGTGACCACAGAAATGCTTCCCCAAGGTAATGAATGGAGGATTCAACAAATGCAGCCGACTGAACAAGGTCAGTTCTCCTTAGTTCTCTCGTTAGTTCAATGAGAGGTCATCACAATGTGTGCCTTTTGAATACTTTGCCAAGGAACATCTGAGGTTCTTCTTTGAGTAAACAAGTATTACAACACAAGGAAAACTGCAAAAGCCCCTTATCCTACTGGCTTTGATGCAGAGAGGTAAACAAGATCAACAGAGTGCCAGAAAAAGAGGGAACAAAGGACTTTATAACATTCTCCATCCTTTCAGACCTGTCAGAATTTAAAGAGGAAACTGTGTCACACCACTGAACCTTCCCAATTGGTCTGCCTGCCACTAGTGCCGCATCTCAGGAACCCATGAGCAGGACCCTTTAAATTAGTGCAGAAAGCCAGCTGGCTGTCTGCTCCAGTTTCAGACCTAGTACAAGTGTGCCCAACTCCACACAGAAGCATGAATCCCTGAACTCTGCTACCAAAATGTACTGCTTTCTCATTTTCTAAGTTAATTAATGATGAAACCAATATCTAACATTTACTATGTGCTGCCAATTGGGCTGTTTCCTTTGTAAATATTATCTCATTCATTCTCCTAAACAAATTATGAGGTTGATGATATTTTTACTATTAAGAGACTGAACCACAAAATAATTAGGTACTTTTTAAAGTTCACAACAGACAGAAATATGCATGTTCAGGAATCTAAACTCAATGAGTTTAAACTATAAATTTATAAGAATTTATAAGATATGTTCAGAGATGAAATTAATATCATAACTTTTATCTTATAGCAATGTTTCCTTTCCATATCAGAATTATATTGAATACTTTTTCCTTTAAGTTTTGATACTTAAAATTTAATCCCATTAATGTTATTATATATTTATTCTAATCTTTCTGCATTTTGTTTTGATGACTTTATATTTTGTTTCTTTTATTTTATAAATAAAAGTATATATTTAATCTGCATTTTATTTCACAATTTGTACTTCTGGCATGCTTTTTCACTTTAATTTTTATTTAAAATGTTTGTTATATTTTATACTTCCCTTTAATATTCAAAATAACTTCTATGATTGTGTTTCTTCCAATATAACAGATTAAATGTCTTAAAGCAACAATAATAAAATGGAGTAAACATCTTTTAAAAGCATTGCTAAACTGATACAAAAATGAGGAAAATCCTTTGGGGATAAAAATTAAGAGGAAATGGAAACCAGATTATGAAACTGAAATTCTAACCCTGTGTTTCCCAGGGGTGCTTGCTGATTCCCAACAGCAATGGGATTGAACATTAAAAAGTCCAAGATCCAAAAGACAAAGCCTTGGGCCTATCTAAAGTCAGTAACCAGAATGTAGATTCCCACACAAAGTCAGGACCCTCAGATAAAGCAAACGATAGAAAAACCACTTTTATTTTGTTTGTGAGGACTTCAGAATAAACTTGAAGTCATCACAATGCCTACAAGGCCCTACCTTCTCCTGTCATCCTTACCTCGCCCACCAGTGCTCCCTCATGCACTGGCCATGGACTGGCCTCCTTACTTGTGTTGATGCCATTTTAGCAACTGCAGTGGCTAACATTTTTACTTGGAACTTTCTTCTCTTGGATATCCACACCCTTCACTTCTTCACATCTCAGAATCTTGCTCAAATGTCACCTTCTTAATGATACTTTCCATGACAACTCTTTTTAAAACAATAGCCAACTTTCAACTGCAGCACTACGAATATCCTTCACCATACTCATGTTGTACTGAATATTTTCCATACAAAACACTTCTTGCCTCCAATGGACTTATTTTTAACTGTTGTTTGTTGACTGCCTTGTCCCACTATGCTTCTTATGGGCAAATATTCAACTCTATGGACTGTAGCCCGCCAGACTGTATACATGGGATTTCCCAGGCACAAATGCTGAAGTGGGTTGCCATTTCCTTCTCCAGCAGATCTTCCTGACCCAGGGATAGAACACAGGTCTCAAGCATTGCAGGCAAATTCTCTACCATCTGAGCTACCAGGTTACATGCACTAACATTTGTCCCACTGTGCTTCATGTGGACAAATACCCTGGGCTTTTTCAATGTCCTTGTTTTGTTTTGTTTTGTTATTATTATTAAAATATCACAAGTGCCTAAAAGTACCTGGCATTGTAGGCAGATTTGTTGAATGAATACTCTCAAGTAAAAATCAGACAAATTTGAAAAAGAACCAACTTACCTTTCCAGGACCTGAAAATATAATGAGTAAAATTGTAATCTTGGCAAGTGAAATACCAGATTTTATAAACCCACATCTCTTTATGTCTCCTACATTGGCAGGTGGGTTCTTTATTGCTAGCACCACCTGGAAAGCAGTAAAATAATATGGTACTTAGAAGTAAACACATTGCCTTAAATGCTTATATTCAGTTTAGTTCATTCACTCAGTCGTGTCCGACTCTTTGCGACCCCATGAATCACAGCACGCCAGGCCTACCTGTCCATCACCAAGTGCCAGAGTTCACTCAGACTCGCATCCATCAAGTCAGTGATGCCATCCATCCATCTCACCCTCGGTCATCCCCTTCTCCACCTGCCCCCAATCCCTCCAGGCATCAAAGTCTTTTCCAATGAGACAACTTTTTGCATGAGGTGGCCAAAGTACTGGAGTTTCAGCTTTAGCATCATTCCTTCCAAAGAAACCCCAGGGTTGATCTCCTTCAGAATGGACTGGTTGGATCTCCTTGCAGTCCAAGGGACTCTCAAGAGTCTTCTCCAACACCACAGTTCAAAAGCATCAATGCTTCGGCACTCAGCCTTCTTCACAGTCCAACTCTCACATCCATACATGACCACAGGAAAAACCATAGCCTTGACTAGACGGATCTTAGTCGGCAAAGTAATGTCTCTGCTTTTGAATATGCTATCTAGGTTGGTCATAACTTTTCTTCCAAGGAATAAGCGTCTTTTAATTTCATGGCTGCAATCACCATCTGCAGTGATTTTGGAGCCTCAAAAAATAAAGTCTGACAATGTTTCCACTGTTTCTCCATCTGTTTCCCATGGAGTGATAGGACCGGATGCCATGATCTTCATTTTCTTAATGTTAAGCTTTAGGTCAACTTTTTCACTCTCCTCTTTTACTTTCATCAGGAGGCTTTTTAGCTCCTCTTCACTTTCTACCACAGGGTGGTGTCATCTGCATATCTGAGGTTATTGATATTTCTAACGGCAATCTTGACTCCAGCTTGTGCTTCTTCCAGTCCAGGGTTCCTCATGATGTACTCTGCATACAAGTTAAATAAGCAGGGTGACAATATACAGCCTTAACGTACTCCTTTTCCTATTTGGAACCAGTCTGTTGTTCCATGTCCAGTTCTAACTGTTGCTTCCTGACCTGCATACAGATTTCTCAAGAGGCAGGTCAGGTGGTCTGGTATTCCCATCTCTTTCAGAATTTTCCACAGTTTATTGTGATCCACACAGTCAAAGGCTTTGGCATAGTCAATAAAGCAGAAANGTTAAATAAGCAGGGTGACAATATACATCCTTAACGTACTCCTTTTCCTATTTGGAACCAGTCTGTTGTTCCATGTCCAGTTCTAACTGTTGCTTCCTGACCTGCATACAGATTTCTCAAGAGGCAGGTTAGGTGGTCTGGTATTCCCATCTCTTTCAGAATTTTCCACAGTTTATTGTGATCCACACAGTCAGAGGCTTTGTCATAGTCAATAAAGCAGAAATAGATGTTTTTCTGGAACTCTTTTGCTTTTTCCATGATCCAGCAGATGTTGGCAATTTGATCTTTGGTTCCTCTGCCTTTTCTAAAACCAGCTTGAACATCAGGGAGTTCACAGTTCACGTATTGCTGAAATCAATTCAGGAACATATGTCATATTGCACACACTAATAACTTTTATGATTAACATAATTAATAATAATACTTTTGTTCAATTAATATTTATTGAACATTTACCATGTGTCTTACATTTCCATACCTTTAACTCATCTAAGTAGAACCTGTTTTCCCAAAAAAATAATTGAAATAATTTACTGAAGGATGTAAATATTTTTAAGTAACTATGTAGCTTTTAAAGACTCAAGAGAATTTATTTTGAAGTCAACTTGACCATTTCAGAGCAACATTCTCTTATAGAGACAAAGCTCTCCACTTAATAAACTTGATTCTAGATTAGAAAGGAAAAGGAACTAAACATGAAAAACCCATGAATATCCTAACAGTAGCATTCTTCTCATCTTTTAAATTCTTTGCCAACTTAGTACCATCATCCTCATTTTCTTTATGCAAAATGTGATTTTTTCAATTTAATCACCAGGGTTCTAAATATGCATTTTATTTTTGCTGTTTTATATCCTTATTTCATTCTGACTAAGAGTAGTTCTCATTGGCAGCTTTCAATGTCAGTCCTTTCTGATGGCAGATGAAAACCCTACATTTACCTCACTCACTCCAGTACAAACAATAGGAGAGCCCATTATCAGGTTAATCTGTAGATGGGTCTTTCCTGGTGACTCAGCAGATAAGAATCTACCTACAATGCAGGAAATGCAGATTCATTCCCTGGGTTGGGAAGATCCCCTGGAGGAGAGCATGACGACCCACTCCAGTATTCTTGCCTGGAGAATGCCATGGACAGAGGAGCCTGGTAGGCTACATTTCATAAGATTGCAAAGAGTCAGACATGACTGAAATGATTGGGTATGCACAAACAATCAATAGACAAACTTTAAAAAATTCAGCTTTGTTCAGTTGACAGGAATATTATGTTATCTATTTTCTATTAATTAACAGCAACAATGAGCAGCTGTCAGTTGCATAAATGAACAAAAATGATATTTTTGGTTTCTTAGATTTTAAAATGACTTTTAGTTATAACTAGACTAATAAATTTCATATTCCAAATAATCTAGACCATAAATTTGACAGTTACTTTTAGATTCAAGATCACTCAAGTTAAGTTGTGCAAAGTGGACTCAATTCAGCATATTCCAGTACTAGGACATTAACTATTTCTTATGCATGTCTTTTGAAACCCATAGGCCTCAAAGTCCATCAGTTCAGTTCAGTTCAGTCTCTCAGCCATGTCTGACTCTTTGCAACCCCATGAATCGTAGCACATCAGGCCTCCCTGTCCATCACCAACTCCTGGAGTTCACTCAAACTCATGTTCATTGAGTTGGTGATGCCATCCAGCCATCTCATCCTCAGTCGTCCCCTTCTCCTCTTGCCCCCAATTCTCCCAGCATCAGGGTTTTTCCAATGAGTCAACTCTTCGCATGAGGTGGCCAAAGTACTGGAGTTTCAGCTTTATCATCAGTCCTTTCAATGAACACCCAGGACTGATCTTTAGGATGGACTGGTTGGATCTTGCAGTCCAAGGGACTCTCAAGAGTCTTCTCCAACACCACAGTTCAAAAGCATCAATTCTTTGGTGTTCAGCTTTCTTCAGAGTCCAAATCTCACAACCATACATGAAAGTCAAAGGAAAGCGAAGTCGCTCAGTCGTGTCCGACTCTTTGCAACCCCATGGACTGTAGCATACCAGGCTCCTCCGTCCGTGGGATTCTCCAGGCAAGAGTACTGGAGTGGGTTGCCATTTCCTTCTCCAGGAGATCTTTCCATCTCAGGGATCAAACCCAGGTCTCCCGCATTGCAGGCAGATGCTTTACCATCTGAGCCACGAGGGAAGCTCATCCATATATGACCACTGGAAAAACCATAGGCTTGATTAGACGGAACTTTGTTGGCAAAGTAATGGCTCTGCTTTTGAATATGCTATCTAGGTTGGTCATAACTTTTCTTCCAAGGAATAACGTCTTTTAATTTCATGGTTGCAAACACCATCTGCAGTGATTTTGAAGCCCCCCAAAATAGAGTCTGACACTGTTTCCACTGTTTACCCATCTATTTCTCATGAAGTGATAGGACAAGATGCCATGTTCTTCATTTTCTGAATGTTGAGCTTTAAGCCAAATTTTTCGCTCTCCTCTTTCTCTTTCATCAAGAGACTTTTTAGATCCTCTTCACTTTCTGCCATAAAGGTGGTGTCATCTGCATATCTGAGGTTACTGGTATTTCTCCTGGCAATCTTGATTCCAGCTTGTGCTTCTTCCAGCCCAGCGTTTCTCATGATGTACTCTGCATAATAAACAAGGTGACAATATACAGCCTTGATGTACTCCTTTTCCTTTTTGGAACCAATCTGTTGTTCCATGTCTAATTCTAACTGTTGCTTCCTGACCTGCATACAGGTTTCTCAAGAGGCAGGTCAGGTGTTCTGGTATTCCCATCTCTTTCAGAACGTTCCATACTTTACTGTGATCCACACAGTCAAAGGCTTTGGCATAGTCAATAAAGCAAAAATAAATGTTTTTCTAGAACTCTCTTCCTTTTTCCATGATCCAGCAGATGTTGGCAATTTGATCTCTGGTTCCTCTGCCTTTTCTAAAACCAGCTTGAACATATGGAAGTTCACGGTTCGCATATTGCTGAAGCCTGGCTTAGAGAATTTTGAGCATTACTTTACTAATGTGTGAGATTAGTGAAACTTTGCAGTAGTTTGAGCATTATTTGGCATTGCCTTTCTTTGGGATTGGAATGAAAACTGACCTCTTCCAGTCCTGTGACCACTGCTGAGTTTTCCCAATTTGTTGGCATATTGAGTGCAGCACTTTCACAGCATCATCTTTCAGGATTTGAAATAGCTCAACTGGAATTCCATCACCTCCACTAGCTTTGTTCATAATGATGTTTTTAAGGCCCACTTGACTTCATATTCCACTTCAGGAGATGCTGGAGACTAGGGTTTCATCCCTGGGTCAGTAGATCCCCTAGAGGAGGGCATGACAACCCATTTCAGTATTCTTGCCTGTAAAATCCCATGGACAGAGGAGCCTGGCGGGGTACAGTCCATAGAGTCACCAAGAGTTGGACATGAGTTAGCACACATGCATATTATTTTTAAGAATGTTTGTGTGCTCAGTCACTCAACCGTGTCCAACTCTTTGTGATCCCATGGATTGTATCCTGCCAGGCTGCTCTCTCCATGGAATTTTTCCAGGCAAGAATACTGGAGTGGGTTGCCATTCCTTCCTCCAGGGGATCTTCCCAACCCAGGGATTGAACCAGCATGTCTTGCTTCTCCTGTATTGGCAAGTGGATCCTTGACCACTGAGCAACCTAGAAAACTCCATTGTTAACTATAGTCATCAGATCTGTAGTCAGGGAGTGAACAGATCTCCACTTTTAGGGTCAGTCATTGTAGCTTTATTGGTTTCCTTTGCTGGTTTCCATTACTCTTGATACTTGTCATCTTGCACTGGTCCCTGTTGATTTGAGGACCTCTTCTAGTCACTGGAAAAGCACATATAATATACTATTATATACATGTATATGATAATACATATATGCATACATATAATATGTAATACATTTATGTATGTATATCCAATACTATATTACATACTTAAAATTTGCTAAGACAGTAGATCTTAAATGTTCTCACATTTTATACCATAAACTAACATGATGTTATACCCCAGTACAACTAGGGGTGGGGAGAACAAAGAGGCCGAGGAAAGACAAGTTTGCTCCCCCTCCTTGAGCTGGGACATCCATCTTCCCTGCCCTCAAACATTGGCTACCCTAGCTCTTAGGCCTTCAGGTTTGACCTAGAATTATATAACTAGCTTTCCTGGATTTCGAGGTAGCAGAAGGCAGATATTGGTACTTTGTAGCCTTTATAATCATGTAAGCCAAACCATGGTAATATATCTCTTTCCATATGTCTATTTATATATTTTATTAATTTTATCTCTCTGGAGAACCTTGACCAACATGGATTTGGGCACTCAAAGCAATACTATATGAACAAAATTTTACAATTAAGCTCAGAGATTCCAAGAGGATATTTCATACTTTTTCATTTTCTTGCCTATCCCTCAACAGTATGCATACATATACGTGTATCACTTAAACTTTTGAGTTATACTGAACTCTGTTTTAATTACACTATACGGAGAATGTTATGCTGAATTAAAGTGTAAGCACATCTTGTGGCAGTGCTGCAATTTCTCTTTCAAATACTAGGGGACTTATCATTTGCAATTAATCCACACGTTTAACTACAAAAACTGAAAAGCAAAAGAGAAAAGGAAAGATATAAGCATCTGAATGCAGAGTTCCAAAGAATAGCAAGGAGATATAAGAAAGCCATCTTCAGCGATCAATGCAAAGAAATAGAGAAAAACAACAGAATACGAAAGACTAGAGATCTCTTCAAGAAAATTAGAGATACCAAGGGAATATTTCATGCAAAGATGGGCACAATAAAGGACAGAAATGGTCTGGACCTAACAGAAGCAGAAGATATTAAGAGGAGATGGCAAGAATACACAGAAGAACTGTACAAAAAAGATCTTCACAACCAAGATAATCATGATGGTGTGATCACTCACCTAGAGCCAGA
>SJYX01000933.1:57202-71531 GCA_006410675.1 Oreotragus oreotragus
TTCCTTTGCCAACAAAGGTCCATCTAGTCAAGGCTATGGTTTTTCCTGTGGTCATGTATGAATGTGAGAGTTGGACTGTGAAGAAAGCTGAGCACTGAAAAATTGATGCTTTTGACCTGCGGTGTTGGAGAAGACTCTTGAGAGTCCCTTGGACTGCAAGATCCAACCAGTCCATCCTAAAGAAGATCAGACCTGGGTGTTCATTGGAAGGATTGGTGCTAAAGCTGAAACTCCAATACTTTGGCCACCTGATGCGAAGAGTTGACTCATTGGCAAAGACTCTGATGCTGGGAGGGGTTGGGCGCAGAAGGAAAAGGGGACGACTGAGGATGAGATGGCTGGATGGCATCACCAACTCAATGGACATGAGTTTGAGTGAACTCCGGGAGTTGGTGATGGACAGGGAGGCCTGGTGTGCTGCAATTCATGGGTGACAGAGTCAGACACAACTGAGCGAGTGAACCAAACTGAACTTTAACTACAAAAACATTCCTTGCCTGGGAATGTGTACAAGGCTCCTTTGATGGCTATTAAGCAAAAGACTTTCTATTAAAATCCATATTAGCTTACATCAGTGCTGCTTGAAGAAAGGAGACATGTTCAGCTTTATGGTGGTGAATATGTTTAGAAATGTCTGACTCTTTGCAACCCCACAGACTGTAGCCTGCCAGGCTCCTCAATCCATGGGATTTTCCAGACAAGAATATTGGAAAGGGTTTCCATTTCCTTCTCGGGAAGATATTCCCAACCCAGGGATCAAACCCACATCTGTGTCTCCTGCATTGCGGGCATACTCTTTACCCACTGAGCCATCAGGGAAGCCTGTGAGTGTCAATAAATCTCATTTTCTGATTTAACTAACAGGACGGACACAAATCAAATGATATAGTTCCAGTCTGAAACAGATAGACATTGATAACTCTTTTCTGCATTTTTTTTCTTTCTTTTTTTTTTTTTTTTTTTGGGCCACGCTGCACGGCATATGAGAACATAGTTACCCAATCAGGAATCAAATCATGTCACCTGCAGTCTTAGCTACTGGACCTTCAGGGAAGTTCCCCTTTATAATTTTAGATCATGAAACACATTCACCTTTATATGGAGAAGTAACATTGTCTCAAAATTATCACGAATTTTCCATGGCATACAATGCCAAGTAATTATTTCATGTTGGACACGAGCTAATCTCAGTTACATCTGACTGGGGGACGGCTTTGCTTTAAGCGCACAGCGGCTCTCCTCATTGAGGTTTGATGTTTTGTCTCCTCTATGTGTTTATTCTAATGTCAAGCCTGAGGAAACAGTTGCTACCAAGGGAAGCCCCTCCCCTCTTCTGGTGGTGGCAGAGATGCAAACGAGCAAGTGGAAATACACATAATTAGCAACTGTCACTTCTCTTATGTTGGCCAATACAAAACACATGTTTGAACCTAAAGTCAAGCAGTAGAAAAGTATATTCTGTACCATTTCCTAGAAGGAAATGCAAAGTTGCATGGCAAAGGTAGTGAGAAAGAAGAGTGAAAAGTTAAGACCAGTTATTCAAATTATCACAAAGAGAAACATTGTACACTGGGGATTCTTACACATCACTGCAGAAATGGAATTTCAGAATTATTATGCTTGACTGAATTTTAAAATTTAAATTGATGCCCAAAGTTACAATGGACCTGATATCACATAATGGATGTTCAGGTTGTACTTTATGGAAAGAAGCCTGACAATAAATCTGTATGCTAAAGTTTTTTAGGAATAAACATATTTACATTTACCTATTTAAAGAGAATCTATCAAATGTGGGGAAATGATAAAGGTTAGAAAAGTAAAAATGATACTATGGTTAAATATATGTCTACATTAAGTTTACAAATTTCTCTAAAATATATTTACTTGATTTATTTGGTCTCCCTCTTATCTGCACACCCACACTGCTTTAATATGAAGTAAATGCTTTTATCTACATTTACTTGCAGGAAGAAATGTCCAGAAATATAGGTTTCTTCAATGTGGTTCAAACAAAACCCTCCACTTCTTGAAATTATACAGTGATAATGTGTTAACCTGATCTTCACCCAGAATTCTAGTATTTTGGCCTCATGTGTCATGCTACTTGAGATTGAAATCTTTACAACCTATTGAAACTTCTTTATTTAGGAATTATGAAAAAAAATTTTAAGTATCAAAAGAGAAACACTTGTTCCTCTATGTGGAGTATTTTTAAAAGACCACGCAAGTAGCTCACTAGAAATGTACACAGAAGGCACTCAAAATACTCATTTATCATATTCTCTTGGTCTTCATTTCTAAAACCAGAATCATATAGTTTATAGTGATTTTTTGACTGTTGTATCTGAATCTAAGATGAAAAAATTTAGCCAAAGTGCCTCTTAATCACCAGTGATCAGGATCACCAAGGGATCAGGATCTCCAGAAAAGAAAGTTTGAATCATTTTGCCAAGAAAAGAGTAGCATCCAGTAGAGATGCTGAGGACAAAAGGAATATGGAAGGGGTATTGTAGTAAGGAAGTTGTAAATAAGACCTTATGCAACTAAATGTAACCTTATGCACTGAACAGTGAGTGTTTTACTATTATATTCTATCTTGTTCTCTCTCCTATGTACTTGTTCATATGTCTGTGTGTGTACTTAATGTTAACCAATTACCCTCCCTTTTTCCCCATTTCTATTTTCTATAAAGGGTTGATCGTTAATGGTAAAATGTAACATAAACTTGCTGTTGCTACTGTTGTTGAGTTGCTAAGTCATGTCCAACTCTTTGCAACCTTATGGACTGTAACCTGCCAGGCTCCTCCGTCCATGGAATTCTCCAAGCAAGAATACTAGAGTGGGTAAACATTCCCTTCTCCAGAAGATCTTCCCAACCCAGGGAGCAAACCAGGGTATCCTGCATTGTAGGCAGATTCTTTACCATCTGAGCCATCAGGGAAGCCCATTATCTCCCGAAGTTTGCTCAAACTCATGTCTATTGAGTTGGTGATGATATCTAACGATCTCATCCTCTGCTGTCTCCTTCTCCTTTTGTTTTCAGCCTTTCCCAAAATCAGGGTCCTTTCTAGTGAGTTGTCTCTGTATCAGTCCTTCCAATGAATATTCAGGACTGATTTCCTTTAGGATTGACTGGTTTGATCTCCTTACAGTCCAAGGGACTCTCAAGAGTCTTCTCCAGCATCACAATTTGAAAGCATCAGTTCTTTGGCACTCAGCCTTCTATTTGGTTCAACTCTCCCATCAATATGTGACTACCAGAAAAACCATAGCTTTGACTCTATGGACCTTTGTCAGCCAACTGATATCTCTGCTTTTTAATATGCTTGGTCATAGCTTTGCTTCTAAGGAGCAAACATCTTTTAACTTCATGGCTAATCACCATCTGTAGTGATTTCGGAGCCCAGGAAAATAAAATCTGTCACTGCTTCCACTTTTTCCCCTTCTAATTGCCATGAAGTGATAGGACTGGATTCCATGACCTTAGTTTTTTGAATGTTGAGTTTCAAGCCAGCTTTTTCACTCTTGTCTTTTACCCTCATCAAGAAGCTCTTTAATTCCTCTTTACTTTCTGCCACTAGAGTAGTATCTGCATATGTGAGGTTGATATTTCTCACAGCAATCTTGATTCCAGCTTGTGATTCATCCAGTCTGGCATTTCACATGGCATACTCTGCATATAAGCTAAATAAGCAGGGTGACAATATATAGCTCTGTCATACTCCTTTCCCAAGTTTGAAGCAGTCAGTTGCTTCTTGTCTGGTTCTAACTGTTGCTTTCTGACCCAAATACAGGTTTCTCAGGTGAGGTGATATTCTGCCTTTAGGAATTTTCCAGTTTGTTGTAATCCATACAGTCATGCTTTAGTGTAGTTAATGAAGCAGAAGTTTTTCTGGAGTGTAGAGGTTGCACCCAAGTACTGCATTTTGGACTCTTTTGTTGACTACAAGGGCTACTCCATTTCTTCTTTTAAGAGATTTTTGCTGCACTAGTAGATACAATGGTCATCTGAATTACATTTGCCCATTCCCGTCCATTTTAGTTCACTGATTCCTAAGATGTCGATATTCACCCTTGCCATCTCCTGCTTGACCATATCTGGTTTACTTTGATTCTAACATTTCCGATTCCTATGAAATATTATTCTTTACAGCATCAAACTTTACTTTTACCCTCTAGAACCATCTACAACTGATTATCCTTTCCACGTTGGCCCAGCTGCTTCATTCTTTCTGGAACCGTTAGTAATTGCCCTCCACTCTTCCCTAGTAGCATATTGGACACCTTCTGACTGGACGGCTCACTTTCCAGGGCCATATCTTTTTGCCTTTTCATACTGTCTATGGAATTTTTCAGGTAAGAATACTGGAGTAGTTTGCCATTTCCTTCTCCAATGGATCATGTTTTGTCAGAACGCTTCATTAGGACTCATCTCTCTTGGGTGGCCCTGCAGGCATGGCTCATAGCTTCATTGAGTTATACAAGCCCATTGGCCACCAAAAGGCTGTGATCCATGAAAGGGATAATGTAGGTTACAAAAAATAAACAGCACCTAGATGTTGAAAGAGTAAATAATGATATTTAGAGACTTTCAGTATTGGAGAACTTCACTTTCACTTTTCACTTTCATGCATTGGAGAAGGACATGGCAACCCACTCCAGTGTTCTTGCCTGGAGAATCCCAGGGACGGGGGAGCCTGGTGGGCTGCCATCTATGGGGTCACACAGAGTCGGACACGACTGAAGCGACTTAGCAGCAGCAGCAGCAGCAAGCAGATTTTCATTTGTACATAGGCTTTGATACATTATGTATGAAACAGACATGATTTTGTATTTCTTTTTTTTTTAATTTACACTTTTAAATTTGAATGGAAGCCCGATGAAAACTTACATTCAGATTTGGTAGACTAGGTGTAGATACTGAAATCCTCATTTCTGACATCAGTGCTACAGACAGCAGCAATGCTCTCGCTCTAAAGACAACACTGAGCAGTAAGACCGTAAAAGCTACTTTCTTAGAAAAACATTTAATAAACAAGCAACAAAATACACATTTTAAAGCAATTTATGGGTAGGGGCAAGGTCTAACTTTCTTTTAAATCTATTTTGAGCCCCGCTTCTTTAATTTTTCAGTTTCAGAAATACGTATTTTTCTAGGTGAGTTTAAGGTACGTTTTTTCCCCAGATGATTTTGTAATGATCCCTCAGAGTATATGAAGTTGAGAAAAATAGCGAAACTGATAGAAATCTTTATGAGCAGGCATATGACTGATAATTATAAATATAACTGTGTATGTATTAGAACAACATTTCAATCAGCTGATAAAAACCATTAAAAAGGGTGGTGCATATTTTTATTTTCTTTTAACTTTTTATTTTGTATTGGAATATAACCAATTAACAATGTTGTGATAGTTTCAGGTGAATAGCAAATGGACTCAGCCATACATATACCTGTATCCATTCTCCCCCAAAATCCCCTCCCATCCCTGCTAGGATGCAGCACATTTTTAATCACAGGTGAGCTGTAAGCAAGGTAAATATAAATTGTTTTTTCCAGTGGGTCTTTTTTTTAAACTTTTTTATTTAAATAAGGAGAATTCTTTCATATAGAAAGAGCTAGTACAATCACATATCTGAAAGAAGAAACAACAGACACTGAACCAGAGGGAAGGGTGAAGGAGGAGGGTACCACCATGGCCTGGTGAGTCCAGGGTTCCATTTTCCTATCTAAGGTAAAAGCTCCCCCAAACCACATAGAAACAAGCTGCACATTATACCTTTTAGCCATCGTCTGCCCTTTCAAATATTCTAGTATTTTGGCCTCATGTGTCATGCTACTTGAGATTGAAATCTTTACAACCTATTGAAACTTCTTTATTTAGGAATTATGAAAAAAAATTTTAAGTATCAAAAGAGAAACACTTGTTCCTCTATGTGGAGTATTTTTAAAAGACCACGCAAGTAGCTCACTAGAAATGTACACAGAAGGCACTCAAAATACTCATTTATCATATTCTCTTGGTCTTCATTTCTAAAACCAGAATCATATAGTTTATAGTGATTTTTTGACTGTTGTATCTGAATCTAAGATGAAAAAATTTAGCCAAAGTGCCTCTTAATCACCAGTGATCAGGATCACCAAGGGATCAGGATCTCCAGAAAAGAAAGTTTGAATCATTTTGCCAAGAAAAGAGTAGCATCCAGTAGAGATGCTGAGGACAAAAGGAATATGGAAGGGGTATTGTAGTAAGGAAGTTGTAAATAAGACCTTATGCAACTAAATGTAACCTTATGCACTGAACAGTGAGTGTTTTACTATTATATTCTATCTTGTTCTCTCTCCTATGTACTTGTTCATATGTCTGTGTGTGTACTTAATGTTAACCAATTACCCTCCCTTTTTCCCCATTTCTATTTTCTATAAAGGGTTGATCGTTAATGGTAAAATGTAACATAAACTTGCTGTTGCTACTGTTGTTGAGTTGCTAAGTCATGTCCAACTCTTTGCAACCTTATGGACTGTAACCTGCCAGGCTCCTCCGTCCATGGAATTCTCCAAGCAAGAATACTAGAGTGGGTAAACATTCCCTTCTCCAGAAGATCTTCCCAACCCAGGGAGCAAACCAGGGTATCCTGCATTGTAGGCAGATTCTTTACCATCTGAGCCATCAGGGAAGCCCATTATCTCCCGAAGTTTGCTCAAACTCATGTCTATTGAGTTGGTGATGATATCTAACGATCTCATCCTCTGCTGTCTCCTTCTCCTTTTGTTTTCAGCCTTTCCCAAAATCAGGGTCCTTTCTAGTGAGTTGTCTCTGTATCAGTCCTTCCAATGAATATTCAGGACTGATTTCCTTTAGGATTGACTGGTTTGATCTCCTTACAGTCTTGTCCAACTCTTTGCAACCTTATGGACTGTAACCTGCCAGGCTCCTCCGTCCATGGAATTCTCCAAGCAAGAATACTAGAGTGGGTAAACATTCCCTTCTCCAGAAGATCTTCCCAACCCAGGGAGCAAACCAGGGTATCCTGCATTGTAGGCAGATTCTTTACCATCTGAGCCATCAGGGAAGCCCATTATCTCCCGAAGTTTGCTCAAACTCATGTCTATTGAGTTGGTGATGATATCTAACGATCTCATCCTCTGCTGTCTCCTTCTCCTTTTGTTTTCAGCCTTTCCCAAAATCAGGGTCCTTTCTAGTGAGTTGTCTCTGTATCAGTCCTTCCAATGAATATTCAGGACTGATTTCCTTTAGGATTGACTGGTTTGATCTCCTTACAGTCCAAGGGACTCTCAAGAGTCTTCTCCAGCATCACAATTTGAAAGCATCAGTTCTTTGGCACTCAGCCTTCTATTTGGTTCAACTCTCCCATCAATATGTGACTACCAGAAAAACCATAGCTTTGACTCTACGGACCTTTGTCAGCCAACTGATATCTCTGCTTTTTAATATGCTTGGTCATAGCTTTGCTTCTAAGGAGCAAACATCTTTTAACTTCATGGCTAATCACCATCTGTAGTGATTTCGGAGCCCAGGAAAATAAAATCTGTCACTGCTTCCACTTTTTCCCCTTCTAATTGCCATGAAGTGATAGGACTGGATTCCATGACCTTAGTTTTTTGAATGTTGAGTTTCAAGCCAGCTTTTTCACTCTTGTCTTTTACCCTCATCAAGAAGCTCTTTAATTCCTCTTTACTTTCTGCCACTAGAGTAGTATCTGCATATGTGAGGTTGATATTTCTCACAGCAATCTTGATTCCAGCTTGTGATTCATCCAGTCTGGCATTTCACATGGCATACTCTGCATATAAGCTAAATAAGCAGGGTGACAATATATAGCTCTGTCATACTCCTTTCCCAAGTTTGAAGCAGTCAGTTGCTTCTTGTCTGGTTCTAACTGTTGCTTTCTGACCCAAATACAGGTTTCTCAGGTGAGGTGATATTCTGCCTTTAGGAATTTTCCAGTTTGTTGTAATCCATACAGTCATGCTTTAGTGTAGTTAATGAAGCAGAAGTTTTTCTGGAGTGTAGAGGTTGCACCCAAGTACTGCATTTTGGACTCTTTTGTTGACTACAAGGGCTACTCCATTTCTTCTTTTAAGAGATTTTTGCTGCACTAGTAGATACAATGGTCATCTGAATTACATTTGCCCATTCCCGTCCATTTTAGTTCACTGATTCCTAAGATGTCGATATTCACCCTTGCCATCTCCTGCTTGACCATATCTGGTTTACTTTGATTCTAACATTTCCGATTCCTATGAAATATTATTCTTTACAGCATCAAACTTTACTTTTACCCTCTAGAACCATCTACAACTGATTATCCTTTCCACGTTGGCCCAGCTGCTTCATTCTTTCTGGAACCGTTAGTAATTGCCCTCCACTCTTCCCTAGTAGCATATTGGACACCTTCTGACTGGACGGCTCACTTTCCAGGGCCATATCTTTTTGCCTTTTCATACTGTCTATGGAATTTTTCAGGTAAGAATACTGGAGTAGTTTGCCATTTCCTTCTCCAATGGATCATGTTTTGTCAGAACGCTTCATTAGGACTCATCTCTCTTGGGTGGCCCTGCAGGCATGGCTCATAGCTTCATTGAGTTATACAAGCCCATTGGCCACCAAAAGGCTGTGATCCATGAAAGGGATAATGTAGGTTACAAAAAATAAACAGCACCTAGATGTTGAAAGAGTAAATAATGATATTTAGAGACTTTCAGTATTGGAGAACTTCACTTTCACTTTTCACTTTCATGCATTGGAGAAGGACATGGCAACCCACTCCAGTGTTCTTGCCTGGAGAATCCCAGGGACGGGGGAGCCTGGTGGGCTGCCATCTATGGGGTCACACAGAGTCGGACACGACTGAAGCGACTTAGCAGCAGCAGCAGCAGCAAGCAGATTTTCATTTGTACATAGGCTTTGATACATTATGTATGAAACAGACATGATTTTGTATTTCTTTTTTTTTTTAATTTACACTTTTAAATTTGAATGGAAGCCCGATGAAAACTTACATTCAGATTTGGTAGACTAGGTGTAGATACTGAAATCCTCATTTCTGACATCAGTGCTACAGACAGCAGCAATGCTCTCGCTCTAAAGACAACACTGAGCAGTAAGACCGTAAAAGCTACTTTCTTAGAAAAACATTTAATAAACAAGCAACAAAATATACATTTTAAAGCAATTTATGGGCAGGGGCAAGGTCTAACTTTCTTTTAAATCTATTTTGAGCCCACCTTCTTTAATTTTTCAGTTTCAGAAATACGTATTTTTCTAGGTGAGTTTAAGGTACGTTTTTTCCCCAGATGATTTTGTAATGATCCCTCAGAGTATATGAAGTTGAGAAAAATAGCGAAACTGATAGAAATCTTTATGAGCAGACATATGACTGATAATTATAAATATAACTGTGTATGTATTAGAACAACATTTCAATCAGCTGATAATAACCATTAAAAAGGGTGGTGCATATTTTTATTTTCTTTTAACTTTTTATTTTGTATTGGAGTATAACCAATTAACAATGTTGTGATAGTTTCAGGTGAATAGCAAATGGACTCAGCCATACATATACCTGTATCCATTCTCTCCCAAAATCCCCTCCCATCCATGCTAGGATGCAGCACATTTTTAATCACAGGTGAGCTGTAAGCAAGGTAAATATAATTTTTTTTTCCAGTGGGTCTTTTTTTAAAACTTTTTTATTTAAATAAGGAGAATTCTTTCATATAGAAAGAGCTAGTATAATCACATATCTGAAAGGAGAAACAACAGGTACTGAACCAGAGGGAAGGGTGAAGGAGGAGGGTACCACGATGGTCTGGTGAGTCCAGGGTTCCATTTTCCCATCTAAGGTAAAAGCTCCCCCAAACCACATAGAAACAAGCTGCACGTTACACCTTTTAGCCGTCGTCTGCCCTTTCAAATATCTGGTCTACATGAAAAGACAAAGAGAGGAAAGGCCAAATTAAGATCAAAAAGAAACAAAAACAAAAAACACAACCCTATCAACAAAAAAAAACCCAACGCTTTTCACTATGCAAGGCATGAGGTCGAAAGCTTGATGTGCAGGACCCCCTTAATCATCCCTGAAAAAGCAAGAGAACCCACACACACATACACTTTTTTAACAGCATTTATTTTAGAAAACTTGTAATTGTTGAAAACTTGAATCCTTTTTCTGCTCCCTTTGAAATGAATATAAATGTGTTTAAAGGTGAAACAAGCCTCTTGACAGTTTTACAACTCAGAAATGTTTCCTGAGGATATGAAATCATCTCTTTGAAGTGTAATCTATCAAGGAAGAGAGCATGTCCATCACCCTCTTTCCTGGTATGATGGGGTCCCAATTTCAGCTAGTCCTGACTCCAAGTGGCAAACCTACTTCTGATCATAAAAGTGTAAGTGTGGTTTTTTGTTTTTTGGTTTTTTTTGGACAAAGGCATTTAGCAAACATAAGTGGATGTTCCAATTGACAAGTGATCTTAGGATGGACTATGTATGGTAAATGGTGATTCAAGTCCCTTACCTGAAGATTAGCAATTATTTATTATGAGAATATGTATACAATGGGATATATGTGCTTGACGATATGAGGTGATATTTCTTTCTATCTTTGCAATTTCTTTATAGAATTGCCTATAAAATGTGTTGCATCCTGCACTAATATTTGTTCAATAATAACTTTTGTAAATCTTCTAACTTTTGAATAGGTTTTCTGGATTTGGAGGAGTCTATTTTTAACCCTATTGCTGCCAACAATACTTAAAGGGATAATGGAAGGCAAGTCTGGCTTATGTCACTGCCTGGAACTTCTCCCAGTTTAACTCTTAAATTCCATGGAATGAGGATGGACTTTAAAGAGGACTACTTTTTCTGCAAAAAAAAAAAAAAAAGCCAAATTGAGCAGAACAACCACAGACCAAAAGCCTACTATGCTTGCCTTTCACCTAAAAGCCCAAACTTAAAATCATAAAATGTTTGAACTCTAGTAATAGAAAAAATCAATCCTAAATACATCAGTAACAATAGAAAAAAAAAAAAAAAGCAAGTTCCATCAGAGTATTTGTTAGATACTAAAGTCAACAGACTTGAATTTTTTGCCCTTAGCCTGTCTTATCTCATATAGAATTAGAAGAACATTCAAAGTAAGATTCTGAGATTTTCTTGATTTATTGAAATGAGAGAAGAGAGTAACTAGATTTTAAAGAACTTTTGGAATTTTCCTACATCCACCTCTGGAACTAGGTTATTTCAAACCAACAGTATAAATGGAGCTATGAAGGGGGGAGAACTGAGAAAAGAATGGGAAGTCTTGCTAGGATGACAAAAAAAGAGAAAAATGAGATAGTTTTCAAAGAAAAAGATATACAGAAGTCAGGCAGTGTAGGAACTATGGATGGGCATGGGAAAAGGAGCACAAGATCCATGTAGTTGAAGAAATTGGAGAGGAAAGCAGGGTCCCAAGTGCCAGGAAGCCCCTGATTTGAAGTATCTATTAATTATACCCATGAAAAAAATCCCCAGAAAATGTTCAGTTTCAAATGAATTATTCATATTGTTAAACAATATGGCTTTTTACTATGGGCTTTTTTCTCTGTCTGCAGATACCACTCCTTAGCACTTCACTTTGTTCAAGTGTTAAGGTGTCACCTCCTGTTTGGTCCTTGATTGACTCATAGCTATTACTCCATACAACACACTACACTTTAAAAAAATAATAATAGACTATTTGGAATTATATATAGTATCTTGTAATGACCTATAGTGTATGTTCAGTTTCAAATGAATTATTCATATTGTTAAACAATATGGCTTTTTACTATGGGCTTTTTTCTCTGCTTGCAGATACCACTCCTTAGCACTTCACTTTATTCAAGTGTTAAGGTGTCACCTCCTGTTTGGTCCTTGATTGACTCATAACTATTACTGCATACAACACACTACACTTTAAAAAAATAATAATAGACTATTTGGAATTACATATAGTATCTTGTAATGACCTATAGTAGAAAAGAATCTGAAAAAGAATTTGAACATGAATCACTTTGCTGCACACCTGAAACTGCACATCATTTATATCTCAATAAAAATCTTTAACGCAAAAATTGTAACTCTTTTGGAGCTAAGCAAAGGTATTCAATAAATGCCACTTTGAAAACTAGACAGAATGTAAATTGGGTAGTAAATTCATGTATAACTATTTTTGCTATAGTTTTTTTTTAATTTTATGTTAATAAGATGCTGAAAGTTATAAATTCTCTTCAGGAAAAAAAAAAGAACATGCTACTACAGTTGTATGTACACCCACCTTTGAATACAAGTGCTACAAATAGCAGGGTATCTCAGCATCAGCACTGCTGACATTCTTTGGTTCATTGAAGACTCTTTAGCTGCATTCTAAATCCTTTATTTACTGGATTCCAGGAGCAATTCCCTCCCCTCCAATGACAATAAAAGTGTCTTCAGACATTGCCAGATGTCTCCTCTGTGGCAAAACTGCCCCAACTTGAGAACTTCAAAAGATAACCTCACTGGACCATGGCTAGGAAAGTCTGCATTGTACGAAAATGATTTCAAAATAATACCACTTGGGGGTCCATTTCAATGAAGTATGACTGAGAAAGGAAAGAGATGACAAAAGGATAAAATGATTATGCATGAAAAGAAATTGATTAAACACAGTAGACACTGGGCAAATGTTAAACATACATTTATTGCAGTTGTTCTAGGATTCAGAGAAGTTTTTAGTTGCTAATGTGATATAACAATTTGTTTTTTTGTTTCTACNTGATTTCAAAATAATACCACTTGGGGGTCCATTTCAATGAAGTATGACTGAGAAAGGAAAGAGATGACAAAAGGATAAAATGATTATGCATGAAAAGAAATTGATTAAACACAGTAGACACTGGGCAAATGTTAAACATACATTTATTGCAGTTGTTCTAGGATTCAGAGAAGTTTTTAGTTGCTAATGTGATATAACAATTTGTTTTTTTGTTTCTACCCTGTATTTAATTTACAAATTAGAACTTCAAAAGTATATTTTTAAGTTATTACTTGAAAAAATGCAATGGCATTAAATTAGTACAGAAACTGCCTATAAAACTAGAAACACAACTTACAGAGCTGTTTGCTAGTTACTCAGTCATTGATTCGCATTACAAAGTCCCTCCAAGATACATAAATATGCAAATGAACACTGAGCAGGCACTCTTATTTGTAGAGCACTTGGAGCTACAGGGAAGTCCTACAAAAAGAAAGAAAGGCATGATCTTTGTTTTCAAACAGACCATTGTCCACTGATATTTTCAGGAACAGAGTTTAAAGCTTAGTTCTAGATCAATTTACTTTCTAAGCAAAAACTGTGAGGCAGAAATCATGTGGACATCCCTGGTGGTCCAGTGGTTAAGCATCTATCTTACAAAGCAGGGGATGTGGGTTTGATCACTTGTCCCATAACTAAGACACACATGCCACACTAAGAGCAGACATAGCCAAATAAATAAACACACCCTAGTTTCAGGAGCTCTCTCATATTAAAGTTAAAGGGCTTGCTTGACTAGACTCAAGAATAGTTTAGTTCAGATGAAAGAAAACGTGAAACATAATGTCTCTGTGCAGACAATCAACCAAATCATCTTCGCATTCTAGTTAGAACTGTAGATGCTGGAGGTGAGTAAGCTTGGACTGCAACTCTGTCCTTGTCTTGCTAAATTATACGGCATGAGAAAAATCAAATAAAACCTTTCAGTCCCAGTTTTCAGAGATCATAGACATTTACTGAGACTACGTGCTGGGACCATAGCAATAGTGACCTATATTAGTTATCAGTAAAGTGTCTTAGTCGCCAAGTTGTGTCCAACTCTTTGTGACCCCATGGACTGTAGACTGCCAGGCTCCTCTGTCCATGGGATTCTACAGGCAAGAATACTGGAGTGGGTTGCCATTTCCTCCTCCAAGTTATCAATAAAGGAACTAATATAGATTGAAAGAGATAAGAAAGCGATAAGAAAGCCTTCTTCAGCAATCAATGCAAAGAAATAGAGGAAAACAACAGAAAGGGAAAGACTAGAGATCTCTTCAACAAAATTAGAGATACCAAGGGAACATTTCATACAAAGATGGGCACAATAAAGGACAGAAATAGTCTGGACCTAACTGAAGCAGAAGATATTAAGAAGAGGTGGCAAGAATACACGGAAGAACTGTACAAAAAAAGATCTTCACGACCCAGATAATCATGATGATGTAATCACTAATCTAGAGCCAAACATCTTGGAATGTGAAGCCAAGTGCGCCTTAGAAAG
>SJYX01000933.1:73276-111757 GCA_006410675.1 Oreotragus oreotragus
GAAGAATTGATGCTTTTGAACTGTGGTGTTGGAGAAGACTCTTGAGAGTCCCTTGGACTGCAAGGAGATCCAACCAGTCCATTCTGAAGGAGATCAACCCTGGGATTTCTTTGGAAGGAATGATGCTAAAGCTGAAACTCCAGTACTTTGGCCACCTCATGCAAAGAGTTGACTCATTGGAAAAGACTCTGATGCTGGGAGGGATTGGGGGCATTTGGAGAAGGGGACGACAGAGGATGAGATGGCTGGATGGCATCACGGACTCGATGAACATGAGTCTGAGTGAACTCCGGGAGATGGTGATGAACAGGGAGGCCTGGCGTGCTGTGATTCATGGGGTCTCAAAGAGTCGGACATGACTGAACGACTGAACTGAACTAATATATTGAAAACCTACCATGTGCAATCATTTTGCTGTTGCTGCTGCTGCTAAGTCGCTTCAGTTGTGTGTGACTCTGTGCGACCCCATAGACAGCAGCACACCAGGTTCCCCTATCCCTGGGATTCTCCAAGCAAGAACACTGGAGTGGGTTGCTGTTTCCTTCTCCAAGTTATCAATAAAGAAACTAATATATATTGAAAACCAACCATGTGCAATCATTTGGCTAGGACTAATAAATACAACAGTGATTAATTTTCTTTAAATAAGTAACGTAAATAATGCTAGTTTTACTACTGAAGAAACTTACTTCTCTGTAAAAATAAGAAACATATGCTTTTATGTTTTCAGTGAGTAATAGATCCCTGATAAAGCTGGCACTCAGCATGTCAATTGTATGGATCTCTCTTAATACACTATTACCAAACTAATGAGATACTGTTTCAGGCTTAAATATAAAATGTATAAATGATAAAGGAGACTTTTAGTTAGTGAAACAGATTTGGATATTTCTATGTGTTTGCCATATGTATACATTTTCAGTTTTATTAAGGAAGAAGTTCCAAAAGATTTCCCTCCCTTGTGTCCTGTGTTTTTGTTTCTTGTTCCTTTGAGGCCAAAGATGTGTGTTTTGTTTTTTTGTATATCCCCCAGTGCATGCTGCACAATGCCCTATCTGATTGATCTCGGAGAGTGGAGTTTAAGTGAGGTAAATTGAATTGAATTGCTTTAAACTAAAAGCTCCTTTCAAAACTGCTTACTCCTGAAGGATGCTGGAGTTGAAACGCATCAGATAGCTATTTTTCATTACCGTATATAAAATCACTGAGAGGTTGGCACGAAGAAATGAAAATGTCTTGACACAAAGAGTTAATGATATTGGCAGGCCTTGCGTTATTAGAACAGAATGTCCATCTAAGGAATCTTGCTCAGTTCTAGAGCATTTGGTGTCATAGCCTGCTGCCTTCTTCGTATGGATAACTATGATTTTTAATTGAAGTGTACACCAACTTTTATGTACTGGTTTGGCCACTGACATCACAGATGTGTGGTAACTCTTCAGATGACCCTGAATAGTCACTCTTAATCCCATAAATTAAGCTGCAAAATCTCTTTTTAAAAACTTCTCTCGGCTGCCACCTTGTGCTGAGTTTTCAAAGTAACAAAATCCAGTCTTGAAAGAAATACAGGTTTTCAACCTTAATGAGGCTAGGAATTTACATATGAAGAGTAGATAATTTTGTGGTGAGATCAATAAAGACATAAAAACAATATTTGATCTAAAATCAGCATTTATAATTACTGTCTTTTTTCCCCATTATTTCTACAAGCAGTTTGACACAATAAACTTGAGAAAAAATAAGAAAATTATTACCTCAAGTCCTACAAAATAAATGTGATATCATGACATTAATTTTAAAAATTTCTCTTTTGCACTGATAACTTTCTGAAAATGTTGAAATTAGATTTGACTGTTGAACAAATACTACTGTAATAAGAAATTGCATTAAAAATTTCAGAAATCCTGCCTCAAATCTGTTTTCATACCTGAAGACACTTAAATCCAACCCAAGCTTAAATGTAATGGTGAACTCAAGTCTCATTGTCCTCAGTTTGGTGAAACCTGGCACACCAGGAAATTCCACACCTGGACAGATGTTAGCTATTTTCATTTTCTATTCATCAGGGACTACCCATTGTTACAATTCAAACTCAGAAGGAAATTATATACATTTTATCTTTCAGCAAAAAAAAACAAAAACAAAAACACTTAGATATAATGCAGATCTCTCACTGCAAAAATTTAATTTGAGGGCAAAAATTTCTAAGGAGACAACATCACAAAGAGCAGCCTCAGGTAATCTTTTTTTCCAGTCCAATTCTGTATCAGTTGCTTGATGTCTATGTCTTTATGGACATTCACAAGTATTCATATTTATTATGAATTCTGGGAATAATATTTTGTACCTACTATCATATAGAATAGGGATTCCCTTGTGGCTCACCTGGTAAAGAATCAGCCCGCAATGTAGGGGACCTGGGTTTGATCCCTGGTTTGGGAAGGTCCCCTGGAGGAGGGTAGGGCAACTCACTCCAGTATTCTTGCCTGGAGAATCCCCATGGGGTCACAAAGAGTGATTTTCACTTTGACATGACTGAGCGACTTTCACTTTTTTACTCTCATCATATAGAATAGTTTTCCATTACATTATTTTTTAAATCATTAACTGTACTATGGCCTTTGTTCTAAGGCCATAACAGTTGGAAGCAGTTCTAAGCAGCTGGAAAAGAATGCAAGACCACATCATCTGAATTATATATTTTTTAAATTTATTGAACATGTGTCTTTCATTTAGGTCTGGTCCAACTTTCTCAAGGTTTGTGCTTTAATGACTTTATGAAATCTTTTCCATTGTGCCTTTGAAGTGGTCCTGTTTTCTTAATGGAAGAAATATATTTAAATTGAGAGCCATGTTTTCTCTCTTTGCTTGTTGCCCTAGGATGTGTGAGACTAGAAACTCTGTCAAAAATAGTTTTAATTTACTTGCTAGCATTCACTCTCCTGGTAAGAATAATTTTGATTAGGAGGGAAAGTGTTTTCTCATTGTCTTCTTTCACTGGCCAATAATACATTGCATTTGTGTCTTTCTTTACTGAGCCTAGAGCCTTTAGATTCATTATCCAATTAATCCTCCTAACATTGCTATAAAATAAGAATGAGAGGTAAATTCCCAATGTACATATAGGGAGATTAAATGTCTTATATTATGTCACCAAGCCAGTAAAAAAGCAGAGCTAAGAAAACTGCTTAAGGCTTGCCTTTATTGTGATACTGGGTCATTATTTCTCATATTACAAGAATCTCTGCGGAGATAACTGGAACTAAGAATTGAGAACTAAAGAAGTTTTCTTTATATATATATATTTAATTGTAACAATGTTCTTTAAAATGGCCTTTTGAAATAATAATTAGGAATATAAATGTGTTTGTATTGGCAGAACATAGTACATGGTATTTTAATGATTTATGGAATAAAATCACTTTGGGTTTTCCAGTTATATACTCTAGTTAACATTCATTAATAAATAATTATTAATATTCACTAATAAGTGAGTGTGGGACTGAAAGCATTTTTATGTTTTCTCCTTCACTTATTATGAATAAACTAGTTTAACCTGTCCTCTGTAACACATGAAATTTATGCAAGTCAATCTCCTTTTATTTAGTTATTTTAGTCATGTATTTTTGATAATCTTTATATGCCTACAGAAACAATTCAAGGAACACAATCATTTTTGTTATTTATATTTTAAAAGAAGATTTAATTCAATCTGTAAAAAGACTGAAAAATCAAATACTAAATATTTTACCTGTTTTTTTAATTTCCCATCTTTCCTTGCTGCATAAGAAAGCTAACAAAATTACCATCTGCGTGGTACTTTTGACTGTGCTTTGACTATAACCCAAAAGCTGAAATGTAAGAAATCCCTGAAGCACAGGAAGAAATCCCTGCGAAGTTTCAAGCCCAAATCTGTAGGCTACGGCACACCAGAGATTCACATACCCTTCAGCTGCACACTTGAAATTTAAACTCTTCAGAAGACCCCAAATTTGGATTCATTTGAGATTTTCTTTGTTTAAGTCAATGACTAATAGATCTGAAGGGAATTTTTAAGATGTCTTTGAATTTTTTCCTTGCATAAAACAACTTTAAGAAAAATGAAAGCTGATGGTCCAAGGGCACTTGAACTATGATCAATGTTGTCTCTGCTCACTCTGGTAGATTGATGCCACCTTATGGAATTCGAGCTTCACTACATCACATGTTGAAACAGCAGCAAAAACCTGAGTAGGGCTTACAATTGAATGTTATTCAATAGGAAAGCGTTTCAGAGTTTAAATAAAAGGCAGGGGGTTAAAGACTAAATTCTATAATAATATTTTCATTAAAAGCTTGAAGATCTTATGTTTTACACTGCTTACTTCTTAATTAGATATGATTCATTTTCCACTGGCAATGTAAGAGTTATCTTTTAAAACTAATGTGCACTCATATTTCAGACATTTAAAAAATTCAATTCCCAGTATTTTGTTTCTTATTTGTGCCCTATCATTTTATTTTACCTTTAAATTCTTTGTTCCAAAATTTTAGATAGATTGCTAAGTTACTCAAGTGTGGCTACAAGTAGAACAAACAAATCTATCTAATTTTTGAAAGTAGAAGTGTTAGTCATCCAGTCATATCCGACTCTTTGCAACCCCGTGGACTGAGCCGGCCAGGATACTCTGTCCATGGAATTCTCCAAGCAGCAATACTGGAGTGGGTAGTAATTCTTCAGCATTACAGACATGTTTTTTTTTTACCATTTCAGCCACCAGGGAAGCTCCAAGAATACCAGAGTGAGGCGCTATTCCCTCCTCCAGGGGATCTTTCCAACCCAGGAATAAAACTCAGGTCTTCCACATTGCAGGCAAATTCTTTGCCTTTTGAATCATCAGGGAAGCTAATTTTTAAGTTATAGTAACTGTGTTAATATTTAGACTAAGCAGAAAACTAAACCAAGGGATAATAGTTTTATCACCTATTTGTGAGCTTGTATAAGGAGGATGAAAACAGGGATAGGAACTTCTATTCTTTCATATTAGAGAAGGAATAAGGAGGCATTAGGAAGACATCTCTGGTGTTTAGTTTAGTTTTTGTTTGTTTGTTTTTTAATGCTCTCGGGTAAGATGACGCCAGCTGAGATGTCCCAGGGTCCAGTATGTGAATAGGAAAAAGGAAGCTTAATGCAGATTTATGCAGCGACCCAACCCAGACTTCATGAACATTAGACGTGGGTCTAAATAAGAGCTTTCTTCCAAATGAATTCAAAGAGTTTTAATTTTATCCCATTATGAAATATAAAACCCAGTTTCTTGGTAAGTTATAGATTATTTGAAGACTCTAAAACATGGACTCTTTCAGTGGTCTAAACTCTTACGTTCAATAACTCTTAGACTTGGCTGGTCAACCAGAATCACTGAGCATGTTTTACACAATGTTTTTCGGATCAAGAAGTCTTTCTATGATCTGCATATGAGGGATACAGACAGGCGCCACACATTGGTGGAATACGTCTAGATTCCCAGCTCCAGGAATGAGGATATACAAATCAATTTATTGTCATCACGGGTCTTTGGATAGCTGAAAGAATTTCATGGCACATCTTGGTCATATTTCACAGCACTTCTTGTGAATGGTCTTCTTAGTCCTACTCTGCTGAAGCACTTGTCAGAAAATATTAACAGGAAGCACCTGTGAGTCTGCCACGACCAGGGTCAAGGTTGATGTTCTCAGGAATAGTTTTCTTGCAGCTTCGCATAACCTTGGTGCCATTCTTCTACTCCTTAATCTCAGTAGCTTCAAAGAGAGTCCATCAAGGGATGGCCAGCACATCCTCCATAACAGCTGAGCCCACAGAGCAGCACCAGTGCCTTTCCCACGCCTGCAATTCTCCAGCTGAATTTGCATTTTTCTTTGCATCTACTGTCATTTGGGCTTGAGGTTCAGATGAACACAGTCTCTCTCAGTCCCTCCTATCACATAATTCTGACTAGTCTTTTCCATGCTGTTTTTCCTTGCCTTGCCAACCTCATCTTTATCTCTGCAACCTGAGAAGCTAATTTACCATTTTTATTGCCACATATCTTTCAATCCAATTGTCATAATTCATTTTTGCTGTTGTTCAGTTGCAGAGTCATGTCTGACCCTTTGTGACCCCATGGACTGCAGCATGCTAGGCTTCCCTGTCCTTCACCATCTCCTGGAGTTTGCTCAAACTCATGTCCATTGAGTCAGTGATACCATCCAACCATCTCATCCTCTGTCACCCCCTTCTCCTCCTGCCCTTAATCTTTCCCAGTATCAGGGTCTTTTCCAATGAATTGACTCTTTGCAGCAAGCAGCCAAAGTATCACAGTTTCAGCATCAGTGCTTCAAATGAATATTCCGGGTTGATTTCCTTTAGGATTGACTGGTTTGATATCCTTGCAGTCCAAGAGACTCTCAAGAGTCTTCTCCAGCACCATAGTTCAAAAGCATAAATTATTCAGCACTCAGCCTTCTTTATGGTCCAACTCTCACATCTATACATGACTACTGGAAAAGCCATAAATTTAACTATACAGATACAGACCTCTGTCCCAAATTGATGTCTCTGCTTTTTAATATGCTGTCTAGGTTTGTCATAGCTTTTCTTCCAAGGAGTGTCTTTTACTTCCATGGCTATACTCACTGTCTGCAGTGATTTTGGAACCCAAGAAAATAAGATCTTGTCTCAGTTTTCATTTTTGCCGCATCTCTTTGCCATGAAGTGATGGGACTGGATGTCATGACCTTAGCTTTTTGAATGATGATTTATAAGCCAGCTTTTTCACTTTTCTCGTTTGTCTTCATCAACAGGTCCTTTAGTTCCTTTTTACTCCCTCATTTTTCTCCAGATGAAAGATAATCAGTTAACTATGGGTTAACTCTCCTTCTTCAGAGTAGCTATTCAAGTATTATTTCTGAGGTTTTTTTTTTTTTTTCTTTTTCCAGTGAAAGTGCTGTTTTTGATTTCTTACCAATGAACACATTGTCACCAACTCAGATGGTGAAGAGATCTTGTAGAGAGGACTCTCAGGCAAATTTTCATCACAAAGATGAGAACTGTGGTTGTAAACTATGATCAAAAAGTAATCTGAAAAGAAATCAATACAAAATTATCTAATTTAAAGATGTATGCCTTACTTTGCAGACCCTTCACAAAGCATTTGAAGTTAGTCTTTGTAGTAGACTCCAGGCTATCAGCTTCCCAGGTGGTACTAGTGGTAAAGAACCTGCTTGTCAATGCAGGATATGTAAAAGACGGAGGTTCAATCCCTGGGTCAAGAAGATCCCCTGGAGAAGGAAATGGCAATCCACTCCAGTATTCTCACCTGGAGAATCCCATGGACAGAGGAACCCAGCGGGCTACAGTCCATGAGATCGAATTGGACACGACTGAAGTGACTGAGCAGGCCAGACTATCAGTTATTCTTGTCAATTTTATCTATAGTAAGGCCAGTAGCAATGATGCCTATGATGTTTACCCAATGCCCAGCTTAGAATGTATATTGCATTTCCATCATGGCTTCTAAAGCATCAAGTACAGTCTCCTCAAGGAAAGTTGATTTTGTGGATAAAAAATTAAATAATAACAAAAGGTCTCTCTCTGGCTTCTTATAGGTTTGCTCTATAGGAGTATGGATGAGGCCAGAGCATGGCCAATTTCACTGGAAATAGAATTGCCATACGATCCAGCAATCCCACTGCTGGGCACACACACTGAGGAAACCAGAACTGAAAGAGACACACGTGTGCCCCAATGTTCATCGCAGCACTGTTTATAATAGCCAGGACATGGAAGCAACCTAGATGCCCATCAGCAGATGAATGGATAAGAAAGCTGTGGTACATATACACAATGGAGTATTACTCAGCCATTAAAAAGAATACATCTGAATCAGTTCTAGTGAGGTGGATGAAACTGGAGCCTATTATACAGAGTGAAGTAAGCCAGAAAGAAAAACATCAATACAGTATACCAACGCATATATATATGGAATTTAGAAAGATGGTAACGATAACCCTGTATGCAAGACAACAAAAGAGACACAGATGTATAGAACAGTCTTCTGGACTCTGTGGGAGAGGGCGAGGGTGGGATGATTTGGGAGAATGGCTTTGAAACATGTATAATACCATATGTGAAACGAATCACCAGTCCAGATTCGATGCATGATACAGGATGCTCGGGGCTGGTGCACTGGGATGACCCAGAGGGTTGGTGGTATGGGGAGGGAGGAAGGAGGGGTTCAGGATGAGGAACACGTGTACACCCATGGCAGATTCATGTTGATGTATGGCAAAACCAATACAGTATTGTAAAGTAATTAGCCTCCAATTAAAATAAATAAATTTATATTAAAAAATAAAGTGGGAAAGGAATGAGGGAAGTGTGCATGGCTATTACAAGAAGACTGGTCTTTTGGATTAGAGGTTGGTAATGTCTTCTCAAAGAGCTAGAGAAGAACTGCCAATATTTTAGTTTCTGAGGATCACATGGTCTCTGCTGGAGCTGCTTAACTCTGCTCTCATCATATGAAAGCACCCACAGGTGATGAGCACAGCTCGTGTGCAAATGAGCATAGCTGTGTTCCAATGAACCCTATCAAAACAAGCAGCAAACCCGATCTGGCAGATGGGCCATAATCTGCCAACCCTGTGTTAAATTATAGTTAATAGTTGGTCTAGTTATAGTATAGAAAAGGAACAAGAGACATGGGTGCATGACCCGTCACTAACACTAGCTGTTACTATGTAGAGATAACTTTTTTTTTTTCCTAGCTAGCACTATTTTCAGATCAGTAAAATGACGGTTAAACTTACCTTTTCTAAATATACTCTTTGCTCTAAGATTGCATGAGTTACCTCATTTGTCTTTTTTTCTTATATTTAAGAAAAATTTGATTGTATGTTTTTACAAAGACTAAATAAAAATCATTCAGAAAATGATGCTAAGCATTTAAAATTTTCAAAATGGTTAATTTGTCTGGTCGAGAGAAAGGAAGGAAGCTCCTATTCCAAATATATGGAATGTTATCTTAGAATACATACATGTATATCTTATGTAATATTATTCTGTGTGATTATATTTAAGAAAAATTTGATTGTATGTTTTTACAAAGACTAAATAAAAATCATTCAGAAAATGATGCTAAGCATTTAAAATTTTCAAAATGGTTAATTTGTCTGGTCGAGAGAAAGGAAGGAAGCTCCTATTCCAAATATATGGAATGTTATCTTAGAATACATACATGTATATCTTATGTAATATTATTCTGTGTGAGTTATCGGAATTTGTCATGGCTCCCTTAAGAAATTCTAACAGAGATTCAGGGCCCAGGAAGCCCTGAGGAGTACAGGAATTATGTAGTTAAAGTTTTTTGTTTTTTTTTTCCCCGACTAAATCTCTGATTTTCAGGAAAGAGCAGCCAAGTTTGCTGATACCAAGTCATTCTTTTCAACCCTCACACCCGATTAAAATGATTATTTCTGGATCCCATTCCATGTATTTATTGACACCAAGCTTCTCCAGATGATCCTTTTTGTGGGTTCATGGAAAGCATGGTATCTGTGTTTTGTCACCAAAAAAATAATGCAAGATTTTGAAAATTAAAAAAGAAAAAGCAAAGATTTATTTGGAGTCCTATGAATTGCTGTTCAGAAATTATCCTACTAAGTGGAGTAAGTTATACAGAGAAAGACAATATTACATGATATCATTTATACGTGGAATCTAAAAAACAATAGTAATACAAAGAAAAAGATCTCCCGGAGAAGGAAATGGCACCCCACTCCAGTACTCTTGCCTGGAAAATCCCATGGACAAAGGAGCCTGGTGGGCTAAATGGGATTGCAAAGAGTCGGACACAACTGAGCGACTTCACTTCACTTCACTTCAATACAAATTAATTCATTTACGAAATGAAAAATATTTGTAGACATAGAAAACAAACTTATGGTAACCAGAGGGGAAAGGGTGGGGAGCACTATATTAGGAGTATGGAGTTAATACACTCAGTTCAGGTCAGCTCAGTTCAGTCGCTCAGTCGTGTCCTACTCTCTGCAACCCCATGAATCGCAGCACGCCGAGGTTCCCTGTCCATCACCAACTCCTGGAGTTCACTCAGACTCACATCCACCGAGTCCGTGATGCCATCCAGCCATCTCATCCTCAGTCGTCCCCTTCTCCTCCTGCCCCCAATCCCTCCCAGCATCAGAGTCTTTTCCAATGAGTCAATTCTTCACATGAGGTGGCCAAAGTACTGGTTATTATTTTTCATTACAGTTTATATTATAGGATATTGAATATAGTTCCCTGTGCTCTACAATAGGACCTTGTTTATCCATTCTATAAATACCAGTTTGCATCTGCTCATGCCAAACTTCCAATCCATATCTTCCCCAACTCTCTCCCCCTTGACAACCACAAGTCTCTGTAGGACCCCTTTTTTTCTTAGTAAGAGTAGTAGGAAGGGCAGGGACTTAGAATAGCTGCTTGAAAATTAGAATTCATGATCAGCTGTGTATTATCTCTGCTGTTCACAACCACCATTCATGACTAGACTTGAGACATGATTTGGCCATGTCTTCCCACCACCCCTTTCTGCCCAAAACTTTTTTGGGGTCATTTATCACAAACTGACATACCCACTTTAAGGAACTGGACATACAGATTTAGAGAAACTTATAAAACCAGAAAACTGACGGGTGCTTATTTATAAAGATTTTTCTGTTCCACAGTGCTTCCCTGAGAGGCTCGTTTAAGGAGGAGCTGCCAGTGTATTTGTCTCTTTACATATCCTTAACTACTGTGGATCTAAGAGTGTAGGCTTGGGGCTCAGACAGGTGGAGGTTCAGTTCTAGCCTGGCCACTTAGTGGCAAGTTAGAAGACCTCAAGATCCTACGTGCTGATCTGTAGAGTGGACATTGCTGAGAGGATTAAACAATTTCCTTATCACTTCACTCATCAAAAATGTGGCTTAGAATGGCATGTCTGAGAGACTCCTTGACTGTTTCACACAAAAAGAACCCGGCAGATGTGATCAAATTTAAGAGACNTGATCTGTAGAGTGGACATTGCTGAGAGGATTAAACAATTTCCTTATCACTTCACTCATCAAAAATGTGGCTTAGAATGGCATGTCTGAGAGACTCCTTGACTGTTTCACACAAAAAGAACCCGGCAGATATGAGCAAATTTAAGAGACTATGTCTGGGATGGTTGAACCTAAAATAAAAACACTGCTGTGCACACAAAATTCACTTTGGGGAGCCCGTGCTCATGGGTCTCAAGGGTCAGGACTGGAGCTCTGGATGGGCAAGGGTTGGCTTGTAACTAAGGGTCATGGAGTAAAGGAGAAGCCAGGTCTGCATCCTGATTGACAAGAACAGGCTCAGGAAGCCTGAAGTGTGAAGGCAGAGAAAGACGAGCAGGACTAACTGGAGGCAGGAGGGGGGTTGGGACCACTGACAACCTGGAGGGGTCCCTTTAAACAAAGCCCCCAGAGAGAGTAGGGTCAGAACCATTAGGCAGGTTTGGGGGGCAGGCCAGCCCAGGACCCCAAGCTGGGGAGCAGGGCCATGGCCTCACCATCTAAGAGACGGTTTCCTGTGACTTTTTACCTCCTTCCTCAGTGCCTGTCTCTCTTGGCACAGATAATTAGCACTGATGGTAGCTCATTAGCTAATTATTTCTGGTTCATGTTTACCAAGTGCGTTACGGACAATTTGGACACATCTTTCTGAGAGTCAAGTATTGGAAAATTCTTCAGAAAAAAATAGATGCTTGATACATAAGGCTCCCATCCCCCTGTCTTTCAGAAAAATGATAGCTCAACTGTCTACTACAGCATTTCTACATTTTCCTCCATCTTGCCTCTGTGATGGCTGTGGGGAGTGTGGCAGGAGACACAGAACATATATGTGGGCTCAAGACCTGCCTCCATCACTGTTGAACCTTGAGAAAAATTAGTTAGCTTTTCTGAGCTTCAGTTTCCCTATCTATGAAATGGAGGACATACTGTCTATTTCATAAGATTATCATGAAGATTAAACAAGATCCTTTATAAGAGGAGTATGTTTTGGAACCTCCCTGGTGATCCACTGGTTAAGACTGTGTACTTCCAATGTCAGGAATGCAGGTTTGATCCCCTGTCAGGGAACTGTGCTATGCTTAGTTGCTCAATCGTGTCCAACTCTTTGAGACCCCATGGACTGTAGCCCGCCAGGCTCCTCTGTCCATGGGGATTCTTCAGGCAAGAATACTAGAGTGGGTCGCCATGCCCTCCTCCAGGGGATCTTCCCAACCCAGGGATTGAACCCAGGTCTCCCACACTGCAGGTGGATTCATTACCGTCTGAGCCACTAGGGAAGCCCAAAAATATTGGAATGGGTAGCCTATGCCTTCTCCAAGGGATTCTTCCCGACCCAGGAACCGAACCAGGGTCATGGAACTAAGATCCCACAAACTCCGTGACACAGCCAAGAAAAAAGTATGTTGTGAAAAGTAGAATGCTAAGCCAGTATTTGCTGGGCTTCCCAGGGGGCGCTAGTGGTAAAGAACTCACCTCCCAATGCAGGAGACATAAGAGTTGTGGGTTTTAATCCCTGGGTGTGGAAGATCATCTGTAGGAGGGCATGGCAATCCCCAGTGTTGCTGCCTGGAGACTCCCATGGACAGTAGCCTGCCAGGCTCCCCTGTCCATGGGATCACACAGAGTCAGACACAACTGAAGCAACTTAGTACAGCACAAGCCAATATTTGGCTGTTGTTGTTTTCTCATTCAGTCAACCAAACATTGTGGAGCATTTCCATGGCAGCGGGAGGTAACAAGACCACAAGGAATCATTCTTGAGACCCTACCTCCCTGTACCAACCTGAGCAGACCTCCCTGGGCCAGTTGTCAAGGCCACTACCTCCTCTCCAGCCTCGTCTTCCCTTGTTTTTAGCCCAGCGTCTGTTCAGGTGATACAGAAATTACTTCTACCTTTTCTGCCCAGCCCACGCATCAAGGCCCTTGCTCACACTGCTTCCTCTTCTGCATTCTTTCTCCTGATTCTGCTCAGGAGGCAGCTGGCCTGCTTTCAAATCCTGTATTACCCGAAGACTAGTTTCTTCACCTCCCTCAAACCTCAGTTTTTCCCATTTCAAATGGAGACAAGGCTGGGACTTCCCTGGTGGTCCAGTGGCTAAGACTTCACGCTGCCAGTGCAGGGGTCCCAGGTTTGATTCCTGGTGAGGGAACTAGATCCCGCATGCTATAACTGCAGATTCTGCATGAGACAACTAATATGCAGAGCAACCAAGCAAATCAGTAAATGTAAGTGTTAAAAAATAAGTGAAATGGGGACAAGGCTGCTGCTAAGTCACTTCAGTCGTGTCTGGCTCTGTGTGACCCCATAGACGGCAGCCGACCAGGCTCTTCTGTCCCTGGGATTCTCCAGGCAAGAACACTGGAGTGGGTTGCCATTTCCTTCTCCCAGGGAACAAGGCTAGTTCCAGCCTTACTGGGTGACTGTGAAGATTAATCAGATAATACATGTGAAGGGCCATGAACAGTGGCCACTCACAGCAGGTGCTGCATCAGCCTTGGCCGTTGTTATTGCCACCACCATCCTCTCTCCAGAAAAGCACTCCTTCTCCCATGATGATGTGTCTCTGTCCCTAAGTCCTCCCCGAATAATGTTGACATTCGCTGAGGACAGGGACCCTGTCTTATGAGTCTTTATGGCCTCTGTACCCAGACAGAGCCAGGCGCATGGTACAAATTCAAGAAATCATGGAACTGACTTCAAATATCCCTGTGGTGGTTTTTCTTTGTTCTTTAACACCATTTTTTATTATACAAGCAATTCATACATAAGCATGTAAGGCAGAAAACAAAATCACCCTCAGCACCACTCTCAGAAATAACATGATTAGTTCAGTGTACACTCTAGATGACTTCTGTCCTGTCTAATGGCATCTGAGGTTTGGGTCTGGAATGAAGATGCTACAGTTGGGTGGGACTTCAGTGTAACTTCTTTCCACAATTTATCTAATTAGGTGTGCATGGCCTTCATATCTATTTGATCATGATTGTTTTTTTAACTGAAGTATAATTAGACCTGCCACACTGTGTTAATTCCTGGTGTACAACATAGTGATTCAATATTTCTATACGTTACAAAATGACCACCACGATGTCTAGTTACCATCTGTCACCATGGGGTGGTTTTTCTTTACTGTCAATTTTGACTGGAGCACCATTCCTTTCGGTGGAGCCAGTCATAGCCAAGGAAGAATGGACTTCACCTATGATCTTGTGTGGCTCTGACTCATCAAAGTGGTCAGCTTCTAGCGCCTGCTTCTCCTGATGACCTTTACTTTTGCAGCCTGTCTTCCTGTTGCATGAGGGTCAGTTTCAGCAGCTCTGGAATGTGGTCTGTCTGTCTAGGGACAGGGCTTGTGAATGAGCCTATGGTTATCATGGTCCTGGCTTAGAAAATGAAGATTTACCCCCACAGCTGTATGCTCAAGAGCCCTGAAAAGTGATACACACAGGACAGGGCTTCCTGTTTCCCAGTTCTCATGTTGACATCTTTCAATCCACATGAGAGCTAGTCAGGGGCTTATAAAGACAAAAAGATATGATGTTATTAAAAGTTGCCTGGTGAGAACTGTGATTGACTGTGAGCTGAGTGAGAAAATATCTTCTCTTAAGGAATCACAAGTTGTTTTAGCATAGGAATCTGAAAGAAGATAGACGGCCCCAAGGCATTTTACAATAAGGGTCTGATAAGTATCTTGAGTTTGGATGTCTTCCTTAGGATAATAAGTGGCTAAACGTTCAGATTCCATCCAGATCAAGACATGCGTAAGTTGTACCTCCTCAGTGGCCTCTCGGCTACATTTTAGAGAGCTTTCTTAGCAATACCAACTTCATTTTGATTTTTCTTTCACTGCTTTTATCAATCCCAACTTCTTTATTAATATTTATGTAGGCAATTCATGGTATGTTTGAATCAAATTCTTTGTACAAATAGAAAGGCGTAATTGTTCAAAATCCCTCCAGAAACTAATGTGACCCTGCTTTACTTGTGTATCACCAGAACCAGTCCTAGAGACCACAGTTCGCCTACCGAACAGAATGATCAAAGTTCTCTGGTGCGTGCATGCTAAGTCACTTCACTCATGTCTGACTCTTTGCGACCGTATGGACTGTGGCCTCCTCCTTCCATGGGATTCTCCAGGCAAGAATACTGGAGCGGATTGCCATTTCCTGCTCGAGGGATCTTCCTGACCCATGTTTAAGGGAAGGGGTTGGCCCCATGTCTCTTACATTTCTTGCATTGGCAAGCAAGTTCTTTAACACTAGTGCCACCTGGGAAGCCCGATTTCTCTGGTAGGTCCTAACCATTCCCTTAATCTAATCTTCAGCTTGAATTTTACAAAACCAGAGCTATGCATGTATTAATCCTATGCTCAAAAGTTAAGCCTCAGATGGTATGATGAAACAAAGACTCCATCTATTCATTAAACATAATATTAATACATATTTTTTTCATGGCGTATTTTATGTTAGGTATTGAGCTAAGAAAAGGGATTCAGACATAATCATTTACCCTACAGCTGAACCATCTCCTGAGGGTACTGAGAACAGTCACTAGAGCTTATGTTACTAACATGCAGTTAAGTATACTTGGCGGCTATGTGGCAGCAGTCATTCTAATCTTCACTGAGGACCTACATTCCAGCTGTTATTGAAGGATAAGTGACATATCACTCAACAATCAGAGAAAAAGATGAGTTTAGATAGATGGAATAGATTAAGCCAAAGTAAGAAAGAATTAATGAGAATTTGGGGAGAAACAGCAAGCTCAGCATGCAAAGTATTGAGAAATATGACCTGAGGTCAAGATGAAAATGCAGGTTGAAAATGAATGATAAAACCCTTGAATCCTTTATCATAGAATTTGGATATTTTTATCCCCAAGGTGAAAGAGAAAACACTGAACATTCTTGAGAGGAGGACTAAAATAATCAGATTTAGAAAGTGAGCATGGTTGAAAATGTATAAGATGAGGAAAAAACTGTAAGCTAAAAGGCTGGATAGGAAGGTAAATTATGTCTCACAGATTTATAAAGGAGTTATTGAACTTAATCTGGAGTATTGAAAATGGCAAGAAAAGAAAATGAGAAACTTTTCAACCAAAGCAGTGAAAACTTTAGGAGTTATGTAATACCTAGTACCTCTGCTATTTCTATATTATACTACTAAATATACCTTGTTCATAGAGATGGCTAATTTTAAAAACATGTTTACTGTGTATTGATTGTTTAAACTGAAGGCCAATAAGAACAAAATTTTGTTTAGCATATTAATGTTTGAGCTTAGCTTATACATCACCTCTAATTTACTAACCTACTAGGCAATGGCACCCCACTCCAGTACTCTCACCTGGAAAATCCCATGGACAAAGGAGCCTGGTAGGCTACAGTCCATGAGGTCACGAAGAGTCGGACATGACTGAGCGACTTCACTTTCATTTTTCACTTTCATTATTGGAGAAGGAAATGGCAACCCACTCCAGTGTTCTTGCCTGGGGAATCCCAGGGATGGAGGACCATGGTGGGCTCCCGTCTATGGGGTTGCACAGAGTCAGACACGACTGAAGTGACTTAACTTTTTAGCTTTAGGTTTTAAAAACTCATACATTAGTCTTAAAATGTTTATTTCATATTGTGATATCTCTATTCCATAGTCCCCTATCCCACTTCATAGACCACATATTCCAATGTCACAGAGTCTCTTGATCACTCTGGGAATTAATATTAGCAGCTATTTTGATCCTTAAAAGAATAGTTTTAATAGAATAATGGCTTCCCAACCCATAGTTTATCAATAAGGAAATGTGGGAAGTTAAGGCCAGTGAGGTAAAATACTTAATTGTTACAGTAAGAGTAATGATGTGGTAATTTGTTAGAGAGAGTCAAAGGAAATATTTTGTCCTTTCTATATAAGGGTGATGGGCTTCCCTGGGGGTTCAGATGGTAGAGAATCCACCTGCAATGCAAGAGACCTGGATTTGATCCCTGAGTTGGGAAGATTCCCTGGAGAAGGGCATGGCAACCCACTCCAATATTCTTGACTGGAAAATCCTCATGGACAGAGGAGTCTGATGGGTTATAGTCCATCAGGGTCACAAAGAGTTGGATGTGAATAGACGGGTAAACAGTGGAAACAGTGTCAGACTTTATTTTGGGGGGCTCCAAAATCACTACAGATGGTGATTGCAGCCATGAAATTAAAACACGCTTACTCCTTGGAAGAAAAGTTATGACCAACTTAGAGAATATATTCAAAAGCAAAGATGTTACTTTGCCAACAAAGGTCTGTCTAGTCAAGGTTATGATTTTCCCAGTGGTCATGTATGGATGTGAGAGTTGAACTGTGAAGAAAGCTGAGGGCCGAAGAATTGATGTTTTTGAACTGTGGTATTGGAGAAGACTCTTGAGAGTCCCTTGGACTGCAAGGAGATCCAACCAGTCCATTCTGAAGGAGATCAGCCCTGGGTGTTCTTTGGAAGGAATGATGCTAAAGCTGAAACTCCAGTAGTTAGGCCACCTCATGCGAAGAGTTGACTCATTGGAAAAGACTCTGATGCTGGGAGGGATTGGGGGCAGGAGGAGAATGGGATGACAGAGGATGAGATGGCTGGATGACATCACTGACTCGATGGATGTGAGTCTGAGTGAACTCCAGAGGTTGGTGATGGACAGGGAGGCCTGGCATGCTGTGGTTCACTGGGTCTCAAAGAGTCAGACACAACTGAGAGACTGAATTGAACTGAACTGAACTGAAGCACATATAAGAGTGATATGACCTTTTTATTTTTTTATTTCTTCATTATATTGTTGTTCTTTTTAGGAACCTTTCATCATATTATCATCTTTCTTTGACACAAAAAAGCAAGTTGAACTGAAAATAATATCTCAGACTAGCAAACTCCTAAATATTGTATTTTTAATGTTTATTATTATTTTAATGATCATATATGAGCACTTTTTTTACTTTTGCCATTTTATAAGTAATTCATGCTGTTTTAAATCAAAATGTATGATTCATATACAACTATGTTCTTCTGACTTTCATGCTTAAGTTTTGACTGTTTCAGACAATGCTTAGTTTTGTTTTGCTCCATTTTTTATCTATTTAGAGTGGCCATGTAGCTAAGTAAAAACCAATTCCCTTGTCCTTGGAAACAGTCTTCATCCCCATATCCTTCAAATTCCTAAACCATCATACAAACAAACATTTTTCTTCTACCAGGTTATTTTCCAAATTCACCAGAGCAAAATCTTCAGCAATTGGACAACCATCTTATGCTAGGCATGATTTCATATTCCACTCAAGATAGGGCCCCTCTGCCATTCCCCAAACACTATTTTACCGTCTATTTTATTGGGCATGATTTCACCCCATACTCCATTCAAGATAGGGCCCTTCTGCCATTCCTCAAACACTATTTTACTGTCTATTTTATTGGACCACTCCTGACATCACTTGTACCTATTTCAGTCCTCTACAAACTAGACATGAAGATACAAGAAATTTATTGTGGGAAATTGTGAAGAATAAAAGGATGGGAGCTGAAATAGGCAAGGAGGGCTTTAGACCATGATTCAGGTCTGGTAGATAAAAAAAATAGAGAGGAAAGTAAAAATTGGATAAGAATTTCAGTCATAAACACTCATAAATGTATATCCAGGCAAATAGCAGTATTTTCAAGTTATCCAAGACAGAGACAATAAAAAATATGGAATTAAAAAAATATTCAAATTGCACGTATTTTCCTAAATCACCATTTAAAAATCCCTTTCCTGACCATTATTACAAGCAATCTATCAAAGACCCATCAAGAGTAAGAAGTTGTCTTCTTCTATGGAATACAATGGCACATTTTATTCTCAGTAGAACAGAGCTTCTGGGAACAATGACACTGAGTGGGATCTAGTTACTTGAAAGAATGGCATCAACAAAAGCAGCTTAAGGACTATTCATTTATTTAGAAACATTCAAAGCACAGACAAAAAAACACTATTGACATCACCAGAAATCAAAAAGTTCCGTAAGAAACAAATCGTAGAGCGATTTCATGATATAATTTTTGTAGTACTCCTTTATGTAGGCAGAAGTAGTTAGTCCCACTGAAAAATGCAATCAGGCTCCTTTAAAGCGGTGTTCTTTCTAGTGTTGCAAGGAACAACATTATAAATTTCAGCATCTACCAAAGAACGTCTTTATTTTCAAGTTGAGAGCACATCATATACCATGATTTATGAAGTTAAAGACAAAAGAACTGTTCTTCTATGAAAATGTTTCCAATTTCATAAGAAAATTGCTACTATTATAATTTATTTCCTAGTAGTTAAGATTGCTGTCACAAGTTATTCGAGCACATTTTCCTTAAAGATGTTGTTGTTATCCTTTGGCATTTTTGAATATAAGCTGTTCCTATAACCAACACTTGAAGATGTTAGCAGCACTGGCTATTAATTAGATTGCCATTAATGTATGCTTAGAATTCAAACTCTGGAGAATGATGGACCAGGAGAGAATTAATGTTTACTGAAAGCTAACTTTAAGTCAGGAACTGTGATAAACATTCGATGTACAGCTTCCCATGAAATCTTTAGAGTGGGATGAAATATGCATTCTCCCTATGTTAAACATGAGGAAACTAGTGACTCAGAAAGCCTAGGGTACTGAGTCAGTCCAATGGCTACTTACTGACCAGGCTGGCACTGTGCCTCATTCCAGGGTGCAATTTTGCAACAAAACATGTTCACATTGTTACTCCAGATACAAATTATAAAATACTACTTTATCTTACTAAGTTAGACATTAATTGACAATACTACATTTAAATGACTTCCCTGGTGGCTCAGACAGTAAAGAAAATGCCTGTAATGTAGTTCAATCCTTGGGTCGGGAAGATTCCCTGGAGAAGCGAATGGCAACCCACTCCAGTATTTTTGCCTGGAGAATGCCATGGACAAAGAAGCCTGGGGCACTACAGTCCCTGGGGCTGCAAAGTGTCAGACATGACTGAGCACTAACACTTCCACTTTCTTTTCACACTTAAATATATGTTAGATAATGTTCAGTTCAGTTCAGTAGCTCAGTCGTGTCTGACTCTTTGTGACCCCATGAATCGCAGCCCGCCAAGCCTCCCTGTCCATCACCAATTCCCGGAGTTCACTCAGACTCACATTCATCAAGTCCGTGATGCCATCCAGCCATCTCATCCTCTGTCGTCCCCTTCTCCTCCTGCCCCCAATCTTTCCCAGCATCAGAGTCTTTTCCAATGTCAACTCTTCGCACGAAGTGGCCAAAGTACTGAAGTTTCAGCTTTCACATCATTCCTTCCAAAGAACACCCAGGGCTGATCTCCTTCAGAATGGACTGGTTAGATCTCCTTGCAGTCCAAGGGACTCTCAAGAGTCTTCTCCAACACCACAGTTCAAAAGCATCAATTCTTTGGTGCTCTGCCTTCTTCATAGTCCAACTCTCACATCCATACATGACCACAGGAAAAACCATAGCCTTGACTAGACAGACCTAAGTCGGCAAAGTAATGTCTCTGCTTTTGAATATACTATCTAGGTTGGTCATAACTTTTCTTCCAAGGAGTAAGCATCTTTTAATTTCATGGCTGCAATCATCATCTGCAGTGATTTTGGAGCCCCCCAAAATAAAGTCTGACACTGTTTCCACTGTTTCCCCATCTATTTCCCATGAAGTGATGGGACCAGATAAATAGGGTATACAGCAGAGCCCTTATCTTCAAAGAACATACTTCTTATATATCAATTCACAGTAGAGATAATTTGCAAAGTTGCTACCAAGAAGACCTCTGGATATATTTAAATTTGCAAGACCCTAAGCTATGCTGTCATAGGTGGTATTACTGATCCTATCTTGTGTAGTGTTAGCTAAGTTTGTGCCTATAGACATGTAGAGATTCCTTGATAATTATATAGAAGAAAGCTCTGCCTCAGTTGTCATGTAAGCAAAGAAGGGAGAAACACTAACAGAGAAACCAACAATCATGCAAAAGAAAATCCAGATAATAGTCTATGTTAATGCATTCACATGCCTGCCATGCATCTGTCAAAATAATGTCAACATGCTTTCATGTGCATCATTATATTGAGAGATACAATGCAAATCTTAATATCTTCATTATAGAGTGAAGTACCAAATGATCCAAAATTAAATAATTCACCTATCCAATCTTAATATATTAGTAAAATTTATAGTAAACAAATATACTCATAGACATGTTTTGTTTTGTTTTGTTTTCCCTAGAAAGCCTGTTTTAAAACATTTACCAGTACACCAATGATTTTAACTGTTGGAATTCTCTAGAGTTCCCATTTATGTCTATTTCTTTCTTTTTGTATTCACTTTCTATTTGTAGTATAATCACTTCCCTGAACTCAGGAGATCCTGGTTCGATCCCTAGGTTGGGAAGCTCCCCTGGAGAACAGATAAGCCTGGTGGGCTACAGTCCATGGGGTCACAAAGAGTGACACCACTGAGCAACTAAGCACACATGCACACACAATTTTTACTGAGTCTGGGCTTCCTGGTGGCTCAGCGGAAAAGAATCCACCTGCCAGTGCAGGAGATACGGGTTCAACTCCTGGGTTAGGAGGATCCCCTGTAGAAAGAAATGGCAACCCACTCCACTGTCTTTGCCTGGGAAATCCCATGTACAGAGGAGCCTAGTGGGCTACAGTCCATGAGGTTGGGAAGAGTCGAACATGACTTAGGGACTAAACAACAACAAATTTTTACTAAGATTTTCATCTTGACTATTTCAAAAATCAGAATATCCAACCCTTTCTTTCTTAAACTTAGGTGCATATGTGACTCACCACACTATTGTTTCATAAGATTGTCAGTCAAAAGTTCAAATTGCTGATTTATACACAACAAAACTGTTCTCCAAAGTTGAGCCTCTTCATATGTTCTCAATCTCAGTTGGTGACAGCACTGTTTAAAATCCAGTTAAGCTTTTTAGTTTACATGGGACATGACACCATGTCTGAAATGGCTCCAGCCTTATCACTCAGTGAATTCAGTTGTGCTTCATTTTTGCAATGTAAGTTTTACAACCAAGAGTTATTCTTTCCATTTTATTTTCATTCCCCATCCACTAAGTTTTCAATCAAATACTGATAACTTTACAAAATATGCTTTGAATCTATGCTGTCCACTGGCTTCCTTTGCTCTAGTTAGACCCTCAGTCTCTGCCTTTAATTACAGGAAGACTTCCTCCCCACTGTTTCCACAAAGCTTCAGTCATCCACCTATCTGACCCTATTACTTCCCCTTCTCATAAATTCTTCATTGTTACTTCATCCCCTGAACCAAATTAGAAGACAAAGCTTGTTTTGGTAAACAAGATCTTGCTTGATATGGCATGAGCTTTATCCCTGTCTACAGCCTGACTTGCATTTTATGCTCCAGACATGCCAAATTGTTTCCAGTTCCTCTATAAGTGATTCTTCATCCGGACTGTATTTCTTGAGGCTGCCTCTTCTTTCTGGAATGTTCTGTCTTCCGTCCTTTTGTAACTCCACCATCAAAATTTTCATGAGGTATCGTCCTCTCCCCAGATTTGTTAGGGATATCCCCAGTCGGAGAACCTTTGTTTTCATGGACACTTTTGCTTACTGTTGTACTTAATACATGTACGCTTGCACACTGCCAGTCATTATGCACTTATGTCAAATATATCTCTCTCCAGAACTTAATATTTTTGAGGGTAAGGGTCTCTTTGTGTCCTGAAGTTTGTCACAATCGCTGGCTCAGAGTGAGTGCTTAGTATGCTTTATCTACCAGAAGGGCTTAAAGCAGACTGTTTTCTACTTGTCTTAAAAATATAATTATTTGTCTTAAATCTAAGTTCATTTTTTTTTATTTTTTTAGAGCTTCCATTTTACTTTATTTTACTTTACAGTACTCTATTGGTTTTGACATACATTGACATGAATCTGCCACGGGTGTACACGAACTCCCAAACATGAACCCACCTCCCACCTCCCACCCCACATCATCCCTCCGAATCATCCCCATACACCAGCCCCAAGCATCCTGCATCCTGCATTGAACATAGACTGGTAATTCATTTATTACATGATAGTATACATATTTCAATGCTATTCTCCCAAATCATCCCACCCTCTCCCTCTCCCTCTCCCTCTCCCTCTCTCTCTCCCTCTTCCCTATCCCTCAGTCCAAAAGTCCGTTCTGCACATCTGTGTCTCTTTTGCTGTCTTGCATACAGGGTCCTCATTACCATCTTTCTAAATTCCATATATATGTGTTAGTATACTGTATTGGTGTTTTTCTTTCTGGCTTACTTCACTCTGTATAATCGGTTCCAGTTTCATCCATCTTATTAGAACTGATTCAAATGTATTCTTTTTAATGGCTGAGTAATACTCCATTGTGTATATGTACCACTGCTTTCTTATCCATTCATCTGCTGATGGACATCTAGGTTGTTTCCATGTCCTGGCTATTATAAACAGTGCTGCAATGAACATTGGGGTACATGTGTCTCTTTCTATTCTGGTTTCCTCGGTGTGTATGCCCAGCAGTGGGATTGCTGGGTCATAAGGCAGTTCTATTTGCAATTTCTTAAGGAATCTCCACACTGTTCTCCATAGTGGCTGTACTAGTTTGCATTCCCACCAACAGTGTAAGAGGGTTCCCTTTTCTCCACACCCTCTCCAGCATTTATTGCTTTCAGACTTTTGGATCACAACCATTCTGACTGATGTGAAGTGATATCTCATTGTGGTCTTGATTTGCATTTCTCTGATAATGAGTGATGTATTGTGATCCACATGGTCAATAGCTTTGGCATAGTCAGTAAAGCAAAAATAGATGTTTTTCTGGAACTCTCTTGCTTTTTCAATGATCCAGCGGATGTTGGCAATTTGATCTCTTGTTCCTCTGCCTTTTCTAAAACCAGCTTGAACATGTGGAAATTCATGGTTCAAGATGGGCTCAATAAAGGACAGAAATGTTAAGGACCTAAAAGAAGCAGAAGCTGTTAAGAACATCCTGGAATGTGAAGTTAAGTGGGCCTTAGGAAGTGGGCCTACTTCACACACTAGTAAAATAATGCTCAAAATTCTCCAAGCCAGGCTTCAGCAATACATGAACCGTGAACTAGTGTGTGAGGTGAGTGCAATTGTGTGGTAGTTTGAGCATTCTTTGGCATTGCCTTTCTTTGGGACTATAATGAAAACTGACCCTTTTTAGTCCTGTGGCCACTGCTGAGTTTTCCAAATTTAGTGGCATGTTGAGAGGAACACTTTCACAGCATTGTCCTTTAGGATTTGAAATAGCTCAACTGGAATTCCATCACCTCCACTAGCTTTGTTCCTAGTGATGCTTCCTAAGGTTCATATGACTGCACAGTCCAGAATGTCTGGCTCTACATGAGTGATCACACCATCATGGTTATCTGGATCATGAAGATATTTTTGTATAGTTCTGTGTATTCTTGCCACCTCTTCTTAATATCTTCTTCTTCTTCTGTTAAAACTACAGAGAGGGAGAGCAGCCCTATCCATCAATAGAAAATTGGATTAATTTATCTAGCATGGCCCTTCCCTTCAGAGCAAGACCCAGATTACCCCACAGCCAGTCCCTCCTATCAGGAAGCTTCAACAAGCCTCTTATCCTTTCCATTCTGGAAACCACAATCACAGAAAACTAATCAAACTGATAACATCAACCACACCCTTGTCTAACTCAATGAAACTATGAGCCATGCTGCATAGGGCCACCCAGAATGGACAGGTCATGTTGGAGGGTTCTGACAAAACATGGTCCACTGGAGAAGGGAATGGCAAACCACTTCAGTATTCTTGCTTTGAGAACCCCATGAACAATATGAAAAGGGAAAAAGGTAGGCACTGAAAGATGAACTTCCCAGGTCAGTAGGTGCCCAATATGCTCCTTAAGAAAAGCAGGGAAATAGCTCTAGAAGGAATCAAGAGGCCCAGCCAAAGCAAAAACAATGCCCTTTTGTGGATGTGACTGGTGATGGAAGTAAAGTGCTATACAGTAAAGAACAATAAAGCATAAAAACCTGGAATGTTAGGTCCATGAATCAAGGTAAATTTGAAGTGGTGGAACAGGAGATGCCTAGAGTTAACATTGACATTATAGGAATCAGTGAAATAAAATGGACCAGAATGGGTAAATTTAATTCAGATAACCATTATATCTACTACCGTGGGGAATAATCCCTTAGAAGAAATACAGTAGCACTCATAGTCAACAAAAGAGTCCAACATGTATTACTTGGGTGCAGTCTCAAAAAAGACAGAAATATCTGTTTGTTTCCAAGGCAAACCGCTCAGTATTGCTATAATCCAAGTCTATGCCCTGACCAGTAATGCTGAAGAAGTTTAAGTTGAACAATTCTATGAAGACCTACAAGAGCTTCTAGAACTAACATCAATAAAGATGTCCTTTTCATCATAGGGGACTGGAATGCGAAGATAGGAAGTCAAGAGGTACCTGGTGTAACAGGCAAGTTCACTCCTGGAGCAAAATGAAGCAGGGCAAAAGTTAACAGAATTTTGCCAAGAGAACTCACTAGTCATAGCAAACACCCTCTTCCAACGACACCAGAGATGACTCTACACACGGGCATCACCAGTTGGTAAACACCGAAATCAGAGTGATTATATTCTTTGCAGCCAAAGATGCAGAAGCTCTGTACAGTCAGCAAAACAAGAGTGGGAGCTAACTGTAGCTCAGATCATGAATCCTAATTGCCAAATTCAGACTTAAATAAAGAAAGTAAGGAAAACCACTAGACCATTTAGGTATGACCTAAATCAAATTCCTTATGACTGTAAAGTGAAAGTGGCAATCGATTCAAGGGAGTAGATCTGCTAGACAGATTGCCTAAAGAACGATGGATGGAGGTTCATATCATTGTACAGGAGGTGGTGATCAAAACTATCCCTAAGAAAAAGAAGTGCAAAAATGCAAAATGGTTGTCTGAGCAGACATTACAATTAGCTGAGAAAAGAAGAGAAGCAAAAGTACAGGAGAAAAGGAAAGATATACCATCTGAATGCAGAGTTACAAAAAATAGCAAGTAGAGATAAGACAGCCTTCCTAAGTGATCAATGTATAGAAATAGAGAAAAGAATAGGATAGGAAAGACTAGAGATCTCTTCAATAAATTAGAGCTACCAAAGGAAAATTTCATGCAAATATGGGCACAGTTAAGGACATAAATGATGTGGACTTAACAGAAGCAACAGATATTGAGAAGAGGTGGCAAGAATACACAGAAGAGCTATACAAAAAAGACGTCCTGAACCAGATTACTCTGATGATGTAATCACTCACCAGAACCACACATCCTGGAGTGCAAAGTCAGGTGGGTTTTAGGAAGTATCACTATGATCAAAGCTAGTGGAGATGATGGAATTCCAGCTGACCTACTTCAAATCCTAAAAGATGATGCTGTGAAAGTGCTGCACCCAATATGCCAGCAAATTTGGAAAATGCCACAGGATTGGAAAAGGTCGGTTTTCATTCCAATCCCAAAGAAAGGCATTGCCAAAGAATGTTCAAACTACTGCACAATTGCACTCATTTCACACGCTAGTAAAGTAATGCTCAAAATTCTTCAAGTTGGGTTTCAACAGTATGTGAACTGAGAACATCCAGATGTTCAAGCTGGGTTTAGGAAAAGCAGAGGAACCAGAGGTCAAATTGCCAACATCAGTTGGATCATTGAAAAAGCAAGAGTTCCAAAAATACATCTACTTCTGTTTCATTGATTATGCCAAAGCCTTTGATTGTGTGGATCACAACAAACTGAAAAATTCTTAAAGAGATGGGAATACCAGACCACCTTACCTGTCTCTTTAGAAATCTATTTGCAGGTCAAGAAGTGAACAGTTAGAATGGGAAATGGAACAACAGACTCGTTCCACATTGGTGAAAGAGTATGTCAAGGCTGTATATTGTCATCCTCCTTGTTTAACCTATATGCATAGTATATCAAGTGAAATCAGGGCTGGGTGAAGCACAACCTGGAATCAAGATTGCTGGGAGAAATCTCAATAACCTCAGATATGCAAATTATACCACCCTTCTGCCAGAAATTGAAGAGGAACTAAAGAGCTTTTTGATGAAAATGAAAGAGGAGTGTGAAGAGGTGGCCTAAAACTCAACAATAAGAAAACTAAGATCATGGCATATGTTCTCTTCTCTTCATGGCAAATAAAAGGGGAAACAATGGAAACAGTGACACACTTCATTTTCTTAGGCTCCAAAATCACTTGCAGATGGTAACTGTTGTCATGAAATTAAAGGAGGCTCCTTGTAAGAAAATCTATGACCAACATAGACAGCATATTAAAAAGCAAAGACATTATTTTGTTGACAAAGTTCTGTATAGTAAAAGCTATGGCTTTTCCAGTAGTCATGTATCGATGTGAGATCAATCATAATGAAAGCTGAGTGCAGAAGAATTGATGCTTTTGAACTGTGGTGTTAGAGAGGACACTTGAGAGTCCCTTGGACTGCAAGGAGATCTAGCCAGTCAATCCTAAAGGAAATCAGTCCTGAATATTCATTGAAAGGACTAATTCTGAAGCTGAAACTCCAATACTTTGGCCACCTGATGCAAAGAGCTGACTCATTGGAAAAGACCCTGATGCTGGGAAAGACTGAAGGCAGGAGGAGAAGGGGACAACAGAGCATGAGATGGTTGGATGGCATCACCAACTTTATGTACATGAGTTTGAGCAAGCTCCAGGAGTTGTTGATGCACAGAGAAGTCTAGTGTGTTACAGTCCATGAGCTTTCAAGGAGCCGGACACAGCTCTCAACTGAACTGAACTTATATGTCTTGAATGTGGGCAAACATAGACATTCCTGTCAGGGATGGTGTTTTAAAGGGTTAGAGATTTCCTTTCAGAAGCCAAGGGCAATGGCCAGAACTCTCTGGTCAAAATTAAATTACTCACTACAAGTCCTTGTTTGAACCCAACTCCTGTAGTTAAACAATCTCTTTTTTCTCTTCCTGTACTTTTTTCATGCAAATGGCCAGATACTATGTATCAGTATTTTCTGAAATCTAATATCTTTCATAATTGATAGGATAGTAGGGTTTACAAAAGGGTAGCTTTTGAAGCTGAACAGCAGTAATGCAGGACAAAAAGCTCCAGCATACACTGTATTTCTGAACACCATTCTGTATCATTTCATATATAGAAATCTTTCTCATCTGGTTTTTACTGCTGCATAGTTCTTCAATGCTCTGCCTCTTACCATTTATAGCTGGAAAATATGGAAAATAACCTATGAACATACATAGAGGAGCAGCTGAATAAAAGAAGGTACATCATAACCTTGCGTGGATGCATACTAAGTCGCTTCCATAGTGTCCGACTCTTTTCAACCCTATGGACTGTAATCCACCAGGCTCCTCTGTCCATGGGATTCTCCAGGCAAAAATACTGAAGTAGGTTGCCACTCCCTTCTCCAGGGGATCTCCCTGACCCAGGGATCTAACTCATGTCTCCTGAGGTTCCTATATTGCATGCAGATTCTTCACCACTGAACTACCAGGGAAGTCCTTTAATAATAAACTTAAGTATCTGTATATTGTTATTTTTGGTGTTGGCCATTGCCAACATTTGGTCTGGCCATTGTCCTTGGCTTCTGGAAGGAAATCTCTAACCCTTTAAAATGTCATCCCTGATAGGAATGTTTATGTTTGCCCAGGAACCTAGATTCAAGATATATAAGTTCAGTTCAGTCGAGAATTGTGTCCGGCTCCTTGAAACCTCATGGACTGTAACACACTAGACTTCCCTGAGCATCACCAACTCCTGGAGTTTGCTCAAACTCATGTACATAAAGTCAATGATGCCATCCAACCATCTTCCAAACTGATGCCTGGAATGGGATTTGAGGATAAAAATATGTGTCTATGCAGGTTACGTTTTGCTCAGTATTGTGAAACTAGAGAATGAAAAACTACAGAAAACTCCAGAAAATGCAAATAATAATGTAGAATTTGTTACTTAATACAAATATGAGATTGCATTGAGTGTGGACATGATAGGAAAAAACATTTCAGGAGATTCTGAAAGCAATGACATGCATAGTTTTTGTGATATGACAGAGAAGAAAATTAAGCTACCTGAAAGAAAGGAATTAGGTGCTGATTATGAAGGCTGTGGGCCTTCTTTGGTGGCTCAGATAATAAAAATCTACTCCAATATTCTTGCCTGGAGAATTCCATGGACAGACAAGCCTGGTGGGTTACAGCCTGTGGGGTCACAAGGAGTCAGACAAGACAACTGAGCCACTAACACTTTCACTTTATTATACTTTCCTGGTGGCTCAGATGGTGAAGAATCTGCCTGCAATATGGAACACCTGGGTTCAGTCCTGGGGTCGGGAAGATACCCTGAAGAAGGGAATGGCAGCCCACTCCAGTATTCTTACCTGGAGAATTCTATGGCAGAGGAGCTTGGTGGGCTTAGTTCATGTGATCGCAAAGAGTCAGACCTGACTGAGCAACTAACATGCAAGAAGGCTATTAAGATCAGAGAGAAATGAGTTCTAGAAGCAAAGAACGAGGACCTAATCTCAAAGACCAGTGTGAAGAAATAGAATGTGCAACCCTAAAAAGACTACATATGGATGTAAAAAGAGGCTCCTTCCTCAGGGAAAGTTAGGCCAAAAAGTAAGAATTTGAGGCACAGATTTAAATGGAGAGAAAGCAAATGTCTAGTATGATTCTAAAACTGGAGTAGAAAATGAAATACTGGTTAGAAACAAGAAAAAATAAATGTCAAGTTTAAATAGAGTTAAAAATACATTGCAGAGACAGCAGCAACATAGATATCTAAATGTTGAATATATTCTTAGGAATTATCTAGTTTTTCATCTTCATTTTTCAAAGGTTAGATCCAGATATGTGCTTGAACCTGAAAGTTGAAGCTTAACTTTCTCTAGTTTGCAGTTATAAAAAATAACAAGCCACGGCAGGCAAGGCACTAACGTGCATCTATATTAATCCTGTGATTAAAATAATACTGATTATTAACTGAAACTTTTACTTAGATATATAAAATATACAATCTATTATTTTAGTAAATTTATCACTCAAAACTCTGTATTTATCTCTATTTACTGAACCGTTTTCCATTTTCAGTAAAACTAGATGCCTTTGAACATACCAGCATCACAATTTCAGGCATTTATAGAGTCCCACTGTTACTTGTCATCTACTAATAACTGTAAAGCAACAAAGCCCACTGGAAGTTTTTAGTTTAAAATTTTCTCACTAGAAGCAAAAATGTCTGGGAATCCTTTACTTCTAGAAATACATAGCACAGTGTATGATAGTCTACACAAATTTGGGGTGTCAGAACAACAATTGTTCATTTATTTTTTTCTGCTAAACCAAGGCTAGATTCCAAATGGTGAAAAGCCAGCCCAGTTCAGTTCAGTCGTGTCTGACTCAGTAGTGTCCGACTCTTTGCAACCCCATGGACTGCAGCAGGCCGGGCTTCCCTGTCCATCACCAACTCCAGGAGTTTATTCAAACTCATGTCCGTTGATTCGGTAAGGCCATCCAACCATCTCATCCTCTGTCGTTCCCTCTCCTCCCACCTTCTATCTTTCCCAGCGTCAAGGTTTTTTCAAATCAGTCAGTGCTTCGCATTGAGTGGCCAAAGTACTAGAGTTTCAGCTTCAGCATTGGTCCTTCCTTCCAATGAATATTCAGGACTGATTTTCCTTCAGATGGACTGATTGCATCTCCTTGCAGTCCAAGGGACTCTCAAGAGTCTTCTCCAACACCACCCTTCAAAACCATCAATTCTTTGGCACTCAGCTTTCTTCATAGTCCAACTCTCACATTCATACATGACTGCTGGAAAAACCATAGCTTTGTTGGCAAAGTAATACTTCTGCTTTTTAATATGCTGTCTCGATTGGTCATAACTTTTCTTCTTTTCTTCACTCAGCTTTCTTTATAGTCCAACTCACACATTCATACATGACTATTGGAAAAACCATAGCTTTGTTGGCAAAGACAGACCTTTGTTGACAAAGTAATGCTTCTGCTTTTTAATATGCTGTCTAGGTTGGTCATAACTTTTCTTCTAAGGAGCAAGTGTTTTTTAATTTCATGGCTACAATCACCATCTGCAGTGATTTTGGAGCCCCCCTAAATAAAGTCTGTCACTGTTTCAACTGTTTCCCCATCTATTTGACATGAAATGATGAGAATAGATGCCATGGTCTTGGTTTTCTGACTGTTGAGCTTTAAGCCAACTCTTCACTGTCCTCTTTCATTTTCACCATGAGGCTCTTTAGTTCTTGTTCACTTTCTACCATAAGGGTGCTGTCATCTGCATATCTGAGGTTATTGATATTTCTCGCAGCAATCTTTATTCCAGCTTGTGCTTTTTCCAGCCCAGCATTTCTCATGATGTACTCTGCATATAAGTTAAATAAGCAGGGTGACAACATACAGCCTTGACATACTCCTTTCCCTATTTGGAACCAGTCTGTTGTTCTATGTCCAGTTCTAACTGTTGCTTCCTGACCTGCATACAGATTTCTCAGGAGACAGGTGAAGTGGTCTGGTATTCCCATCTCTTTTAAGAATTTTCCACAGTTTATTGTGATCCACACAGTCAAAGGCTTTGGCATAGTCAATAAAGCAGAAATAGATGTTTTATCTAGAACTAGATGCATATAAGTTAAATAAGCAGGGTGACAACATACAGCCTTGACATACTCCTTTCCCTATTTGGAACCAGTCTGTTGTTCTATGTCCAGTTCTAACTGTTGCTTCCTGACCTGCATACAGATTTCTCAGGAGACAGGTGAAGTGGTCTGGTATTCCCATCTCTTTTAAGAATTTTCCACAGTTTATTGTGATCCACACAGTCAAAGGCTTTGGCATAGTCAATAAAGCAGAAATAGATGTTTTATCTAGAACTCTCTTGCTTTTTTGATGATCCAGCAGATGCTGGCAATTTGATCTCTGGTTCCTCTACCTTTTCTAAAACCAGCTTGAACATCTGGAAGTTCACGGTTCATATATTGCTGAAGCCTGGCTTGGAGATTTTTGAGCATTTCTTTACTAGCATGTGAAATGAGTGTAATTGTGTGGTAGCTTGAGTATTCTTTGGCGAGACTTTCTTTGCGATTGGAATGAAAACTGACCTTTTCCAGTCCTGCGGCCACTGCTGAGTTTTCTAAATTTGCTGGGATATTGAGTGCAGCACTTTCACAGCATCATCTTTTAGCATTTGAAAGAGCTCAACTGGAATTTCATCACCTCCATTAGCTTTGTTTGTAGTGATGCTTCCTAAAGCCCACTTGACGTCACACTCCAGTATGTCCCCAGCATCTCCCTTTTCAGATTTCTGAAATTTCAGGGAATAGTTCTATTTATGCCATATATATATAGCATGTATATATATTTTTTTTTCCATGAGTGGACACCTAAAGATAGAGTGACATTCTGAAATTCACCTCTTTCTTCTCCTTGTTCTCTTTCTTGCATCAAGTATATATTTCTCTTTGCATCTTCAAGTGTTGAAGAATCAGGTCTAGAGTTTGTGAATGGCTGAATATGTGTGTTTAAATCAGGACTACAATATAAAAAAATTCATTTAGTATTGATATGTCTATTAATACCAGTTGAAGTAGATTATATTCAATGTATTTTAATTAGGTATTTTAATAGTAAGTAACGAGGGAAAACTCCTAATGATGAAACAGCAGCTTTTATGGGAAATTCAACAGTTCTTTCATTCCTTCACAAACTATTTGGTTTTATATATATGTACATGGCTTTTGAGTACCAAGAAATGAAGAACTAGCCTTACCAGCCCTAGACGATGTCGCACAGGCCACCTGGGTCATTAGCAACCACATTTAGAGACTATGAACATTCTTTGACTAATTGATCCAGGTCCATTCTTTGGCTATTTGATCCAGATATCTTCATGGAAAAGATGATGTCTTGGTTTTGCTGTGCATTTATTATTACTGAAAATCTGGAATTAAATTTCTAGTACTAGGTGTGGTAGAAAAAAAAATCACAATGCCAAATTTGTATTTTTTATCTCTTTTTTCCTTAATGTATCTAGTTTTTAATCTATTGTTCCTAGGATTTTATTTTTAGATTTCTACTATTATTATTATTACTTATTATTGTAATACTTAGTAATATTATTAATTATTATTTCCTTCCTTCTGACACTCTGTGCTTATTTTCCTTTATCTAGCTTCTAATGATAAAAACTTTTATAATTGAGTTTAAATATGTCCCTCAACACAGTAATATGAAGCTATACTCTTTCATCTAAGGACCATTTTACTGTATCTCATAAGTTTTTTAACATTTAATTATCATTTTCTGATTTTCTTCATGGTTTCTTTCCTTGGGCTCTGGGTCTTTTAATTTTCTATAAGTCATTTAGGAGGGTGTGGGTGTGATTAATTTCTGAATATTGCAGCGATTACAGAAATCTTGATGTTGATTCATATCTTTAAAAATCATTGGTATTTGTTTTTATATTCCAATATATGGTCTACTTTGTTAGTGTTGAATGTGCCCTTGACAAAGAATGTGCATTCTTTAGTTCTTGGATGTAATATTCAATAAATATCAGGTCAAAGTGTTTTATATAGTTAAAATTCATACATTATTGAGAGAGGGATATTAAAATATTCACTTATGACTTGAATATGTCTGTTTCTACTAAAGCTTTCATTATAGTTTGGAACCATTATATTATATATATATATATGTACTTAGACTGTTTCCATCTCCTGATAAATTCACAATTTAATCATTAGGAAGTTACCTGTTTATACCCTATAATACTCTTTGTATCTGCTATCAATGCTCTTTTGCTTTCTGTTTATAGTTTATGTCTTTCTATTTACTTTTAACTTATCTATGTTTTTACATTTGAAATATACCTCTTATAGAGAACAGAAAGATGAGTATTTTTTTNATTTCTTTTCCATGGGGATGGTCTTGATCCCTGTCTCCTGTACAATGTCATGAACCTCATTCCATAGTTCATCAGGCACTCTATCTATCAGATCTAGGCCCTTAAATCTATTTCTCACTTCCACTGTATAATCATAAGGGATTTGATTTACGTCATACCTGAATGGTCTAGCGGTTTTCCCTACTTTCTTCAATTTAAGTCTGAATTTGGAAATAAGGAGTTCATGATCTGAGCCACAGTCATCTCCTGGTCTTGTTTTTGTTGACTGTATAGAGCTTCTCCTTCTTTGGCTGCAGAGAATATAATCAGTCTGATTTCGGTGTTGACCATCTGGTTATGTCCATGTGTAGAGTCTTCTCTTGCGTTGCTGGAAGAGGGTGTTTGCTATGACCAGTGCATTTTCTTGGCAAAACTCTATTAATCTTTGCCCTGCTTCATTCCGCATTCCAAGGCCAAATCTGCCTGTTACTCCAGGTGTTTCTTGACTTCCTGCTTTAGCATTCCAGTCCCCTATAATGAAAAGGACATCTTTTTTGGGTGTTAGTTCTAAAAGGTCTTGTAGGTCTTCATAAAACCATTCAACTTCAGCTTCTTCAGCATTACTGGTTGGGTCAATAAATGTGTATAAAGTGAACATTAAGTGGATTGCACTTTAAGATTTTTTAATTTTTAACTGATTAGTTTTAGAGATCAGTCCAAAATAAATAAATAAATAAACCTATAATACATTCTAGAGGCAGCAGAGGAAGGGCATGAACTCTGTTGCTGCCTTCTGGTCCAGGTGCCAACACTCACTATCTATGTTGCCTCAGGCTAGTTATCTTCTCTAAGTCTGTTTCCTCCTCAGTTGTGATAATGTCTGATAACTTGTTATGGGGAGTCAATAAATTAATTGTGTATGGAATAGTGCCTGAACATCATAAGCACTATCATCTAGAATATTAAAAAACCGTAGCTCCAAATTCAGGCAGCAAAAACACTGCAAATTGTGTTTGCATTTTTAATCTCACGCACAAACTTCTTATTTTCTGCCTGCAAATCAAGTAGAGCAAACGGGGCATCCTGATCTGGCAAAGATGTTATTTTAATAAATTCCACCAAGACCTTCGTAAAGCAGATGTATTGTAGCTAATGAGCTAGCTATAACAATTCCAGGGCTAGAAAGCATAGAAATAGTTAAACAGAGTGCCGTTATGTCTAGCCTGATTCTCTGATAAAGTTCATAAGTATGCATGGAGAAGTAAAAGGAGATCATCTATTTATTCTCCTCTAAGGGAGTGACAAGAATTCCACTACTGGTGAATTTGCAATTAAAATATTCTCTATCCCAGGCACAAATATCCAGCTTTATCTGCTGTCTGCACTCTGTCCATTACATAAACCTTGCAGAAATAAATAACATTCCCTTGTGCCGCCATTTCTACCACATAAATTGTCATTTTAAATGGCAAGAGATTAAGGAACCACTGAACAGTGAGTTTTCTGATATTTCCAGAGTAAATAAATTGCAGTAAGAAAAATTAACTTCTTCTATCAAAGGAATGGTATCAGTAATCCTGCCTAAATTGAGAGCAATACCATCCATGGAACTACACTCAACTATTACATAATACGTTCTAGATTCAAAATCTTACCAACTAATATTTGATGCAAACATTTATTATCAAAAGAGAAAAGAAGGGGCTTCATCTCAGTGATATATAAAAATGAAATTGAGACAGAGCCACAGGACAGACAAAAATATTTTTGAAAACTTTTGTTCTTTATGGACTCAGACATGCAGCAACCAGCAAAAGGAAAATAGTTTTTAACAAAAGTGTTTATATACATTCTCAAAAAAGTGTCATCCTTTAAGCAATAAATGAGGGATATTGCAATAATGAGCAATAATGAGCCAGGCACTAACAAAACATAGAAAATAATGAACAAAAATTGAAATGATCTCTACCCTCATGGAGCACATAGTTCAATGAGAAAGTAATTTAAGTAATCAAATCATCACATAATGATCTCAAACCACAGGTGTGAATGGAGAAACACAAATATCATGTGATATTGCTCATGTATGGAATATTTTAAAAAGAGATGTAAATTACCTTAAAAAAAAAACAGAGAGTTACAGATATGGATAATAAATTTATATTTGCTGGGGGAAACAGAGAGAATAAACTGGAAGTTAGCAATTGACATATACACACTTCTGCTGCTGCTGTTGCTAAGTCGCTTCAGTCATGTCCAACTCTGTGCGACCCTATAGACGGCAGCCCACCAGGCTTCCCTGTCCCTGGGATTGTCTAGGCAAGAACACTGGAGTGGGTTGCATTCCCTTCTCCAATGCATGAAAGTGAAAAGTGACAGTGAAGTCGCTCAGTCGTGTCCAACTCTCAGCGACCCCATGGTCTGCAGCCCACCAGGCTCCTCCGTCCTTAGGACTCTCCAGGCAGGAGTCCTGGAGTGGGTGCCGTTGCCTTCTCCGATGCACACTACAGTATATGAAATGAGCGGGTGTGCGTGTGTGCATGTGTGCTTCGTCGTGTCCTACTCTTTGCAACCCCATGGACTCTAACCCACCAGGCTCCTCTGTCCATGGAATTTCCCAGGCAAGAACACTGGAATGGGTTGCCATTTCCTATTTCAGGGGATCTTCCTGATTCAGGGATAAAACCCACATCTCTTGTGTCTCCTGCCTTGGCAGGCAGATTCTTTTCCACTGTGCCAAAATAGGTAACTAATAAGAACTTACAGTAAAGCACAGGTAACTCCACTCAACACTCTGTAATGGCCTATATGGGAAAAGAATCTAAAACAGAGCAGAGATATGTATAATTGAACCACTTTGCTCTATACCTGAAACTAACACAGCATTGAAAATCAACTCTACCCCAATAAAAATTATAAAATATAAATTTAAAAAATATTAATAGTGGGGTATGCTCTAGTGAGGGACGCTAGGGAAATAAATAAAAAATAGCATGAGCAATAGGATATGGAAACCTGGCTTGCTTCAGCAGAGAAAAGGGCATGATCAAAAACCCCAGGAGTGGAGGCAGGTGAACGTGCTGAGAAGCCTGAATTGCCAGAGTGCGAGGACTTACTAGAAGGGGATGTGTTGGGCCGACTGAGATTGATGGGCAGCTAGAGTTAGAGTCTGCTGATAGTTGCTATTTATATAATTTTCATAATGTAACTAAATATTTCTTAGATGATGGTGAACTCTGCAATGCTTTTGACCTAACACAAGCAGAAGATATTAAGAAGAGGTGGCAAGAATACACAGAAGAACTATATATAAAAGATCTTCACGACCCAGATAATCATGATGGTGTGATCACTCACCTAAAGCCAGACATCACGGAATGTGAAGTCAAGTGGGCCTTAGGAAGCATAACTGCTAAGAAAGCTAGGGAGGTGATGGAATTCCAGTTGAGCTATTTCAAATCATAAAAGATGATGCTGTGAAAGTGCTGTACTCAATATGCCAGCAAATTTGGAAAACTCAGCAGTGACCACAGGACTGGAGAAAGTCCGTTTTCATTCCAATCCCAAAGAAAGGAAATGCCAAAGAATGCTCAAACTACCATACAATTGCACTATTTCACACACCAGCAAAGTAATGCTCAAAATTCTCCAAGCCAGGCTTCAACAGTATGTGAACCATGAACTTCCAGATGTTCAAACTGGATTTAGAAAAGGCAGAGGAATCAGAGATCAAATTCCCAAGATCTTTTGGATGATCAAAAAAGCAAAAAAGTTCCAGAAAAACATATACTTCTGCCGTATTGACATGCCAAAGGCTTTGACTGTGTGGATCACAACAAACTGGAAAATTCTGAAAGAGATGGGGATACCAGACCACCTGACCTGCATCTTGAGAAAACTGTATACAGGTCAAGAAACAACAGCTAGAACTGGACATGGAACAGCAGACTGATTCCAAATAGGAGAAGGAGTATGTCAAGGCTGTATATTGTCACCCTGCTTATTTAACTTATACGCAAAGTACATTATGAGAAATGCTGGGCTGGAAGAAGCCCAAATTGGAATCAAGATTGCCTGGAGAAGTATCAATAACCTCAAATATGCAGATGACACCACCCTTGTAGAAGAAAGCAAAGAAGAACTAAACAGCCTCTTGATGAAAGTGAAAGAGGAGAGTGAAAATGTTGGCTTAAAACTCAACATTCAGAAAACAAAGATCACGGCATCTGGTCCCATCACTTCATGGCAAATAGATGGGGAAACAGTGACAGACTACTTTTGGGGGCTCCAAAATCACTGCAGATGGTGACTGCAACCATGAAGTTAAAAGACAATTGCTCCTCGGAAGAAAAGTTATGACCAACAAGACAGCATATTAAAAAGCAGAGAC
>SJYX01000934.1:11303-25408 GCA_006410675.1 Oreotragus oreotragus
TATGCGAGACAGCAAAAGAGACACAGATGTATAGAACAGTCTTTCAGACTCTGTGGGAGAGGGAGAGGGTGGGGTGATTTGGGAGAATGGCATTGAAACATGTATAACATCATATAAGAAACGAATTGCCAGTCCAGGTTCAATGCATGATACAGGATGCTTGGGGCTGGTGCACTGGGATGACCCAGAGGGATGGTACGGGGAGGGAGGTGGGAGGGGGTTTCAGGATGGGGAATGCGTGTACACCCGTGGCGGATTCATGTTGATATATGGCAAAACCAATACAATATTGTAAAGTAATTAGTCTCCAATTAAAATAAATTTAAATTAAAAAAAGAAAGTCACAAATAAAGTAAATCCTAGGAATTCTCATCACAAGGGAGAATATTTTTTTCTATTTTATTTTGTATCTGTGTGAGATGATAGATGTTTCACTGAACTTACTGTGTGGTTGTTGTCTCATGACGTAAGTAAGTCAAATCGCTTTCTTGCACAATTAAACTTATATAGCCCTGTTCTTTGTTGTTTGGTCTCTCAGTCATTTCTGACTCTTTATAACCCCATGGACTATAGCCCACCAGGCTCCCCTGTCCTTGGGACTTCCCAGGCAAGAATGCTGGAGTGGGTTACCATTTCCTTCTCCAGGATACACTACTGTATGTCAATTATATTTCAATAAAACTGGAGGAGAAAAAATGAAAAATTTAGTCCACAGTATCTGCCATTTGATTTTAGAACAATGATTTAAAATCTCTGAGCCTAATTTCTTCATCTATAAAATGAGAGAGTTGGATTAGAAAATTCAACTTCATTCAGGTATATTTATCAAATATTTATTATATGCCCATGGCTGGAGCTACAGGGGTAAAGGGAATGCAGTCCTTCCCTTTGTGCAGGTAGAGTTAAGGCTGCTAAAGAGTGTGGTGGAAATTAATGACCAGTGAACGGGGTCTGGGCAGGGAAGGAAGTAATGCTGAGTAAGGCTGGTTCAGTTCAGCTCAGTTGCTCAGTTGTGTCCAACTCTGCAACCCCATGGACTGCAGCATGCCAGGCTTCCCTGTCCATCACCAACTCTTGGAGCTTGCTCAAACTCATGTTTATCAAGTCGGTGATGCCATCCAACCGACTGGTAGAGACCTGAAGTCTACCCAAGTAGGGCAGATTTAGCATGAGAGAAAGTTAGGAAAAGGAAAAATTGGTGGATTTGGGGATTTGGAATTGTCACATGGAGAGAAGTTCTAACTGATGAAGAGATTACATTAAATATGAATGTATAATTTAACAGCTCATATCTGAATTCCTACGAGTAACTTCCGACAATGTACCAATGAAGTTCACGGCAGCAGTTAGCTATTGCCAAGTCTTTTGGTCTTTGGTGAGCTTTAGGAATCCAGACATCCTCAAAAAGGTCAGCAATCATGCTTCCCTGGGTCCAGGGTCGTATTAAAATTGAATCTCCAGGCCAGGCCACTCCAGACAACATGCCATGCTAAGCCACATCTCCAAGTGTGTTCTGTGTTTAGCTGGCAAATGCCAGAATTTGCATCTGTTGTCATTTTTGTTGTTTAGTTGCTAAGTGGTATCCGACTCTTTGCTTAGCAGGCAGATTATTTACTGCTGAGCCACCGGGGAAACTCCCAGAAATTGCATTAATGCCCATTATATTGTGTCTAAAATATAATGAGATTATATTTTGTGATTTTTTTTTTTAACTTTTTGGCTGCACTGTGCTGCATGTGGGATCTTAGTTCTCTGACCAGGGGCTGAACCTGTGCCTGCTTCAGTGGAAGTGTTGAGTCTCAACTGCTGCACTGCCAGGCAAGCCCCTGGTGCTGTTTTCTTATTTTGACTTTCTTTCAACCTTAACTTGGAAAAAAATTTCCAGGTATACAAAAGTTGCAAGAATGGTATGCACATCTTTAAACCCTTCACCCAGATGAACCAGTTGTCAATAATTTGCCATATTTTCATTCTCTGTGTGTACACACTTCATGTGTGTGTGCGTGTGTATATATATATATACACACATGTATGTATATGTACATTTCATCTTTAAATATTTCAGTATACATCTCTTGAGAAAAAGGATATTTTCCTGCACAACTGCATTGCCATTATCCCATGTAAAAGACATTAACATTGACTCAATTATATCATCTAGTATACAGTCCATATTCAACACTCCCCACAAAATGTCTTTTTGCAGTCACTCTTTCTTTATATCAGGAACTGAATCAAGCTTTTTGCCTCGCATTTGGTGGTTCTTTCCCTTTCACCTCGTCAGATCTGCTTGTCCTCTTCCTTTTGTCTTCTGTGGCACTGAACTTTTAGGGGAGCCCAGGTCAATTGCCTGGTAGTATATTCCACCCTGTGGATATGTCTAATGTTTTCCTCATGCCTAGATTTGGGTGTGTCTGGCGAGAACACATCCCAGGTGCTGCTGTGAGCCCGACCTTGCCTCATATTGGGAGGCACAGAATGTCAGCGTGTTGCACTGTCAACGCTTGGTCACCATGACCATCACCAGCTCTCTCCAGTACAAAGACGTGTTGTTCTCCTTGTAATTACTGAGTCATCTTTGGGGTGATACTTAAGGTCCCTTTAAGGTGGTCATCTCTGAGAAAAAAAAGATGGCGAGAAAAGCAGAGTAAGAAGATGAGAAAGGAAAAGATGGTGGAAGGACAAAGGAAAGAAAGCGAGGGAGGATGAGAGGGGACATTGGACAGGTGTCACAGTCTATTAAATAAAGGGTTGAAAGCAAAACTATATGTCACTCACAGACTTAGAGAATGAACTTATGGTGGCCAGGGAGGAAACGGGTGGGGAAGGGATAGGGAGTTTGGGATGGACATGCACACTCTGATGCACTGAAAACGGACAACCAACAACGTCCTACTTTATAGCACGTGGAACCTGCTCAACGTCTTGTGGCAGCCTGGATGGGAAGGGAGTTTGCAGGAGAGTGGATACATGTATATGTGTGGCTGAAGCCCCTTGCTGTTCACCTGAAACTACTGCAACATTGTTAATAATTAATGTCTGTCCTCCAATATAAAATAAAAAGGTTAAAAAAAAGATATATGTCACATTTTAAATTGTATACAAAGCTTCCCCTAAATAGTGTGGGGAAAGAAAGAATGAGTGGCTAGGGAGGGGTGGATTTAAGAGCTGAAAGCAGGCTTTCCTCCCTACGTAATTGGACAGCAATCCCAATTTAGGTTCAGTGACAATAAAATCAACCCTACAGTAATCACTGAATTTGCATGGTTGACAGTCCCACCTAGTAAATGTTCCTACTTCTTAATTATGCCTTTATTTTAGACATGTCTCTTTCTTTTAATTACAGCCAATTATATGTAATTGCAGATTCTTAGTTCACTTCATTATGGCTATGAGCAGAACAGTTCTTTTTCAGTATTCTGACTTTCCAAGTATTCTCTTTGTTCCTCTCTCCAGCTGTGCATGTGCGCAGGGGAAGTTCATACATGTATGTTTCCCAGGCAGCTGGGTCCCTGCAGCAGATGTTTTCTGACACTGCTCCTGTTGAGAGATGGAGCCTGTGTCCTCTCCCCTCGAAACTGAGTGGGTTTTAGGACTGTTTAAGATCCACGGAGGGCGGTGGAAATGACATGATGTGACATCTGCCAAAGTTGATGCACCTCTGCTTTGCTCTTGGGAATATTCACTCTTGACATTTTCAGCTGTCGTGTACGCAGCCTGTCTGTGCTGAGGCCACTGTGTTCCTGAGTCCAAGCTGTACAGCTGGCCTCTTGTTATTGTTCAGTTGCTAAGTGGGGTCTGACTCTTTGCTGACTTCACGACAAGCCAATAAGTCAAGAAATGAGTTGCTGGGGCAAGGAGTATCAACTGTATTAGAAAAGCCAGAAGACCTAGGTGATGGTGAACTAGTGTCTCAAAGAACCATCTTTCCTGAGTTAAAATCCAGCCTTCTCTCAACTAAAGCAGGTTGGGTGTATGGTTGCTTGCTGTATACTTCTTGGTGCTGGAACCCTTTTTTCTGAAGCTGCCCCAACAGGCCTGCTCACAATGTTCCTGTAAACCTCTGGCAAGTCAAATGGTTCTTCTTTGTTCCCCAACGTTTTAATCTCTATAAGAATGGGAAAATATTACGCCTTAAAGGTCAGAGCCTTGAGACTGGGGCTGTCCTGTTATATTTCAGGCTCTAGGCAACGTTCTTGTAGCAAAAGCAATGGAAACAGATCTCATACGGAGTCAGATTTATTCTTCCTTGTTAAAGAACTGATGCTTTCGAATTGTGGGGCTGGAGAAGACTTTTTTGACAGTCCCTTGGCCGTCAAATTTTTTTCCTGCGGAGCCACCAGGGAAGCCCCTGGAATAGCATTCCTAATGAAGTTCTCAGGGGACTGGGATGCTGGTCCCTGTTCTACACTTCCTCTTGGTAGCAAGGTTCTAATTGGGTGCAAAAAGTCTCAAGAGCTGAGAGCGAGCTGTTTAAACATGGTAGTGTGAAATTTGCAAGGAACGAGGGTCGGGGATGGGTGTGTTGATGGAGAGAAATAGGAGAGATGAGGTCTGCAATGCTGATAGCTGCCTAAGGGATGAAATCGTGAAGGGACTTAACAAATCAAGAAAAAAATTTAGACCAGTAGAGAGGGCTTCAGCTGCCAAGTGGAAAATAAATGGGAGGAGAACTCCTCTGGAAGAAAGCTGAGAGCTTCTCCTGTCACGTAACAAACTAGGGCGGTTGTCCTGGGGATGGAGAGAAGTGGGGGAATTCAAGAGCTTCCAGAAGATACCATCAACTGCTTAGCAACTGATTTGCTTGGAGAACGGATGGAGAACACAGGAAAAACACAGCACAAGGCTGTCAGCTCATTCCAGATACATACAGTCAACACACAATTACAAAGCATGTGGAGAACAGCAGATCGTCAGTGGTTAACGCCACTGAGATGCTCCTACTACTTCTGGCTGTCGCTTACCAGCATTGCTATCTTCAGACCATCTTCATTTCTACTAACTGCTCAACGCCGAAGGGAGAAACACAACACCAGAAATGTAGATCTGTACTTCGTTTTTTCCCTTCTATGACTATTACTGATAGAAAATATATGGAGCAAAAAATTTACAAATAATAATAAATATAACATATGCAGTTTTTATTTTATTTTATTTTTTCTTTTTTTAAATTTTTATTTGAACTCCCAAACATGAACCCCCCCCACCTCCCACCCCACATCATCCCTCCAGATCATCCCCATGCACCAGCCCCAAGCATCCTGCATCCTGCATCGAACACAGACTGACTATTCGTTTCTTACATGATAGTATACATATTTCAATGCTGTTCTCCCAAATCATCCCACCCTCTACCTCTCCCTCTCCCTCAGAGTCCAAAAATCCACTCTACACATCTGTATCTCTTTTACTGTCTTGCATACAGGGTCCAACTCGTGTGTCTGTGAGATGTTTATAAGAGACAGCCTCCCACCCCACATCATCCCTCCAGATCATCCCCATGCACCAGCCCCAAGCATCCTGCATCCTGCATCGAACACAGACTGACTATTCGTTTCTTACATGATAGTATACATATTTCAATGCTGTTCTCCCAAATCATCCCACCCTCTACCTCTCCCTCTCCCTCAGAGTCCAAAAATCCACTCTACACATCTGTATCTCTTTTACTGTCTTGCATACAGGGTCCTCATTACCATCTTTCTAAGGGAGAAACACAACACCAGAAATGTAGATCTGTACTTCGTTTTTTCCCTTCTATGAATATTACTGATAGAAAATATATGGAGCAAACAATTTACAAATAATAATAAAAAATATAACATATGCAGTTTTTAAAGGAAGCATCTTTTCCTTTTTTAACATGCGCTTTTAATAAATTCCTCATAGCCTATCAATTCTCTCAAAATGCTTTTGTTTATTTTCGTGCAATTAACAGATGACCATGTTACCAAGTAAATGTTGGTTGATAACGTTCATCTACTCTAAGGAAGTAAAACAAAAATGAAACAATACAGATATAACTTTACTCTTTCATCAATGGCGTTCTTTGTAGTGTATGTCAAAATTTAGCACTTACTGTCTTACTTTGTTCATTTCTTGTGCAGGCTGCATTGTCCTCCATAGAGCAGACATTATTCTTCACAGACAAGGGCCATGTCAGATCTATTGTTTCCATTCTCCACAGTGGCAATAAGCAGGTAGGCGCTTAATGCATGCTAATGGACTAGTTGATAGAATAATGTCTAGATGTTTCAAGTATCACATGAAATGATGATAACATTATCTATGAGGTGCTGATGTTTTACATACATTATAAATGACACCATCTTATTTGTATTAGAATCCTCCAAGACCCTTATTTCCAGGCAGTTTGGACAATAACTTGTTTAGCCAACAGCTTCACTTAATTATTTTAATAGAATGAAAGCCTCTCTCATGACTGCTGAACTCTACTCCTGTCTACTGTTCATGTGGTTGTTGTTCAGAAGTCCCTAAGACAGGTCTCATGGACTGCAGCACTTTAACAGCATTATCTTTCAGGATTTGAAATAGCTCAACTGGAATTCCATCACCTCCACTAGCTTCATTCATAGTGATGCTTCCTAAGGCCCACTTGACTTCACATACCAGCATGTCTGGCTCTAGGTGAGTGATCACACCATCGTGGTTATCTGGGTCATGATCTTTTTTTGTACAGTTTTTCTGTGTATTCTTGCCGCCTCTTCTAAATATCTTCTGCTTCTGTTACGTCCATACCGTTTCTGTCATTTATTGAGCCCACCAGCGATCAATGCAAAGAAACAAAGGAAAAGAACAGAATGGGAAAGACTAGAGATTTCTTCAAGAAAATTAGAGATACCAAGGGAACATTTTATGCAAAGATGGGCTTGATAAAGGACAAAGGGTGTTTGCTATGACCAGTGCATTCTCTTGGCAAAACTCTGTTAGCCTTTGTCCTGCCTCATTTTGTACTCCAAGGCCAAATTTGCCTGTTATTCCAGGTATTTCTTGACTTCCTACTTTTACATTCCAATCCCCTATGATGAAAAGGACATCTTTTTTTGGGTATCAGTTCTAGAAGGTCTTCAGCTTCTTCAGCATAAGTGCTTGGAGCACAGACTTAGCAATAGGTTGAAGGTTGCTACTGGGGGGCATGTCCACAAGGCTGCAGCACTTTCCATTCCTGCTCCTGTTTCTAAGATAAGCAGAACCTTGGACACATTCCTGTTTCTCGCCTTGTAAATTAGGATGCCCTGTGTCAGAAGAAGGCTCCAGGAACGTGTGTCTCCTTAATTTTTGTATTTTCTCCAAATGGAACATACAGCTTTTTATTGGAGTACCGTGTGTTTATAAAGCCGTGTCTGGCAGGTGTACAGCATCTTCTGTTCTCCACCGACCTAAGTCTGTTCATCTTTGGTTTCTTTTCTCGTGTACATTATTACAGTGTGGAGTTCATCAGTCTTGCTCTCCAAGAGGTTCTGGTGTGTTAGTGGCTATCAGTTTGACCCTCCCTGCTACATTTTCCCTTCACTGACAACCATCAGTTTGCATTCTCAATCCATATGTGGATTTCACTTCTGCGAAGCAGTCTTTCATGGGCATCAATGTCTCCTCGCCACATCTAAGAGATACCACACGATGTTAGGGCCTGTCCTTCTTGCTCCCTCCCTAAGGCCATCTCTCGGTGCATAGGTCACTGGGGATGTGGTCAGGTCCTCCTTTTTCCTGGCTGGGCCGGATTCCATCTTCTGTGTACCTCACCCCTCTCTCCGTTCATCTATCCGTGCCCATTTGATATGCTTCCGTGTCCCGGCTAGTGTACCTAAGGTGGCGATGTCCGTCTGGGTGCGTGTGTCTTTTGGAATTCGGGTTTTCAAGCTGTATGCCATGTGGTGGGGGACTGCCCCTTCCTATGGTGGCTGGCTTTCGGACTTGTCAAGGCACTTGACACCAGTGTGTTTAGTGGCTGTTCCCCACCAGCGCCCTGGGAGGGTCCCCTTTCCTTGGCCTCACTCTTAGCTTTTCTTGTCTGTTGATGTTGTGCTCATGGCCATTTTGAGTGGGCCCAGGTGATCCCTGGCCAGAGTCTGATTTGCATACATCTAATATTTGCCTTGCTGAGCATCATTTTGGGTGCTTTTTTGTTTCATTATTGGAGTCGTGGTGTTTGCCTCATGATCCTTCAGAGTTTGCCCTATTTGATATTCTTTTCCATGACTTGCCCCTTTAAATTGTTGGAGGACAGGTAACGATTTCAAGCCCAGGAGTCCGGGTGAATATGCTGCTGCTCAGAAGCCACAGTTTCAGGTCGTTGTTGGGCCATGTGGCTGGAAGGTGTAAGCGTTTCTTGATGCCCATCTCTGGTTTCCTCTGCAGCCAGAGCTTTAGTAGAAGTCCCGTTTAGGGGTTGTAAATGAGGGTGGAGCATGCCATAAGAAACACCAGATGCCTGGGTGTCGTTTGGTCTGTTTCATTCGATTACTTTTTATCCAGAATGGGAGGAGGCTTGGTACAATATTGTGTGTCCTGTAGGATTCCAGAGTCCTTAGGAGTTTTCCGTGGAGAGATCGCTACTCATCTTTGGATTCTGTTCTCATGGAGGTCATTACAGAGTGTTGAGAGAACTGGCCAGACATGCCTAAGTGTTGGTTGAGTATCTCCTGTGTATGTGACAGTTTGATTTTGTTCATCTCAACGTCCTAATTTCTCCCAGGCCTCCTTCATTCTCCTTTGGCAATCAGAAATTTGTTTCTCCATTGCTCAGTCTGAATGCTTTCTCCTGAATCAGTTCGTGATGTGCACTTTTAGATATTTGCGGTGACTTTGATAGTGTTCTTTCTGATTCTGACTGACTTCACTTAGTAGGAGTACCCCTGGATAGAACGATGTTCCTGCAAAGGGCATTCTTTCCTTCTTCTTCGCGGCTGAGTCACTTCCCATCATGCTCATAGATCACTTCCTTCTGGACTCGTGTGTCTGTGGACGTTCTGTGTGCTACACGTGGCAATGTCCCCTCTGTTCTAAATGGTGCTGCAGTGCCCGCGTGAGTCACCTGTCTCTTTCAAAGCTGGGTTTCTCCAAATATACCCCTGGAGCTGGGTGGGCCACATCACCTGCTTGCTGAGTTTTCACCTTTTCGGGGCACTCCTCTCCTGTTCTTTCCGTGGCTGCTACCATTTACGTGCCAGATGCAACATTAAAGATTTCCCCTCTTCTAATCAGCCTCTCCACCGTTTCTTCTTTCCTGCTTTTTTTTTTTTTAATTTTCTCTCCCTAGACTTTTTGATGAGGGCCTTCACACTGGAGCAAGTTGATCCCTCTCGTTGTACTTTTCATTTGGATTGTGTCTTAGAATTCATGAGTTTGAGCAGGTTATCATGGGACTTTTAAAACTCTCAAGGCTGGGAGTAGGATTTACTGGTTGAACTTGTCTTTTGCCTTGCTGGTGTCTGGCGAAATTGTATTTTCGATGTCTTGTGTTGTAAGTTCTTTGAGAGTAGATATCCTTTGGAACCCAGAAGTTACGATGTATCAGTGTCTCCTTACCACATCTAATTGATACCACAGGATGTTAGGGTGTGTCTTTCTTACCTAGGCACTAAGGTCATCTCTGGGTACATAGGTTACTAGGGATGTGATCAGGTCCTTCCTTTGTCTGGCCCTGGCATATCCCATATTTGGGGGGCAGCACCTCTTTCTCCATTCATGTGTCCATGCCATTTGGTATGCTTCCCAGTCCTGGTTAGTGTACTCAAGGCTGCCATGCCCATTTGGGTGCCTGCATCTTTCGGAACTCTGGTTTTCAAACTGTGGCCTCTGTGGAGGAGGACTCCTGAGCGTGGGGTGGCTGGCTTTCTGATTTTCCAAGGGACCTGATGGCAGTGTCTTTAGTGCCTGTTCTGCACCAGCTCCCCGGGAAGGGGCCCCTTTCCTTGACCTCACTCTTGGCTTTTCTTTCCTGTCAGTATTCTGCTCACGGCCATTTGAGTGGTCCAGGTGACCTTTGGTCAGAGTTTGATTTGCACATCTGTAATATTCGCCTTGGTGAGCATCCTTATTGGTGCCTTTTTGGCAGGTATGATTTCCAACCCAGCAGTCCTTGTGCATATGATGTTCCCAGAGCAATAGTTTTCAGGTTGCTGTCCGGCCATATGTCTAGAAGGAGGAAGGATTTCTTCCTACCCAGTTCTGGTATGTTCTGCAGTCAGAGGTTTAGTGGAAGCTCTGCTTGAGGGTTGTAAAAAACAACTGAATTGTGCCAGTTGTTGTATTTGTTCAGCCCTGTCTGACTCTTTGCAATCCCTTGGACTGCAGCACGCCAGGCTTCCTTCACTATCTCCTGCAGTTTGCTCAAACTCATATCCATTGAATTGGTGATTCCATATAACCATTTCATCCTCTTTCACCCTCCTCTCCTCCCACCATCAGGGTCTTTTCCAGTGAGTTGGCTCTTCGCATTAAGTGGCTGAAATATTGGAGCTTCAGCTTCAGCATCAGTCCTTCCAATGAATATTCAGGGGTGATTTCCTTTAGGATTGACTGGTTTGATCTCCTTGTTGTCCAAGGACCTCTCAAGAGTCTTCTCTTGCACCACAGTTCCAAGACATGAGTTCTTCTAAGCTTAACCTTCTTTATGGTCCAACTCTCACATCCATACATGACTACTGTACATGTACATCCATACATGACTACGCATAGCTTTGACTCTACAGACCTTTGTCGATAAAGTGATGTCTCTGCTTTCCAATATGCTGTCGAGGTTTGTAACTACTCTTTTTTTTTTCAAGGAGCAATAATCTTTTAACTTGATGGCTGCAGCCACAGTGCACAGTGATTTTGGAGCCCAAGAAAATAAAGTCAGTCTGTGTTTCCATTTTTTTTCCCCAGCTATTTGCCATAAAGTGATGGGACTTGATGCCATGATCTTAATTTTTTGAATGTTGAATTTTAAGCCAGCTTTTTCACTCTCCTTTTTGACCTCATTGAGAGGTTCTTTATTTCCTCTTAGCTTGCTGCCACTAGAGTGTTGTCATCTAAGATTATGGATATTTCTCCCAGCAATCTTGATTCCAGCTTTAGCTTCTCCCAACTGTCATTTTGTATGATATAGTCATTTTGTATGATAGCGTGTAAATTAAAGAAGCAGGTTGTCAATATACAGCTCTGATGTACTCCTTTTCACTTTTGAACCAGTTCATTGTTCTATGTCCAGTTCTAACTGTTGCTTCTTGACCTGCATACAGGTTTCACAGAAGGCAGATAACGTAATCTTGTATTGCCATCTCTTTAAGAATTTTCCACAGTTTGTTGTGATCTACACAGTCAAAGGCTTTGACATAGTCAATAAAGCAGAAGTAGGTATTTTTCTGGAATTCCCTTTTTCCTATGATCTAACAGATGTTCACGATTTAATCTCTGATTCCTTTGCCTTTTGTAAATCCAGCTTATACATCTGAAAATTCTTGGTTCACATACTGTTGAAGCCTAACCTGAAGGATTTTGAGCATTACTTTGCTGGCATGTGAGATGAGTGTGACTGTGTGATAGTCTGAACATTCTTTGGCATTGCCCTTCTTTGAGATTGGAATGAAAACTGACATTTTTCCAGTTCTGTGGCCACTGCTGAGTTTTTCAAATTTTCTGGCATATTGAGTGCAGAACTTTCACAGTATCATCTTTTAGGATTTGACATAGCTCAGCTAGAATTCCATCAACTCCACTAGCTTTGTTCATAGTGATGCTTCCTAAAGCATACTTGTAGTCACACTCCAGGATGTCTGGCTCTAGGTGAGTGATCACGCCATTGTGGTTATCTGGGGCATTAAGACCTTTTTTGTATAGTCCTCTATGTCTTCTTGCCACCGCTTCTTAATATCTTCTGCTTCTGTTAGGTCCATACCATTTCTGTCCTTTATTATGCCCATCTTTGCTTTAGATGTTCCCTTGGTATCTCTCATTTTCTTGAAGAGATCTCTAGTCTTTGCCATTCTATATTTTTTCCTCTGTTTCTTTGCACTGTTCATTTAAGAAGGCTTTCTTATCTCTTTTGGCTATACTCTGGAACTCTGCATTCAAATGGATATATCTTTCCTTTTCTCCTTTGCATTTCGCGTCTCTCTTCTCAGCTATTTGTAAGGCCTACTCAGACAGTCATTTTGCCTTTCTGCATTTCTTTTTCTTGGAGATGGTTTTGATTACTGCCTCCTATACAATGTTTTGAACCTCTGTCTGTATTTCATCAGGCACTCTGTCAGATCTAATCACTTGGATCTATTTGTCACTTCCTCTGTATAATCATAAGGGATTTTATTTAAGTCATACCTGAATGGCCTAGTGGTTTTTTCTACTTTCTTCAATTTAAGCCTGAATTTTGCAGTGAGTTCATGATCTGAGCCACAGTCAGCTCCTGATCTTTCTTCTGCTGACTGTATGGAGCTTCTCCATCTTCAGCTGCAAAGAATATAATCACTCTGATTTCAGTATTGACCATCTGCTGATGTCCTTGTGTAGAGCTGTCCCTTGTGTTGTTGGAAGAGGGTGTTTGCTATGGCCAGCGAGTTTTCTTGGTAAAACTCTGTTAGCCTTTGCCCTGTTTCATTTTGTACTCCAAGGCCAATGTTGCCTGTTACTCATGTCTTGATTTCCTACTTTTGCATTCCAGTCCCCTAAGATGAAAAGGACATTTTTTTTTTGGTGTTAATTCTAGAAGATCTTGTAGGTCTTCATAGAACCATTCAACTTTAGTTTCTTTGGCATTCATTTTCCTAGCTGAATGATAATTCCATTGTATACTGATACCTTGAGTTTATCCTTTCATCTGTTGCCAGACATTTGGTTGTTTTTCCAGTGTGCCATTTGTAGACAGTGGTGCTATGAACATTGTTGTGCAGGCATGTTTTCCAGTTTGGGTTTCTGCAGGACCTGTGCTCAGCACTGGTATGTCTAGATGGTCTGATGGCCCTCTCTCTTTCTGGTTTATTAACCAGCCTCTGTCCTCTTCTCTATCCAGCTCTATCAATTTACTTTTCCCCCTATGGTGTAGGCGGGTTCCCTTTGCTCCAGGCTGTGTCCAGCATTTTCTCCTTGGAGACTTGTTCATGATGACCCTTCTGATTAGGGGCAACTTCACTGGAGTTTTGATTTGCTGTTCTGAAATCATTAGGGATGAAGAGCTTGTCTTCCTGTGCTTTGGTTGAAAAGAGTATGAGTAAAGTGTATATTCTTTACAGCCAAAGATGGAGAAGCTCTATACAGTCAACAAAAACAAGACCAGGAGCTGACTGTAGGATGGCATCACCGACTCAATGGACATGAGTTTGAGTGAACTCTGGGAGATGGTGATGGACAGGGAGGCTTGGCGTGCTTCGATTCATGGGGTTGCAGAGTTGGACATGACTGAGTGACAAAACTGAACTGAACTGAATAATCTACCCTGCCTGATTTTCCCCAACAGAAGTGCTCTACTCAGCAAAGACTAAGAATGTTTAACATCCTTCACTAGCACAACAGACCAGCAGGATGTGTACTTTCTGTTCAGTTCAATTCAGTTCCGTCTCTCAGTCATGTCCTACTCTGCGACTCCAGGAACTGCAGCACTCCAGGCCTCCCTGATCATCACCAAATCCCAGAGTTTACCCAAACCCAAGTCCATTGAGTCAGTGATCCTATCCAACCATCTCTTTCTCTGTTGTCCCCTTCTCCTCCTACCCTCAAACTTTCCCAGCATCAGGGTCTTTTCCAATGAGTCTGCTCTTCGCATCAGGTGGACAAATATTGGAGTTTCAGCTGCAACATTAGTCCTTCCAATGAATACCCAGGATTTATCTCCTTTAGGATGGACTGGTTGGATCTCCTTGCAGTCCAAGGGCCTCTCAAGAGTCTTCTCCAACACCACAGTTCAAAAGCATCAATTCTTCAGCACTCAGCTTTCTTTATAGTCCAACTCTCACATACATACATGACCACTGGAAAAACCATAGCCTTGACTAGACGGACCTTTGTTGGCAAAGTAATGCCTCTGCTTTTTAATATGATATCTAGGTTGGCCATAACTTTCCTTCCAAGGAGTAAGCGTCTTTTAATTTCATGGCTGCAGTCACCAT
>SJYX01000934.1:42973-60204 GCA_006410675.1 Oreotragus oreotragus
AAAATTCAACATCCATTTATGATAAAAACCCTCCAGAAAGCAGGAATAGCAGGAACATACCTCAACATAATAAAAGCTATATATGACAAACCCACAGCAAACATTATCCTCAATGGTGAAAAATTGAAAGCATTTCCCCTAAAGTCAGGAACAAGACAAGGATGTCCACTTTCACCGCTACTATTCAACATAGTTCTGGAAGTTTTGGCCACAGCAATCAGAGCAGAAAAAGAAATAAAAGGAATCCAAATTGGAAAAGAAGAAGTAAAACTCTCACTGTTTGCAGTTTTTGAATGTTGAGTCTTAAGCCAGCTTTTTCATTCTCCTTTGACCAGCATTTCACATGATGTACTTTGCATATAAGTTAAATAAGCAGGGTGATAATACACAGCCTTGACATATTCCTTTCTCAATTTGGAACTAGTACGTTGTTCTATGTCCAGTTCTAACAGTTGCTTCTTGACATGCATACAGGTTTCTCAGGAGGCAAGTAAAGTGGTTTGATATATTCCCATCTCTATCATAATTTTCCACAGTTTGTTGTGATCCACACAGTCAAAAGCTTTAGTGTAGTTGGTGAAGCAAAAGTAGATGTTTGAAGCAAGATGGAATTCTCTTGCTTTTTCTATGATCCAATGGATGTTGGCAATTTGATCTCTGGTTCCTCTGCCTTTTCTAGATCCAGCTTGTATGTCTGGAAGTTCTTAGTTCACTTAGTGGTGGGAATTACAAATTTAAAAAGAAGAAGGCAGCTAGAGAGAATGGATTAAGCAGTAAACAAAAAGGGGCCAGAGATGAAAGGCAGATACAAAAGGCAGGCTCAGATACCAACAAGTAAAACATCTGTGGAGGAAAGAACTTATTTCAAACACAGACAATTAAGTGAATCTGAGGCTCCTCTTCCTTCCCAGGGAACAGGGAGCTCTCAGCAAGTTCTTCCCCTCCTGGCCTGGAGACTATGCACAGTCACTACCCAGTCATTGGAGTTAGCACAGGAGATGCACTCTGTTTGCTCCCATTTTTAGACATTTTAGTCACTCTGCAGACATCACTACACTAGAGCCCTATGCTACTGCTACTTATATATACTACTGCCCTCACATGAGAACCAGTCTTATGGGATCTGTAATGCACTCTACCTCATAAGAGAAGGGAGTACCTACAACATTCTGGGAAGAATGCCAGCTTTGGCACTGAGAGAGTTAAATATCTCCTAACTGCAACATAGCGACACCAAACAAAAGGAGGCATTTTACAAAAAATCCACCTATAACTGAAAAAAATTTATTTTCCCCCAAACCTTGATTCTTTGGATGCTGACAGCGGTCTCTGACACCTTCTCGACGGCCATGGGGAAGTAGAGGGTGCTCGAGAACCGCAGAGCCTCGAACAGCGTCACCACCACAAACACTTGGCTGCCTGTGATCCGGTTATCAAGGAGCTCATTGGTGATGAAGGTAACAAAAATCATGATTTTGCTAACAGCGAAAAATGATGCCAAATTCATGCCCCTAAGGTAGGAACTTTTCAGAATCCTGGAAATTTCCTCCCTGAAAAGGAGAGTAGGAAAGAGTTTTTAAAAGAAGCACTGACATCCAAGGCATGAATTCAAGTCCTCACATGGAGACACTACACAGTGCATGCCCGGGGCTCTGTCCCGATACCAGGACACACACTTTACCACCACTCCACTCTCCCAACTAAACAGAGGCTTCATGTCACCCTTTTAAACACTGTGGGTCAACTGGACTGGGTGTGAACATTCTTTCAATAAGCATTCATAACCACAAGTCCTGGGCCAGGTTCCCCACTGATGGCAGAAAGACACAGTTCGTCCCCTCCAGGAGCTCATTAATTTGTAGGGGAAGAGAATAAGACACCCTAAAATTATAAGACACCAAGACATCAGCCAGATGCAGGCACCATGGCCCCTATGGAAGCACATGTCCTGGCTATTGTAAATAGTGCTGCAGTGAACACTAGGGTACATGTGTCTTTTTGAACTTTCGCTTTCTCAGAGTATATGCCCAGTAGTGGGATTGCTGGGCCATATGGTAGATTTATTTCTAGTTGTTTAAGGAACCTCTATCCTGTTTTCCATAATGGCTATATTAATTTACACTCCCACCAACAGTGCAGGAGGGTATTGTTTGTAGACATTTTGTTAATGGCCATTTTGGCAAGTATAAGGTGATGCCTCATTGTAGTTTTGATTTACATTTCTCTCATAATGAGCAATGTTGAATATTTTTTCCTGTGTTTATTGGCTATCTGTATGTGTTCAGAAGCATATATAATTTTTCCTTTAAGAAGATGGTAAAGGGAACAGTAGGTTAAAATGACATCTCCCCTATTCCACTTAACCCTCCTGCCACATGTGAGGTGTGAAGTTCGTAATATTTAAGTTCATCTTCATGTGAAAACTTGATAAGACTTCTAAATTCAATCAGTAAAAACAGGGGGGAAAGTACAAAAACATGGTGTGATATATATAAAAACTTACCTTCTCAGGCTGACAATAAGGTCTATAAATGACTTTTCCCAAGCATTCATTTTTATTGTTTTGATGCCAGTTATGACTTCACTCATGGTCCTGATCCTGTTATCCGTGAGAGCTGCAGTCTTACTCCTGAGGGGTCAGGGTGAGATGAACCTCAGTGACCACAGCCCAACTTTCCATAGCAGCAACAGCAGGGGGCACAGGGAAAGACCAGGGATCAGATGATTCCCTACAGCTCTTCTGTGCTAACATCACAGGCAGGTCCTTCTCAAAGTGAAAGTGGAGAAAAAGACTTCTAGGAAGTCGATCATTCAGCCCAATTCAAGGAGTAACTTGGAGAACTCACAGTACTGGCTGAGGAAGACCTGAGGTGAGTCAGGTACAAACTCTCCACCCAAGGAGGTCACAGGAAGGGCAGGGAAGGCAAAAGACACTGAATCTAATGGGAAGGCAGTGTCTGTGCTGTGATAAAATAGGAGTGAAGTGCTGGGGAGCAGAAAAGATAGGGCTGTTAATTCCACTGGGAAAGAAGAGAAGAGCTTCAGAGACCTGGTACCACTGGAACAGGGCCTTGAAGGGTAAGGAACATCTCTCCACAGCAAGACAGGAAAGAAATTTCAAATAGACAAAACTATCACATGTAAAATTATGAAGAAGAAGAAGAAGAAAAAAAAAAACTGAAGGGAAAAAAGCATCAAAGAGCACAATACCTCTATCACCTGACCACCTGGACAATGACCTACCTCCAACCCTCTGGGACCTGCTTCAGGTCTATCTCATCACCATTAGGCGCTTCATCACCAGCCACTGTTCTATCACATATGCTGCTTGGACTGTGGGGCTGTATGAAGGCATAGCTAATTAAGACTGACCTTGTCCTTGAGGCTCTTATAAGTTAATGGAAACACTGAATTAAAAACAAGACATGAACATAGATACCTGAAAATTGCTCTACTACAATCATAACAAAAATACATGCAGCTAAAATTGAGCCTATAGGATTATTACTATTTAATAATGCTTAGATAAATGGCACCCCACTCCAGTACTCTTGCCTGGAAAATCCCATGGACAGAGGAGCCTGGTAGGCTGCAGATGAATTAAAAACAAGACATGAACATAGATACCTGAAAATTGCTCTACTACAATCATAACAAAAATACATGCAGCTAAAATTGAGCCTATAGGATTATTACTATTTAATAATGCTTAGATAAATGGCACCCCACTCCAGTACTCTTGCCTGGAAAATCCCATGGACAGAGGAGCCTGGTAGGCTGCAGTCCATGGGGTCCCTAAGAGTCAGACACGACTGAGCGACTTCACTTTCACTTTTCACTTTCATGCATTGGAGAAGGAAATGGCAACCCACTCCAGTGTTCTTGCCTGGAGCATCCCAGGGATGGGGGAACCTGGTGGGCTGCCATCTATGCGGTCGTACAGAGTCGGACATGACTAAAGCGACTTAGCAGAGCAGAGCAGAGATAACTTCAATATAGATAACTTCTGCTCAAGGACACCATTTATTCAGGTATGGTGCTGGGAGGAGCCAGTGAGTGCCGTCACCTTTCTCTCTTCAAAATCAGCCTGTAGCTTAGGCCCAGAGCCTCCAATGGCTAAGCCTGTAGAAAAGGCATTGGTTTTGTTTTTGAACAGAAGCATTAAGCAAATGGTGAATGCTACCAAGCACATATCACCTATTTTTTAAACCAGTGTTTCTCTTACCTGAGTGATGAAAATGAATTTCCGACACAGCTTTGCAAAAGTAGAAGAATAACGAGAACCGCCATCCCAGCAAGACACGATATTCCTGTTTCCATCCAGAGCAGGGCAGTCACTGTGATAGCCTGCAGTGGCCCCACCCACAGATAGTGCAAGAACATTGTTACCTTAAAAGAGAAAGACAAAGCCTTCTTAGGACTGTATAAAATCAAAACCAGTAAGGAGACAGCATAGAAACAATCTTCTCTGAAGGAACAAACAGGAATCTAAAAGGAAGATCTCAATGACTTTTAAAACTGATGAAGCAGAAATCCCAGCATCCACCCCAGATGACGCTGTTCTGGGGTAGCACAGGGTCAGCCTCAGTTAGGTCCCAGGAGAACCTGACCAGCCGCACTGAAGGAAGATGTTGATTTTGTCCACAACACAAATGAGCTCAGGGCTACCCCAAACTCTCTCTGTCCCAAAATTCAGCCCCTATCTCCCCAGAAGAGCCTATATTATGGTACCTACCACACCCTCTGATAATTACTTGTGTATTTACCTTCCAGACAGGCTGTGTCCTTTCCAGGGCAGAAATTAAGGCTTAGTCATCCTTCAAATTAAGTAGAGGCCTTACACCATGTTTGATGAATGAATAATTGAAAGAGAAGTGAAAGTGTTAGTTGCTTAGTCATGTCTTACTCTTTGCGATCCCATGGACTGTAGCCCACCATGGCTCCCCTGTCCATGCAAGAATATTGGAGTGGGGTGCCATTTCCCACTCCAGGAAAGAATATTGGAGTGGGGTGCCATTTCCTTCTCCAGGAAATCTTCCTGACCCAGAGATAGAAACCAGGCCTCTTGCGTTGCAGGTGGACTCTTTACCATCTGAGCCACAAGGGAAGTCCCCAAACTTAAAGCCAAGATCATCCAGGAAAGAGAACTGTTCTATGCAGATCTGGCCAACAGCTGCAACACTCTGGGTAAAGTGATCTGTTCATAAGGTGAGTGTGAAACCGGTATGATGGGACAGCAGAGGGGAGGCTGTGCGAAGCTGGAGACCACCCACTTGGCATTATTCCTTGAAGGCTCCCTATGCAGCAAGCACTGAACAGGGTGCAGAGAAAGAACAATCCCTGCCCACCAGGCCTTCATCATCCAGAGGAGGAGGAAGACAGTCCCGCAACACCAACAGCACGTGCCAAGAAGGGCCGCTCCAGGAGGACCCCTAGGAACACTAACCAAGCTGAGCCAGAACACTGCTGCCTGTCTATTACTGAAGTATGTTGTAGATCTTGTCAGGAAAACAAAACCCTCATCTACAGGACAACACATATTATCACATTTAAGCTGTACACAGAGAAAATGAGTGTTGCATAAAGAGAACCTTTGTCTTATGTCCTCAACAGAACACTGACCAACACCAAACCCTGGAACCTGGCATCCCAATAGGCTAAACCCAGTGAGAAGGATGGGGAATGGAGGAGGATCCCTCAGGGGCAGCTCACCTGATCAAACCTGTGCACATCGTTGGACAGCAGGTTGACTATCTGGCCTGTGGTGGTCTTCCCCATGGCTGAACTACTCAGGCGAAGTGACTGAAACGAGAGAAACATATAGAGAATAGGATTTCTACAATAATACCAAGTCAGTCTGAGAACATAGCAAAATGGAATGCATTTTCACGGGGTCTTGTGTGGTGTCAGGATGAGCAGGACAATGCCTGAAATCAGGGCTCTAGGGACCCATGTTCATCCTTAGATGATTCAATGTGGTGGCAGACCTGCCTTCAAGGACAGCAAAGGGAGGAGCAGGAGGTAGAAGCAAAACCCTCCACCCTGTTTCTCAGTGAACTTGGACCTGCCTGAAGGATAAAGAAATATAGACTTAGACTTAGGGGTCAACTAAAGTAATTTTGAGCCAAAAACTAGACAGCATATTAAAAAGCAGACATTATTATGCTGACAAAGGTCCATATAGTCAAAGCTATGGTTTTTCCAGTTGTCATGTACAGATAGATGTGAGAGCTGGACCATAAAGAAGGCTGAGAACCAAAGAATTGATGCTTTTGAAATGTGGTGCTGGAGAAGACTCTTGAGAGTCCCTTGGACTGCAAGGAGATCCAAACACTCAATCCTAAAGAAAATCAACCCTGAATAGTCATTGTAAGGACTGATACTGAAGCTGAAGCTCTAATACATTGGCCACCTGATGCCACGAGTTGACAAATTGGAAAAGAACCTGATGCTGGTAAAGATTGAGGGCAGAAAGAGGAGGAGGCAACAGAGGATGAGATAGTTGGATGGTAGCCCTGACTTGATGGACATGAGTTTGAGCAAACTCCAGGAGATATTGAAGGAAAGGGAAGGCTGGTGTGCTGCAGTCCATGGGGTCACCAAGAGCTGGACAGGACTGAGTGACTGAACAACAACAAGATGAGAGTGGAGAGGCCGCCTCAAGGAAAGAGATTAGGCAACTTGGACTAAAAATCTGGTCAGTCATTAATTCCAGGTGTGACATTATTTAAACACTTTGGTCTTAGTTTCCTTAATCTAAAACTAACCAGCATAATATTCAAAACACTAATTATTGACTATGCCAAAGGCTTTGATTGTGTGGATCACTATAAACTGTGGAAAATTCTTAAAGAGACGGGAATGCCAGACCACCTGACCTGTCTCTTGAGAAACCTGTATGCAGGTCAGGAAGCAACAGTTAGAACTGGCATGGAACAACAGACTGGTTCCAAATAAGGAAAGGAGTACGTCAATGCTGTATATTGTCACCCTGCTTATTTAACTTATTTGCAGAGTACATCATTGGAAATGTTGGGCTGGAAGAAGCACAAGCTGGAATCAAGATTGCTGGGAGAAATATCAATAACCTCAGATATGCAGATGACACCACCCTTATGACAGACAGTGAAGAGGAACTAAAAAGCATCTTGAGGAAAGTGAAAGAGGAGGGTGAAAAAGCTCAACATTCAGAAAACTAAGATCACTGCATTTGGTCCCATCATTTCATGGGAATAGATGGGGAACCAGTAGAAACAGTGGCTGACTTTTATTGGTGCTCCAAAGTTACTGCAGATGGTGACTGCAGCCATGAAATTAGAAGACGCTTACTCCTTGGAAGGAAAGTTATGACCAATCTAGACAGCATATTAAAAAGCTGAGACATTACTTTGCCAACAAAGGTCCATCTAGTCAAGGCTATGGTTTTTCCAGTGGTCATGTATGGATGTGAGAGTTGGACTGTGAAGAAAGCTGAGTCCTGAAGAATTGATGCTTTTGAACTATGGTGTTGGAGAAGACTCTTCAGAGTCCCTTAAACTGCAAGGAGATCCAACCAGTCCATCCTAAAGGAGATCAGTTCTGGGTGTTCTTTGGAAGGACTGATGCTGAAGCTGAAACTTCAGTACTTTGGCCACCTCATGCGAAGAGTTGACTCATTGGAAAAACCCCTGATGCTGGGAAGGATTGGAGGCAGGAGGAGAAGAGGACGACAGAGGATGAGATGGCTGGATGGTATCACCGACTCTATGGACATGAGTTTGGGTAAACTCTGGGAATTGGTGATGGACTGGGAGGCCTGGCATGCTGCAATTCATGGGGTCACAAAAAGTTCGACACGACTGAGAGACTGAGCTGAACTGAATCCTGTGAAAAACCTGTTTTCTTAATGCCAGTAGTCTGACTTTACAAAAAGCACAGCCTATGCTGTATGATTCCTTCATTTGATAAAAGGCTCTGAAAAATTTCCCAGAGATCTGAGGAACCTGAACAGACCACCCTGAGCTATTTCAACAGACCACCAGCTGGAGCCATGGATCCAAACAAAATGTCATGGCTCATAAAAATGCTCCATTTAGTCCTCAAGTTAAACAGAAGAATCAATGATCAAGTGAGACTATAAAATGATGTAGTCACAATGCAAGAGAGTATGGCAGTTCCTCAAAAGACCAAACCTGAAATTAACAAATAGTATAGCAATTTCACTTCCAGGAATATACTCAAATTAAAACATGAGCTTGAACTGATTATTTGTGCACCCGTGTTCATAGCAACATTATGTACAATAGTCGAAAGGTAGAAACAACTGAAATGTCCACTAAGAGATGAAGGGATACACACAATGTTGTACATACATACAAGGGAATATGATTCAGTCTTAAAAAAGACTTAAATTCTGACATCGGCTCCAAGACAGATGAATCTTGAAGACATTGTACTTACATGGCATAAACAAAATGACAAACATTATATGATTTCACTTATATGAGGGACCCAGAGGAGTCAAATTCACAGAAAGAAGCAGTAGAATGGTGATGACTAAGAGGAAGGGACTGGGGAGTCAGTGTTTAATGGGGGCAGAGATTCAGTTTGGGAAGAAGAAATAATTCTGGAGATTCACAGCAGTGATGGCTGCTCAAGAATGTGAATTTATTTCATGTCACTAAATGGCACTCTTGAAAACAATTAAAATGGTAAATTTTATGTTGTGTACATTTTACCACAATTTTTTAAATGAATGAACCAAAGTGAAAATTAATTTTATCAAATCTGCAGAAAGGTAAATAAATGACAAGTCATCTTATATATGATGTGTATATTAGTCACTCAGTCACGTTCGATTCTCTGTGACCCTATGGACTATAATGCTCCAGGCTCCTCTGTCCATGGAATTTCCCAGGCAAGAACACTGGAGTGGGTTGCCATTTCCTTCTCCATTATATATGATACATATTTCAAATTACAAACTATGACTTTGAGCTTAGCAGCCATCCCATTTCCACACCTGACCTGATTCTCCTCAGGACCAGGGCTGAGGAGGCAGGGCCTGAGTTCACAGGGGCCTTTCAGAGCCACACAGCAGCCCCAGCTTTGCCCTAAGGAATCAGCCCACCTGTGACCTGCAAGAAGTGTCTTGTTTCTGCATCTTGTAATGGCACCCCACTCCAGTACTCCTGTCTGGAAAATCCCATGGATGGAGGAGCCTGGAAGGCTGCAGTCCATGGGGTCACTGAGGGTCAGACATGACTGAGCTACTTCACTTTCACTTTTTACTTTCATGCACTGGAGAAGGAAATGGCAACCCACTCCATTGTTCTTGCCTAGAATCCCAGGGACGGGGGAGCCTGGTGGGCTGCCGTCTATGGGGTCACACAGAGTCGGACACGATTGAAGTGACTTAGCAGCAGCAGCAAGCCAGTAAATGAACACTGTGGAAGACATTTACACTCACATAAGCAACATACAAGGTCAGATCAGATTTCCCAAAGGAGACATTCCAAAATGTTAGCGGGAAGAGAAAGAAAATCAGGTGGACAGTGGCTTACCTATGCAGCAAAGAACAAGCTCTTTTTGACTAAACCATCATCTCAAATCTAACTTGTTTTCACAGTGCAGTTCTGGTGAAATTTCCTGCATACTTATGGGAGCTAAGCATGATCTGGAAAGATAAACATCTGGCTAATTTGTAGGGAAATCTGAGTATTTGTCTACTAAATGGCAGAAGGTGCAAGAGAATAACAAAAATGATGATGGCTGACAATGAAGACCCTTAACTAGAAGGTATGTCACCCAAGGAGAAACTGGGCTCATGTGCCATAGCCAAACACAGACAGTGAGAGGTCAGGGCCCTGAGTCCACACAGTCCCGAGATTTAAAGATGGGAGAAGACAGTCTACATTTTTGCCAGAAAAGTACTACCAGGAAACAGGAGCTCTAGATAAGTGACAAATAGTAAAAGAAGTGATAATTGTCATTTAAATCATCTGGTTTTAGCTTTCATTGAAGACTTTATTCATTTGTAATAAAACTAAATATATTTAATATGCACAGTATGATATTTTGATGTAAATAAACATTAGGAAATGGTTACAGTAGGAAAACAAATGAACAAACCCATCATCACACATAGTTTTTCTTTCGTGTGTGTGGTGAGAACACTTAAGGTCTATTCTCTCAGCAAATTTCAACAATAAAATACAGCTAAATAAATTTTTTTTCCTAGGAAAAAGCAAACAGCCCAGGGCAGAGATATGCAGGGTCAAATTTATAATGAGCCCTTTAGCTCTTAACACTGTGGCAATTCCTTTGTAAAAGCTGCTAAAATCCGTATTTCTTTTAAACTAGTTAAGACTAGGGTAAACTATAAAATAATTCTGTGGCATTTCTCAATACAAAATCACTGAACACACCAAATCAGATCTTATTAAAAGTGATAAAATGCATACTAAAGAAAAAGGAAATATTGAATTAAGAAAATAACGAATGAATAGCAATAAATTCTCACCAAAATTACTAAAAACTGCATAAGATTTCAAGTTTCATCCCAACATTCAGCTCTATTCTTTAATACCTTTACAAACAATCATAGCTATAGAATATAGCGAGATAATCTATGTTTGGCATGGATTCCATATTTATTTTTCTTTAGTTCACACAATTACATTCAATATGACTAGATGAGTCATTTAAACATATAATCATTCCCTTTCTCAAATACATTTTGTGCTCCTAGATTTAATTTTATAAATCAAATCAATGAAGTTTTAAATACAAACTTTATGTAAAAGATGCCCTTAATGATCAACAAAATTGCCACAAATACAGCTACAAGATTAAGGCATGAAAACACTGAAACTAATTTGATACATTTTATGCTTAGTTTCGGAGAAGGCGATGGCACCCCACTCCAGTACTCTTGCCTGGAAAATCCCATGGATGGAGGAGCCTGGTGGGCTGCAGTCCATGGGGTCACAAAGAGTCGGACACGACTGAGTGACTTCACTTTCACTTTTCACTTTCATGCATTGGAGAAGGAAATGGCAATCTACTCCAGTGTTCTTGCCTTGAGAATCCCAGAGACGGGGGAGCCTGGTGGGCTGCCATTTCTGGGGTCGCACAAAGTCGGACACGACTGAAGCGACTTAGCAGCAGCATGCTTAGTTTTTAATTAGATTCCATTACAAGCTGAGGGGATATTACACAACAACCTGTGGATAAGAGTTATCAAAGGCAGCCCTGATCCGATCTCAATACAAAACTTTTCATTATTCACTGGTAAAGTTTGCTTAAATGACGAAAACAAAATTGGCCTGATGCAAATAGCAAGCTTTTCTGCTGCTGCTGCTGCTGCTCTAGGAAGGTGTAAATGATCCCAGTTACAAGATGTTTAATTTACAGAGAACTTTCCTAAAATGTTCCTCATGCTTCAGGGGAGGTACACATCGTGGTACCGAGTGACACTCACCTTGCGGTAGATCATGTGGCACATGGCTACTCTCAGCCTCATCCCCACATGCTGCATGTGATAGAAGCGCAAGGGGTGCAGGACGGCCCACACGAGCGCGCAGGCGCTCAGCCCTGCCGCGTAGCCATAGGCTTCATGCAAAGCAGCAGAATTGGCAGGATCATAGTTTTCAACATAACTAATAATTTTCCCCAAAAATATGGGCAGAACCACCTTGGTGCCTTCCTGAAAGAAAAAAAGCCTTAATTAGAACTACAAGCCATGCCAGTTTTTCTTAACACAAACTTTACTTTTATTATTAACATGTTAAGAGCCATCTTGACAAAATGCTACATTCATCACTACTGCTGCTGCTGCTGGTGCTGCTAAGTCACTTCAGTTATGTCCGACTTTGTGCGACCTCAGAGATGGCAGCGCATCAGGCTCCCCTGTCCCTGGGATTCTCCAGGCAAGCACACCGGAGTGGGTTGCCATTTCCTTCTCCAGTGCATGAAAGTGAAAAGTGAAAGTGAAGTGGCTCAGTCGTGTCCATTCATTACTAATCTAAAGGAAAAATACACAGATTCACTATTTCCAGTAAGACAACCAGACAAAATTTTAAGGTAAGTCAGTTTTACATTCAAAGACAATAAAGCCTTAGTATTGGGTTAGCCAAAAGTTCTTTTTATTTTTAAGTAAACAGAAGAGATAGTTTTCATGTTCACCAAGAACTTTGTTGAACAACATATTCAAAATTCTGTTCCACTATGTTCTGCCATTTTTCAGGCAACTTCATAATTCCATCTTTCCAAAACTTTATATCTTTTTGAGCAAAGAACTATTTCAGGTGCCTTTTACAGTCTTCTGGGGAATTGGAATTTTTTCCATTAAGAGAATTTTGTTTATAAATAAATAAATAAATAAATGGAAACCTGAAAGTGCAATGTCTGGTGAATATGGTAGATGAGTCAGAACTTCTAGGCCAGGCTGTAACAGTTTTTGCCTGGTCATCAAAGAAACATATGGTCTTACGTTACTTTTTGTTGACTAATTCCAACACTTTTCATCAAGAGCTGCTTTAAGTTGACCTAACTAGGAGAAGTACTCATTGGATTTAACTGTTTGTTTTTCCGAAAGGAGCTCACAATAGAGGATACCCTTCCAGTCTCACCATATACACAACATCACCTTCTTTGGATGAATACGACTTTGGTGTGGTTGGCGGTAGTTAATTTCATTTACTCCAGGATCTCTTCCATTCAGCATTAGGGTACATTATTCACTTTTCATCACTCATTACAATTTGTTTTTTAAAAGGAGAATTTTATTAATAATTACATTTCAGTAGAGAATTGTATGTGGAAATATGATCAAGAAGGTCTTTGTATTTCTCCTCGCTCAACTTAGATAATCATGATGGTGTGATTACTCACTGAGAGCCAGACATCCTGGAATGTGAAGTCAAGTGGGCCTTAGGAAACATCACTACGAACAAAGCTAGTGGAGGTGATGGAATTCCATTTGAGCTATTTCAAATCCTAAAAGATGATGCTAAGAAAGTGCTGCACTCAATATGCCAGTAAATTTGGAAAACTCAGCAGTGGCCCCAGGACTGGCAAAGGTCAGTTTTCATTCCAATCCCAAAGAAAGGAAATGCCAAAGAATGCTCAAACTACTGCAAAATTGCACTCATCTCACACACTAGTAAATTAATGCTCAAAATTCTGAAAGCCAGGCTTCAGCAATACATGAACCATGAAATTCCAGATGTTCAAGCTGGTTTTAGAAAAGGCAGAGGAACCAGAGATCAGATTGCCAACATCTGCTGGATCAAAGAAAAAAAAAAGAGGGTTCCAGAAAAACATCTATTGCTGCTTTATTGACTATGCCAAGGCTTTGACTGTGTGGATCACAACAAACTGTGGAAAATTCTGAAAGAGACGGGAACACCAGACCACCTGACCTGCCTGTTGAGAAATCTCTATGCAGGTCAGGAAGCAACAGTTAAAACTGGACATAGAACAACAGAGTGGTTCCAGATAGGAAAAGGGGTACGTCAAGACTGCATATTGTCACTCTGCTTATTTAACTTATATGCAGAGTACATCACATGAAACGCTGGCTGGAAGAAGCACAAGTTGGAATCAAGATTGCTGGGAGAAATATCAATAACCCCAGATATGCAGATGACACCACCCTTATGGCAGAAAGTGAGGAAAAACTAAAGAGCTTCTTGATGAAAGTGAAAGAGGAAGAGTGAAAAAGTTGGCTTAAAGCTCAACATTCAGAAAACTAAGATCATGGCATCCGGTCCCATCACTTCANAGAGCTTCTTGATGAAAGTGAAAGAGGAAGAGTGAAAAAGTTGGCTTAAAGCTCAACATTCAGAAAACTAAGATCATGGCATCCGGTCCCATCACTTCACAGCAAATAGATGAGGAAACAGTGGCAGACTTTATTTTTTTGGGCTCCAAAATCACTGCAGATGGTGACTGCAGCCATGAAATTAGAAGATGGTTACTCCTTGGAAGAAAAGTTATGACCAATCTAGACAGCATATTAAAAAGCAAAGCCATTACTTTGCCAATAAATGTCTGTCTAGTCAAGGCTATGGTTTTTCCAGTAGTCATGTATGGATGTGAGAGTTAGACTATAAAGAGAGCTGAGCACTGAAGAATTGATGCTTTTGAACTGTGGTGCTGGAGAAGACTCTTGAGAGTCCCTTGAACTTCAAGGAGATCCAACCAGTCCATCCTAAAGGAGATCAGTCCTGAGTGTTCAATGGAAGGACTGGTGCTGAAGCCGAAACTCCAGTCCTTTGGCCACCTGATGCAAAGTGCTAACTCATTTGAAAAGACCGTGTAGCTGGGAAAGATTGAGGGCAGGAGAAGGGGATGACAGAGAATGAGATGGTTGGATGGCATCACTGACTCAATGGACATGAATTTGGGTAAACTCTGGGAGTTGGTGATGCACAGAGTGGCTGGTGTGCTGCAGTCACAAACAGAGACAACTAGACACTGAACTGAACTGAACTTTGGTGAAACCAATCATCAAAATGGTTAATATAACCAAGATGGTGCAATGACTTTCAATGTTTGTTTGTTTGGATAGTTTGAGTATATTGGCTATCTCCCATATGATATAACATTGCTGTTCTCAATTAATGTCTAGATTTGATCTCTATCAACTTTAACTGGTCTACTCAACTGCAAAACATCATCCACCAAGAAATCTCCAGCATGAAACTTTTTTTTTTTTCCCTGTGTTGGGTCTTATTGTAGCACAAGACTTCTCTAGTTGGGAAGCACCAGCTTAGTTTCCCTGAGGTATGTGATATCTTAATTCTCTGACCAGGGATCAAACCCGTGACCCCTGCGTTGGAAGTGGTCTTAACCACTGGACCACCAGGGAAGTCCTCTGATGGGTTTGTTTTTGATAGCTCTCTTCAGTCTATACAAAGTTGAGGAACCCACAAGAGGAAGAGAAGGAGAATTCCCAACTCAAAACATGAAGCATAACTAAAATGCATTTTCTGCTCAACTAACTAGTGCTTGATCAGATTATTTACAGAAAGTGGACCCCATCTCTCAAAAAGATGTGACACTGAAGCCCTAAACGTCTGTCTTGTTCTACACACATGTTCACAGGCTGTAACACCTGTCTCACCTTCCACAAGGTCATAGGAGATTTCATCTATTCCAGAGAAAAGAAGACTGTTTAGTGGAAGAATTATGAATAAAATGACCATATCAGAGTTTAATGACCAATTCTCAAGAACACAAAGGCTCACTGTTACACTTCCAGCAAGCTCCATCAATAAAACCTGGAGGCACTAAGAGCTTAAGAAGAGCCCCTCATAGATTTTAAAACACACTGTTTATGCAGTTTCCTGAGATAGAAGTCTGGAGGCTTACACAGAGAAGCAAGAAAGTCAAACTACACATGACAGTTCCAGCCCAGATACGATTAAGGGCAACCCAGTGCTGCAGGCCACAAACCTGAGCTATCCACCAGAAGTGCAGCGGTAACACCTGCCATCCCAAAGTGTCCTAGAACTGTGATTCTCTTTGGGAATCACTGTTGTCTGTTCAGTTCAGTAGCTCAGTAATGTCCAATTCTTTGCAACCCCATGGACTGCAGCATGCCAGGCCTCCCTGTTCATCACCAAGCCCCGAAGCCTTCTCAAACTCATGTCCATTGAGTCAATGATGTCATCCAACCATCTCATCCTCTGTCATCCCCTTCTCCTCCTGCCTTCAATCTTTTCCAGCAGCAGGTTCTTTTCTGATGAGTCAGCTCTTTCCATCAAATGGCCAAAATATTGGAGTTTCAGCTTCAGCATCAATTCTTCCAATGAATATTCAGGACTGGTTTCCTTTGGGATGGACTGCTTGGATCTCCTTGCAGTCTAAGGGATTCTCAAGAGTCTTATCCAATAGCACAGTTCAAAAGCATCAGTTCTTTGGTGCTCAGCTTTCTTTATAGTCCAACTCCCATATCCATACATGACCACTGGAAAAACCACAGCTTTGATTAGATGAACCTTTATTGGCTGTTACTCAGCTGTCTGTTACTCAGTTATTTGATCCTAACATCATTACAATTACAGGAGGAGTAAGAGTAATGTCACCTACCTAAAAGAATACTGATAACTGCAACAAATCCAGCAAAAAAGAGCACAAAAATAAAAGCAGGTCATTACCTCCTAAGTGTCTGGGTTTATCTGCTGAGAGACAGTCTTTAATAGCCCAGTGGAGCAAGCAGACTCATTAAGGAGTAATGCCAGTCCATGGTCTATAGCTTCTACTCTTCTATCTATTCTTGATCCTATCCTCAACTAATGAGGAATAAAACAACTGAGAAAATATTCCCTATCAAACTTGAAACTAACCAAAGTTAAAACTTTCTGGATAAGCAGGCATGAGATCACCAATTATGCCCCAAAACTCTTCATCTCTGACGTCAGTCTAAATTTGATCTGTGACTATTCTTTCCACAAACCAACTGAGAATATAGTTCTTACATCTTCATAAGAATTCTTCACAACTATGAAACCATGATTTTTAAAAAGAGTCCAGTACAAAATGACAACATTCCATCAAGTTTCTACAAGCATCTCAGAATCTCTGGGGCAGACATTTCTTGGTGGAGTTCTTGGTATTCAGCCTTCTGACAGCCCTTGACTTTTGGACCACATTTCCTGTTTCTAAGGGAATTTCTCACAGGGTTAAGTGTTAAAATTTCCCTAGTCAGTATAGTTTCTCCGTTATATTTCCACATGTACTTAAAAGATTTCTTACCCAACTCCACCAAATCTGCTTCATGAGAAAAATTAAGAAAACGAAGAAAACAGAAACAAGCTATATGAGACAAAGAAAAAAATACTTGAGTGAAATATATAAGCAGAAAAAAATGAGCTTGTGGGAAAAATGAAGGGGCAATTTACCTTCAGAAATGGGGGAACAGGTGACAAATAGTAGAGCTGAGACAGATCCAGAGCTAAGGAGGAAAATCAGTGAATCTGGGAAAATAATAACCATTAGGATGCTAAATATAACTTCACTCCTCCTGACACAGTGGTGTTCATCCTGACTGCATCTTAGCATCACCTGGGAGGGGTTAAGAGCACTCTGAGGCCTGAAGCCAAGCCTCCAAAAACTGGTTTAGGTTCAACTGATTAAGGATGGACGCTGAAGTTCCCTCTCCCTGGAAGATTCTGGATGTAGAATCTAATCCCGTGTAAGCATCTGCTATTCTCCTGCATCATCAGGGCATCTGGGCCTGGAGG
>SJYX01000935.1:0-33451 GCA_006410675.1 Oreotragus oreotragus
TTTTTTTTTTTTTTTTGGCTACACCATACTGCTTGTGGGATCTTAGAACAGGGATCAAACCCAGGTCCTTGGCAGTGGACGTGCAGGTTCCTAACTGCTGGATTGCCGGGAAACTCCCTAGGTTTGTACCTTTAGGTAATTGTCCTGGTAACGTAAATGAATGAATGCACAGAGCCTCCTGAATTCTTGCAGACGCTCAGGAAAACCCTTTGTTGGGGGTTGGTGGCTTCAGAATCTGGACAGGGTCCAGAGGAGGAAGAAAGGAGAAAGATGCACCCAGTGCAGCATGTGATCGTGTGAATGAGACACAGGGGGAGGTGATGCTTCTCTGGATTTAGGAGCTCGGAACCCGAGACCCATATTCTGAAAGTATGATGGAAGATTGCGACAAATAAACAAAGACTCATATTCTGAAAGGATAATGAAGGGTTGCAACTATATAAACAAAGTCCCAGTTTCACCTGGCAGGCAAACGCCTTGAGTCATTAAGTAGTATTAGGTACATTTAATTTATTTAATTATAAAGACAACAGGCATGAGACCATCCATATTATAGCTAAAACACATACGGAAACCAAAAACATAAATAGAAGCATCCTTAAATTTTCTGGGTGATCAAATTGCTCAGGTGGGCACACGGGGGGCAGTTGTGGTGTGGGGGCCCCATCAGGAATGCAGGACCACAGGGGTGATGCGTACCATAATTTTATCTTGTGCTGTGCAAGCTGAGAATCTGAAGAAGGTTACAGTCTCCGAAGCTTGAGGAAGGACAGGCACCGGAGAGGACAGACGCATGTGAAGGGGAAGAGTGCAGATAAGTTGGACCCCAGATCCCAGTATTGATCCACATCCTGACCTTTCTGTCTCCAAGCTGTCAGCCTCGGCAACGAGGGTCATCCCAGAGCAAACCATGCACACAGCGCAGGGTTGGGGAAGCTGAGGGAGGATCTGGCTGACGTTGGAGCAGCTGCAGACCTGACCACTCCCCACTCCACCCTACCCTGGCAGCCACACCAGCATCTGGTGGGCCTGCCTCCCTTTCCTTCAAACTTACCATGTCTCCATGCTTCGCTTCCTGTTTCCAAACAGTGTGACCCACACTAACCCCTCAGAGAGTGGAAGAGCTTAGCTAAGAGGTCTTCATAGCCAGCCATCATGTCATCCCATCCCACAGTCCGGTTGAATCCAGCCTAAGAGCCATGCCCCAGACTCATACCACAACCACAGCCCTTGACCCATGCAACATTCCCACACACGCTTAGCTCCAGGAAGCTTTCCCTGTGGGTAAAACAGACCTGCACGCTCAAAGGCAGGGGATGGCCAAGCCAGCCACCTAAATCAGTCAGCCCAGTCCTCATTCTTAACAGATAAACAGACAACCAAGAATTACTGGACACCTGGGGAAACCCACAGTAATGACAGAGAGGAACTGACTGACCCTGAAGAAACCCTGACAACTTGAGAACAGAAGAGAATGTCATAGAAATTCCAAATAGCTTCCCCACATGTTGGAGATAGTATTGAAATCAGAAAAAGAAACAAACTGCTATTGAAATAATTAAGTATTTAGACGAAGTATAGGGGTATCTGCAATTAGAAATGCATGTTTCAAAATGAGACGGATTAGTGGCTGGATACACAGATAAATAGATGCGTGGACAAAAAGTAGTCATTTGCTAGTAGTGGAATTTGCAGTAGATATTCATGTGTTCAGGCTTCCCAGGTGGCTCAACGGGTAAGGAATCTGCCTGCAATGCAGGAGCCGCAGAAGACAGATCCCCTGGAGGAGGACATGGCAACCCACTCCAGTATGCTTGCCTGGAGAATCCCATGGACAGAGAAGCCTGGAGAGCTGTGATCCATAGGGTTACAAAGAGTCAGACAGGACTGAAGTGACTTAACACACATGCACACGTTCATCCAGTTCACCATCTAGCAACCAGGAGCCTGGGAGAAGGGGTAACTGAAGCTGAAAGATGTCAATAGCATTTTGGAACCTAGAAGATGGATGAATGGGTGGTACCAACTTAGCAGGCCAGAAGAAGATCAAGACAATTTTGCCACAAAATCCAGGAAAGTCTTGGGAATCAGAGACCTCTGGTGTGGAGGTAACCAATAATGGGAGAACTGGGCAAAAATCTAAGAAGCAGTGAGACTCCCACATCCACTTCCCATTCTGTTACCATCTGTCCTCAGTGATGCCAAGGACAAGGAAAGGCAAGGGCACAAAAGTGGAAATCTATTGTAGGGGGAAAGAAAACCCTCCGGCCCTTCCATGCCCAGCCTGAGAATGAGCAGCAGGCTTATTCCCACCTGGTCCAGGTAGGAAATCAGAGGGTTCTTCCCCAGGGAAATGAACAGCCAAAGAGAAAAGATGTATTGACACAGGAAAGCCAGGGTCCCAGAGAAGTGTGGGGTGCCCACCCAAGCTCACCACAGTGAAGTTCTCAAAGGGCAGTCAGGAGTCCTTGGGCTGAGTGTGCAGCCACAGGGTCACCACAAAGGAATCGTTAGAGCTGAAAGGAACACACAAACAAATCAACCCACCTAGGAAAAGAGGAAACAGAGAAAATCACGTAGCATTCAAAAATTCCCGTAAAGCTATAATTAAGACCCTCAGAGAAAAGAGGACAAGATACCTTCATGAGTAAGAGCACTTGGAAATTTAAAATTCAGATAGCCAAAATGAAAAGGGTAATGGAAGTGCTCAGAGAAAAAGTAGAGGGACTCTAAAAGTAAAACAGAAGGCAGAAGGATGGATAGCAGAAGGAAAAGCTGGGAAAATCAGAGTCAGTTCACTAAGACCCATTATCTGAGTAACAGGAGTTATAGAGAAAGGAAAGTTAGAGGAAAATAAATTAGTGAAGATTTAATTCACAGTTTTCCTAGAGTAATGACACATGAAAAACACCCACATCTAGGTAAGCCAGGAAACTTCAGAGAAACAGCGGCAAAGAGCAGATTCCAACCCATTCCAGAGAGAAACAGGCCACAACGGAGTTCTAAGGCTCAGGATGGCCTCAGCCACACACAGCATCAGGAGCTGCTTGAGAAGGAAGCAAGGTCCTTCAAATGTCCAACCTGGAATTTTGCTCTGACCAGGCATCTTACCNGAAACTTCAGAGAAACAGCGGCAAAGAGCAGATTCCAACCCATTCCAGAGAGAAACAGGCCACAACGGAGTTCTAAGGCTCAGGATGGCCTCAGCCACACACAGCATCAGGAGCTGCTTGAGAAGGAAGCAAGGTCCTTCAAATGTCCAACCTGGAATTTTGCTCTGACCAGGCATCTTACCAAGGCCACTGGGAGGAAGGGGGTACTCCATCAAAAGGAGGGAGCCAGCTAAGAAAGCAAGGTGTGGTCCTGCTGAGTAAGGGAGCCAGTCCAGGGGAGAGGCAGTCTGGACCAGGGACAGGGGAACCCTGGCTTGCCTCACACCAAGAATGGGACAGACAGCAGACAGCTCTGAGCAGCGCGTCTTTAGGAAGAAACAGGGCCACAAGAAATGAGCAGCATCAAACTGATGGAACAGAATGTCTCTGTTGTGCTGGAGGCATGTGCGCGGAAGGAAAAAGCATTAGAAATTCCGGGGGAAAACAGCAAATTGAGCAATTCCAGGACTCAGAGGAATGAATAAAAGGAGAAAACAAGGTCTGCTCATCCTGGCCTTGGGGACATTTCTCTTCAAGGTCAAGTCGGCGGCTCAGGATGACATTTCCTTCCCTGGGAAGGCTCTGTCCATCACTCTTCGGGGAACGACAGCTAGAGACTTGTGATCACATTCTTGACCCTTCTAGTTATTCTGTTTTTTCCATCAGTCTATAGGGATTCCAATACAGAACATTCAAAATGTAAAAAAAAACCTCGTGGCAAGTGGGTGGGGAAGAAAGATGGTGGGTCAGTGGGAGGAGAGGAATGGATACTTGTTTTTCATCTCACTCAAATGGAACAGTCTAAGATGAGTGAGAAGCAAAACCCTCAAGAAATAAACACTCAAAGCCTGTGTTCGACAATAAACAGACAATCAATAGAAAACCTCAAAATAGCACACATATTTTTTAAATTTAGGGGGCAACAAGAGGTGTGGGGACAGTCTCTCACCCCAAGAAGCCATTGCTGCTGCTGCTGCTGCTGCTGCTAAGTCGCTTCAGTCGTGTCTGACTCTGTGCGACCCCATAGACGGCTACCATCTAATGCTGATAAATCAGGAAACAGAGATATAGCACCTTCTGTCAGTTTAAGGAGGTAATTATGAAAATCCAAAAGTGGTTTCTCTGGGGTTTGGAATAGGAGGTAGGGTGAGAATTTTATTTAAAATGTACTTCTGTGTTGTTGGAGTAAACTGTTTTTCCCTTGTACATGTGTTGCTTTGATAGTGGTCTAAAAGAATGAAGTAGGGCTGTATGTATGCACATTGAAATGTGTCCATGAGTGAACTGCAGAATGAAAATTAATTGTACAGTTCCACTTACAAATAAATAACAGAAAACAAAAGATGCAAATTCATACCAAGCCATTTAAAAGAATATGTGCATGCTTACATGCTTGTTTAAGGGGAAACAGGTCTGGGAAGAAGCACCAAAAGTGCTAAACTTGTGCTAGAAAACTGGGAAGAAGGAAGGTTGTCATTTCTTTTTTTGTTGTTGTTTACTTCTGTTTAATTTGATTCCTTTTGAGAAGTTTGCATAATAATTTTGAAACATACGTCCCTGTTTGCTCAGCAGTTAAAAAATCCGCCTGCCAGTTCAGGAGACTCAGGTTCGATCCCTGATCTGGGAAGATCGCACATGCTGCAGAGCAACGAAGACCACATGCCACAGCTACTGAGCCTGTTTTCTGGAGCCGCAGCTACAGAAGCCCTCATGCCCTAAGGCCCATGCTCCGAAACAAGAGAAGCCACCTCAGTGAGAAGCCTGCAAAACTCAGCGAGAGTGTAGCCCCCTCTCGCTGCAACTAGAGAAATGTCAGCATGCAGCAGTGAAGACCCAACATAGCCAAACATTAAAAAATAACAAAAAATAATTTTAAAGCATAAATAGATGCAGTTCTACACTGTAGAGTGCTTTCTGTTGAAACTAGTTTTCACTAGTCTCTCCTTCTTTGGAATCTCATGCACGCTAGCATTTAGCCTCAATAATAGAGAATTTCACCTTGATTTTAGTTAAAACTCAGTCTTCTCAAACATACTCTCTTTCAAGATGATTTTGGTTCTGTTAAATAAAACACCAGCCGAGGATTTTGCAAGCAGGCATGAAATGTTGGTACTGGGGGAGAGCTATCCATGTGCTCCCCTTCAGAGACCGGACAGCCTAATGGTGGAGTCCTGGATGGTGGTAGGTTTGATGGACTCATAGTACGTAGACAATGGCCTGATTTGAAAACAGCTTTTATTTCTGCAATAAAAATGAAAGTACTTTTGACTTCTGCTAGCAATTCCAGCGGAGAAGGCNTCAGAATCTGGACAGGGTCCAGAGGAGGAAGAAAGGAGAAAGATGCACCCAGTGCAGCATGTGATCGTGTGAATGAGACACAGGGGGAGGTGATGCTTCTCTGGATTTAGGAGCTCGGAACCCGAGACCCATATTCTGAAAGTATGATGGAAGATTGCGACAAATAAACAAAGACTCATATTCTGAAAGGATAATGAAGGGTTGCAACTATATAAACAAAGTCCCAGTTTCACCTGGCAGGCAAACGCCTTGAGTCATTAAGTAGTATTAGGTACATTTAATTTATTTAATTATAAAGACAACAGGCATGAGACCATCCATATTATAGCTAAAACACATACGGAAACCAAAAACATAAATAGAAGCATCCTTAAATTTTCTGGGTGATCAAATTGCTCAGGTGGGCACACGGGGGGCAGTTGTGGTGTGGGGGCCCCATCAGGAATGCAGGACCACAGGGGTGATGCGTACCATAATTTTATCTTGTGCTGTGCAAGCTGAGAATCTGAAGAAGGTTACAGTCTCCGAAGCTTGAGGAAGGACAGGCACCGGAGAGGACAGACGCATGTGAAGGGGAAGAGTGCAGATAAGTTGGACCCCAGATCCCAGTATTGATCCACATCCTGACCTTTCTGTCTCCAAGCTGTCAGCCTCGGCAACGAGGGTCATCCCAGAGCAAACCATGCACACAGCGCAGGGTTGGGGAAGCTGAGGGAGGATCTGGCTGACGTTGGAGCAGCTGCAGACCTGACCACTCCCCACTCCACCCTACCCTGGCAGCCACACCAGCATCTGGTGGGCCTGCCTCCCTTTCCTTCAAACTTACCATGTCTCCATGCTTCGCTTCCTGTTTCCAAACAGTGTGACCCACACTAACCCCTCAGAGAGTGGAAGAGCTTAGCTAAGAGGTCTTCATAGCCAGCCATCATGTCATCCCATCCCACAGTCCGGTTGAATCCAGCCTAAGAGCCATGCCCCAGACTCATACCACAACCACAGCCCTTGACCCATGCAACATTCCCACACACGCTTAGCTCCAGGAAGCTTTCCCTGTGGGTAAAACAGACCTGCACGCTCAAAGGCAGGGGATGGCCAAGCCAGCCACCTAAATCAGTCAACCCAGTCCTCATTCTTAACAGATAAACAGACAACCAAGAATTACTGGACACCTGGGGAAACCCACAGTAATGACAGAGAGGAACTGACTGACCCTGAAGAAACCCTGACAACTTGAGAACAGAAGAGAATGTCATAGAAATTCCAAATAGCTTCCCCACATGTTGGAGATAGTATTGAAATCAGAAAAAGAAACAAACTGCTATTGAAATAATTAAGTATTTAGACGAAGTATAGGGGTATCTGCAATTAGAAATGCATGTTTCAAAATGAGACGGATTAGTGGCTGGATACACAGATAAATAGATGCGTGGACAAAAAGTAGTCATTTGCTAGTAGTGGAATTTGCAGTAGATATTCATGTGTTCAGGCTTCCCAGGTGGCTCAACGGGTAAGGAATCTGCCTGCAATGCAGGAGCCGCAGAAGACAGATCCCCTGGAGGAGGACATGGCAACCCACTCCAGTATGCTTGCCTGGAGAATCCCATGGACAGAGAAGCCTGGAGAGCTGTGATCCATAGGGTTACAAAGAGTCAGACAGGACTGAAGTGACTTAACACACATGCACACGTTCATCCAGTTCACCATCTAGCAACCAGGAGCCTGGGAGAAGGGGTAACTGAAGCTGAAAGATGTCAATAGCATTTTGGAACCTAGAAGATGGATGAATGGGTGGTACCAACTTAGCAGGCCAGAAGGAGAAGATCAAGACAATTTTGCCACAAAATCCAGGAAAGTCTTGGGAATCAGAGACCTCTGGTGTGGAGGTAACCAATAATGGGAGAACTGGGCAAAAATCTAAGAAGCAGTGAGACTCCCACATCCACTTCCCATTCTGTTACCATCTGTTCTCAGTGATGCCAAGGACAAGGAAAGGCAAGGGCACAAAAGTGGAAATCTATTGTAGGGGGAAAGAAAACCCTCCGGCCCTTCCATGCCCAGCCTGAGAATGAGCAGCAGGCTTATTCCCACCTGGTCCAGGTAGGAAATCAGAGGGTTCTTCCCCAGGGAAATGAACAGCCAAAGAGAAAAGATGTATTGACACAGGAAAGCCAGGGTCCCAGAGAAGTGTGGGGTGCCCACCCAAGCTCACCACAGTGAAGTTCTCAAAGGGCAGTCAGGAGTCCTTGGGCTGAGTGTGCAGCCACAGGGTCACCACAAAGGAATCGTTAGAGCTGAAAGGAACACAGAAACAAATCAACCCACCTAGGAAAAGAGGAAATAGAGAAAATCACGTAGCATTCAAAAATTCCCGTAAAGCTATAATTAAGACCCTCAGAGAAAAGAAGACAAGATACCTTCATGAGTAAGAGCACTTGGAAATTTAAAATTCAGATAGCCAAAATGAAAAGGGTAATGGAAGTGCTCAGAGAAAAAGTAGAGGGACTCTAAAAGTAAAACAGAAGGCAGAAGGATGGATAGCAGAAGGAAAAGCTGGGAAAATCAGAGTCAGTTCACTAAGACCCATTATCTGAGTAACAGGAGTTATAGAGAAAGGAAAGTTAGAGGAAAATAAATTAGTGAAGATTTAATTCACAGTTTTCCTAGAGTAATGACACATGAAAAACACCCACATCTAGGTAAGCCAGGAAACTTCAGAGAAACAGCGGCAAAGAGCAGATTCCAACCCATTCCAGAGAGAAACAGGCCACAACGGAGTTCTAAGGCTCAGGATGGCCTCAGCCACACACAGCATCAGGAGCTGCTTGAGAAGGAAGCAAGGTCCTTCAAATGTCCAACCTGGAATTTTGCTCTGACCAGGCATCTTACCAAGGCCACTGGGAGGAAGGGGGTACTCCATCAAAAGGAGGGAGCCAGCTAAGAAAGCAAGGTGTGGTCCTGCTGAGTAGGGGAGCCAGTCCAGGGGAGAGGCAGTCTGGACCAGGGACAGGGGAACCCTGGCTTGCCTCACACCAAGAATGGGACAGACAGCAGACAGCTCTGAGCAGCGCGTCTTTAGGAAGAAACAGGGCCACAAGAAATGAGCAGCATCAAACTGATGGAACAGAATGTCTCTGTTGTGCTGGAGGCATGTGCGCGGAAGGAAAAAGCATTAGAAATTCCGGGGGAAAACAGCAAATTGAGCAATTCCAGGACTCAGAGGAATGAATAAAAGGAGAAAACAAGGTCTGCTCATCCTGGCCTTGGGGACATTTCTCTTCAAGGTCAAGTCGGCGGCTCAGGATGACATTTCCTTCCCTGGGAAGGCTCTGTCCATCACTCTTCGGGGAACGACAGCTAGAGACTTGTGATCACATTCTTGACCCTTCTAGTTATTCTGTTTTTTCCATCAGTCTATAGGGATTCCAATACGGAACATTCAAAATGTAAAAAAAAACCTCGTGGCAAGTGGGTGGGGAAGAAAGATGGTGGGTCAGTGGGAGGAGAGGAATGGATACTTGTTTTTCATCTCACTCAAATGGAACAGCCTAAGATGAGTGAGAAGCAAAACCCTCAAGAAATAAACACTCAAAGCCTGTGTTCGACAATAAACAGACAATCAATAGAAAACCTCAAAATAGCACACATATTTTTTAAATTTAGGGGGCAACAAGAGGTGTGGGGACAGTCTCTCACCCCAAGAAGCCATTGCTGCTGCTGCTGCTGCTGCTGCTAAGTCGCTTCAGTCGTGTCTGACTCTGTGCGACCCCATAGACGGCTACCATCTAATGCTGATAAATCAGGAAACAGAGATATAGCACCTTCTGTCAGTTTAAGGAGTTAATTATGAAAATCCAAAAGTGGTTTCTCTGGGGTTTGGAATAGGAGGTAGGGTGAGAATTTTATTTAAAATGTACTTCTGTGTTGTTGGAGTAAACTGTTTTTCCCTTGTACATGTGTTGCTTTGATAGTGGTCTAAAAGAATGAAGTAGGGCTGTATGTATGCACATTGAAATGTGTCCATGAGTGAACTGCAGAATGAAAATTAATTGTACAGTTCCACTTACAAATAAATAACAGAAAACAAAAGATGCAAATTCATACCAAGCCATTTAAAAGAATATGTGCATGCTTACATGCTTGTTTAAGGGGAAACAGGTCTGGGAAGAAGCACCAAAAGTGCTAAACTTGTGCTAGAAAACTGGGAAGAAGGAAGGTTGTCATTTCTTTTTTTGTTGTTGTTTACTTCTGTTTAATTTGATTCCTTTTGAGAAGTTTGCATAATAATTTTGAAACATACGTCCCTGTTTGCTCAGCAGTTAAAAAATCCGCCTGCCAGTTCAGGAGACTCAGGTTCGATCCCTGATCTGGGAAGATCGCACATGCTGCAGAGCAACGAAGACCACATGCCACAGCTACTGAGCCTGTTTTCTGGAGCCGCAGCTACAGAAGCCCTCATGCCCTAAGGCCCATGCTCCGAAACAAGAGAAGCCACCTCAGTGAGAAGCCTGCAGAACTCAGCGAGAGTGTAGCCCCCTCTCGCTGCAACTAGAGAAATGTCAGCATGCAGCAGTGAAGACCCAACATAGCCAAACATTAAAAAATAACAAAAAATAATTTTAAAGCATAAATAGATGCAGTTCTACACTGTAGAGTGCTTTCTGTTGAAACTAGTTTTCACTAGTCTCTCCTTCTTTGGAATCTCATGCACGCTAGCATTTAGCCTCAATAATAGAGAATTTCACCTTGATTTTAGTTAAAACTCAGTCTTCTCAAACATACTCTCTTTCAAGATGATTTTGGTTCTGTTAAATAAAACACCAGCCGAGGATTTTGCAAGCAGGCATGAAATGTTGGTACTGGGGGAGAGCTATCCATGTGCTCCCCTTCAGAGACCGGACAGCCTAATGGTGGAGTCCTGGATGGTGGTAGGTTTGATGGACTCATAGTACGTAGACAATGGCCTGATTTGAAAACAGCTTTTATTTCTGCAATAAAAATGAAAGTACTTTTGACTTCTGCTAGCAATTCCAGCGGAGAAGGCAATAGCACCCCACTCCAGTGTTCTTGCCTGGAGAATCCCAGGGACGGGGGAGCCTGGTGGGTTGCCGTCTATGGGGTCGCACAGAGTCGGACACGACTGAAGCGACTTAGCAGCAGCAGCAATTCCAGAGTTCTTATAACAGAATCGTCCAATTCAGCTTTTTCTTAAAATCTATCAAAACTGGAACATAACAGGTAGGTTACTGTCATTTATGGGCATGTGGTGTTTTCATTCCAAGCAAATTATTTCCTGTCTCCTGCTGGGAAGTAAACAACACAGTGCGCTCAGTATTCAGGGAGTGCTTTCATCAGATATGATGAAGGATCTTGAATGAAAAGGAAAGGCAGCTGCAGAGACTCACTCCAACAGATAATAAGTCAAGCTTGGCGATGCTGTGAGATGAAGGCTGTCAGTCTCCAGAAGTCCTTAGCGAACAGTCATAGACAGAGAAAACTGGGGGACGGAATGATGGCAATGAGGTCTCCAACTTTTCTCTTTGAAGACTAATTCTTTTTACCTTCCAAATCATGGACTAATCAGATAGGGGTCTAGACCACAGAGTTCCCTGTCCCCAGGGTAGTCAAGGTGGGCAACAGAGTGAGGGGCAGTCTTCAGTTCTCACGGCAGGTGGCTTACCCACCATGTGGCCTGGTCACTGTCTGGTTTTGCACAAAAACCTCTGACACATCTGTGTGTAGAAAGTGCCACCAGGAAGTCCCAAGGCCAGAGTCCAAATCCTGTCTCAGTGAAGAGGTGGGTGAAGAATGAATGAAACCGACCTGACCCTGTTTTCTGTCTGATAAATGAGGCCAGCATGCCCTGCCTGTGTGTTTATATTGGGACGCCCAAGCCCTGGCGTGCCAGAGACACAACTCTGTCTGCTGGTGCCTCTGCCCAACAGGAATGTTCCAGTGGGGGTGGGAAGCTCAACCAACTCCAGGCTGGCCTCTAGTGAGAGTAGGCCAATATTTTTCCAAAGCAGCTAGTTCATTTTACATTCCTACCACCATTTTTAACTACATGACGCTTTTCCCTTTATTATTTTTTTTTGCATTATGTATTTACATTAAAAAAAATTTTTTTTTGCCTGCACTGGCTCTTTATTTTGGTGTGGAGGCTCTTTATTGCAGTGGGTGGATTTCTCTAGTTGTGACTAGCAGGCTTATTTAGCCTGTGGCATGTGGGATCCCAGTTCCCCTGCCAGGGATGGAACCCATGTCCCCTGCATTGGAAGGTGGATTTTTAACCACTGGACTATCAGGGAAGTCCCTGGTGGTATTTCTGATTGAGGTATAACTCACAAACAAAAATATAGAGATCCTCAAGGCAGAACTCAATGAATTTTGTCATATGTATACATTTGACTAACCACAACCCAGGTCCAGATAGTGCGTGATTCCACCCGCTGTGATTTACAGACAGAACATACAATGTGGGCCCTTTTGGATCTGATGTCTTTTACTCAGAACTATACCTAAGAGGGGCTTCCCAGCTGTTGCTAGTGATACAGAGCCCACCTACCAGCTCAGGAGGCATAAGAGATGTGGGTTCGATCCCTGGGTCAGAGAGATCCCCTGGAGGAGGGCATGGCAACCCACATGAGTATTCTTGCCTGGAAAACCCCCATTGACAGAGGAGCCTGGCAGGCTATAGTCCATAGGTTTGCAAAGAGTTGGACACAACTGAAGCAACCTGGCACACATCTAAGAGACTTTTCATTTCACGTGTGGAGTTCTTCCCTTTTCATCACTGACTGTTACTCCATTGTGGGAATATACCAGGATTGCTTGGTCTTTCTACTGTTGATGCCCACTTGGATTGCTTCTAATCTGAGATCATAACAACAAAGCATGAGCAATGCCATGAGCATTTTTGCACGTGCTTTTCAGTGAACAAATCCATTTAATTTTGTTGGGATTATACCCAGCAAAGGAATTGCTAGGTTACACAGCATATGTGTGTTTAACTTTAGCAGTCCAGCTAAATATTTTTCCAAAACAGCTATTTCATTTTACATTCCTACCAGCCATGTACAAGAGTTCCAGTTGCTCCACATCCTTACCTACACTTGACTTTCTTGACTCAAGACCTTCTAGTGATTGAGTAGTGTTCCACTTACATTTATTACAGCACTAACTACATTCGACTGTGTTTATGGCGGTTTCTAATTGTCCACCTATACCTAGTTCCCCTTCCTTAATGTAATAGATTTTCAGCTGGACATGTAGTCACTCAGTTAGCAACTACACGTCCAAACCTTCCTGAAGCTACGTATGGTCCTGGGACCGAGTTCCGGTCAGTGGTGTGGAGAGAGGTGATGAATGCTACCTCCTGGACTATACTGCACGAAGATGCTCTTCCTTCCTCCAGCTGGATTAGATGGCCTAGCTGCATATAGCCCCAGTCTGCTCATCTACTTCTGGCAACATTACATAAGATGCATATAAGTCCTGTTTTGGTGAAACCACTGCGTTTTATGTCTTTATTGCAGCAGGAAGCACCGCTCCCCAAAGAACGCACTGTGATGATGACTCAGTTACCCTCTGACTCCTCTACAGTTGGATGGTGTTGCTTTTGTCTGCTCAGCACATCTGCTCACTAGGGTGCTGCTTCTTGTCCGGCCCTGAGGTTCAGTGAGATTATGAACCAAGCTCCATCGAGGATGAAGGCAGGTAGCTCAGATCTGACTGCTGGTGATTCTCCAGCCCTGGGCATGAGACCCAACCAAGCCAGCCAGTTTTTCCATGGGACTTGTAGTCTGGTGAGAGTCTTTATCATTGTTTTGAATTGAGGCTGCCATTAGCCTTGTGGCAGGATCGTGAAGCTAACATGCAAGCAGAACCAGAGTCAATCAGAGAGAAGAAGGAAAGGGGTCAGCAAGAGGAGGAAGGCCATCAATTGTATCTCAGCCCCTGTATCTAGCTGTACCTTCAGCACCTTTAAATGTAAATGAGCCAAGAGTTTGAGCCGGACTTCTGTCACTTGCAACCAAGAGTCCTGTCTCTTTTATGAATGCACTGAACAAGTTTGAGGGTGATTTTATACAAGCACTGTGCTAGATACACAAAGTCCTTTCCCTTTAAAATGGCAATTCTTGATCTGGATAGAGAGAGAATACAGATGGAATCCATTGGAAAGAAAGAATTACATTCATTCCCCCTCTCCACCAACTCCCACTAACTTCTAGCTAAAAGTAACTTTATTCAAAATATCAATGCAGGCAACAGAATGCAGTCATGTTAGCTGTCACAAACATTTTCACATCACATCTCAAATTACTGGGCAACTTTGTCATGACTTCAAAATTACTAGTTATCAGGCTTGCTGCTAGAGCATGTTACTTAATGTGTAAATAACAAAGCAAAGGGGTCACACTTTGAGATATTTTGATAACCGGATTTCAGTACAATAGGTTTCCATTCTAATCCTGTATTTTTACTTTATGAATTTAAAAGCATATTCTGAAAAGAGGTCAAGAGTTCACTAAGCTCTAGACGCTCCAAATGAAGATCAAATTAAAAAGAAACACACCGAGAAACAATAGTAGCAAACCCTGGTGCAGCAGTGATTGAGAGCCTTGCAAGGTGGCATCACAGTGGGAGGAGACACCTTGTTCTGCCCAGAGGTGTGGGTGGAGGATGGGGTTGAAGAAACGATGCTCCAGCTGACAACTCTGACAGGCCTTTACAGCACCAGCTCAAGCAGCTGGTGGCGGAAGTGGCCTTCGGGGGTCAGGAAGGCATTGCTGTTGCAGGTCAACTGAGGACACCAGCTCTGGTTAAGCTTAATGGTCAGCCAGGGCAGCAGGCCAGCATCCTGTTCAGCGTCCCCAATTTCCACTCTCCCTGGTTCCAACTGGGGTAGTGCTCAGTGGCTTTCACCAGCTCTGCTCTCAGGAATAAAATAAGACAAAAGAAGCCTTGATAAACCACCCTTTTCATTTAGCAACAGGGAAAGTGCTGGGGAAGGGTGTACATGAGGGCTAGATTACACCCCTTAACCAGAGTAAGTTAGTACTCAGTGCTCTGACAGCTAAAATAGTACTCAGGGCACACAGAACAATGAGGACAGCTCCAAGGCCTTCATTTATATGCTGCTGCTGGAAAGCAGCTTTCAAGAGAGGAGCCCTCCATTTCCTGTGGGGGGCCCCAGGACAGCAGTGGGGCAGGAGGGTACTGGGGGCTCCCGATCATTCCCTCCACAGCTGAAAAGGGTGTTCTGGTGACAAGGGTCCTGGTGGAGGCACTATGAGGACCTTTCATCTTAAGGAGGCTGCGAGAAAATGGGCCTTCTCTAGGGTGGGGGAAGGAACGGTGAGGTGTGGGGTGACAGTCATGCCATCAGCAGTCACTGCAACTAACAGTGGAGGCCTGTTCCCATGTATCCCAGAAGCACTCTTCCATCACATTTAAAAGGTGGGAATGCAAGTTGGTACAGCCACTGTGAAAACCAGCATGGAGGTGTTGCAGGGGAATGTCAGTTCTGACTCCATGTTGAAACGGTTTCTTTGACTTGCTTTCTGTTGCTTTTATTATTATAATTACACATAATGGCCTGCCTCAGAGAATCCTACCCTCTGCCTGAGTATTAAAGTGCCTTTGTTCAGAACCCTGTCCACCTGTAGATGGCAGGAAGGAAAAAAACTAACACATCACTCTGCCTGAGGCTTGCCATTCTAGGAGATATTTGCAAGATTAATGGCATTTTTTAAAACTTTGTTTTCTCATGTCCCCCCATCTCTAATCCGTAAAAGAACCTGATATCCAGACCCCAACCAGATGGTTATTTTCAGACATTAGTCTGCCATCTTCTTGGTCAGCTGGCTTTCTGAATAAAGTCATATTCCTTGCCTCAACACTTCGTCCCTTCGATTCACTGGCCTCTCATGTAGCGAGCAGAGTGAGCTTGGACTCAGTAACAGAGGTTCCTCAGAACACTAAAAACAGAATTACCATATGATCCAGCAATCCCACTCCTGGGCATATATCCAGAGAAAAGCAGAATCCAAAAGGATACATATGCTCCAGTATTAACTGCAGCACTATTCACAGTAGCGAGGACACAGAAACAACCTAAATGTCCACTGACAGAAAAATGATAAAGATGATGTGGTGCCTACATACAGTGGAATATTACTCAGCCACAAAAAGAACTAAATAATGCCATTTGCAGCCACAGGGACGCAACTAAAGACTATCATACTAAGTCAGAAAGACAAATACCAGTGTTATCACTTATATGTGCAATCTAAAACCTGACTCAAATAGAAACAGACTCATGGACATAGAGAACAGACTTGTAGTTGCCAAAGGGTGGGGGCTGGGGGAGAGATGGAGTGGGAGGCTGGAGCTAGCAGATGTAAGCTTTTATATGCAGAACAGATAAACAATAAGGTCCCACTGTACAGCACAGGGAATTATATTCAATATCTATGAAAAATCCTAATGGAAAAGAATATATAAGACAATGTATATATATGTGCATATGTGTGTGTGTGCGCAAGTGTGTAATGATCAAATCACTTTGATATACAGCAGAAATTAGTACAACATTGTAAATCAACTGCACTTCAATTTTAAAAAATAGTTCAGATATGTGAGAGGATAAAAGGACATTAAAGTTTAAGAGAAGTTACTTTTTGTTGTTAAAACCAAAAATGTAAACAAATAAAAAAATAAATTCTGGTGTAAAACAAAAGACATTTTCCCAGATCTGGGTCGGAGGCTCCCCAGACATTATCATCTCAGCCCCCAGGACTCATGTCTCCAGGGGCCACTACCCTTTTTTTGCCAGCCCATGTACTAACCCCTTGCTCTCAGGCTTGGGCTTTGGGGCTACACTCTTGGCTTCAGGAAAAATACACAGGACCAGCTCTTCCAGGAAAGTTTTCCTCCCTTGTTCAAATACTCCATATTCAGACGGTTTTGAAAACTGCTCTCAGCCAACACATGTAAGTTCCTTTGAGAATGGAGGAGCAGAGTGGGTATCCCTCCTCACATCCGTGGGGCCATGGTGGAAGCCCAATGTAATGGTGCCACGTAGCTGACACCTTGAGCTTCTTTTCATATATGATTTAAATATCTAGGCAGTCACCGTGCTCATCCACATGGAGATAAACCAACGTTCTGACCAGCCAGGCAGAGAGACTTCACAAAATGTGACCTAAATATTCAAACATTTGGTATTGTGCGGGAAGCTGCAAAACAAACTGGTGGACAGGATGCCTTTGATGTGTATCAAGTGGGTCAAGGTGACACAAGATTATCATCCCTGTGCACAGGGTTCCTTTGCTTACTCTTCGGAACAAGCTTAAAACATCCCATGCGCGTGTGTGTGTGCTAGTTGTTTCAGTCCTGTCAGGCTCTTTACCACCCCATGGACTGTAGCCGGCTAGGCTCCTCTGTCCATGGGATTCTCCACGTAAAAATGCTGGAGTGGGTTGCCATGCCTTCCTCTAGGGGATCTCCCCAACCCAGGGATCAGACACGTATCTCCCATAGCTCCTGCACTGCAGGTAATTCTTCACTGCCAAGCCACTGGGGAGGCCAGTCAGTTCAGCTGCTCAGTAGTGTCTGACTCTTTGCGACCCCATGGACTGCAGCATACCAGGCTTCCCTGTCCATCACCAACTCCCACAGCCTACTCAAACTCATGTCCATTGAGTCGGTGATGCCATCCAACCATCTCATCCTCTGCCATCCCCTTCTCCTCCTGCCTTCAATCTTTCCCAGCATCAGGGTCTTTTCAAATGGGTTACTTCTTCCCATCAGGTGGACAAAGTATTGGAGCTTCAACTGCAGCATCAGTCCTTCCAATGAATATTCAGGACTGATTTTCTTTAGGATTGACTGATTTGATCTCCTTGCAGTCCAGGGGACTCTCAAGAGTCTTCTCCAACACCACAGCGCAAAAGCATCAGTTCTTCGGAGCTTAGTTTTCTTTATGGTCCAACTCACACATTCATACATGGCTACTGGGAAGACCATAGCTTTGACTATATGGACCTTTGTTGGTAAAGTAATGGTTCTGCTTTTTAATATGCTGTCTAGGTTGGTCATAGCTTTTCTTCCAAGAAACAAATGTCTTTTAATTTCATGGCTGCAGTCACCATCTGTAGTGATTTTGGAGCCCAAGGAAATAAAGTCTGTCACTGTTTCCATTGTTTCTCCATCTATTTGCCATGAAGTGATGGGATTGGATGCCATGATTTTAGTTTTTTGAATGCTGAATTTTAAGCCAGCTTTTTCACTCTCCTCTTTCACCTTCATCAAGAGGCTCTTTAGTTCCTCTTCGCTTTCTTCCATAAGGGTGGTAACATCTGGATATCTGAGGTTATTGATATTTCTCCGGGCAATCTTGATTTCAGCTTGTGCTTCATTCAGTCTGGCATTTCATATGATGTACTCTGCATATAAGTTAAATTAACAAAATGACAATATACAGCCTTGATATACTTCTTTCCCAATTTGGAACCAGTCTACTGTTCCATGTCAGATTCTAACTTTTGCTTCTTGACCTGCATACACATTTATCAGGAGGCAGGTAAGGTGGTCTGGTATTCCAATCTTTTGAAGAATTTTCCACAATTTCTTGTGATTCACACAGTGAAAGGCTACAGCATAGTCAATGAAGCAGATGTTTTTCTGGAATTCTCTTTTTTTTCCATGATCCAATGGATGTTGGCAATTTGATCTCTGGTTCCTCTGCCTTTTTCTAAATCTAGCTTGAGCATCTGGAAGTTCTCGGTCCATGTACTGTTGAAGACTAGATTGGAGAATTTTGAGCATTACTTTGCTAGCGTGTGAAATGAGTGCAATTGTGCAGTAGTCTGAACATTCTTTGGCACGGCCTTTCCTCGTGATTGGAATGGAAACAGACCTTTTCCAGTCCTGGGGCCACTGCTGAGTTTTCCAAATTTGCTGGCATACTGAGTGCAGCACGTTCACAGCATCATCTTCTAGGATTTGAAATGGCTCAACTGGAATTCCATCACCTCCACTAGCTTTGTTCATAGTGATGAAATGTCTCATAATAGAAGATAAAACATTGACAAAAATAAAAAGGCAAACTGAGTCACTTTGTGTGGACCCGGATGAGTCCCTCCCGGGTGCTGGGTGGTGGGAAAATGCTGTCATCTCATCGGATACTCCCTTATCTCCTTTATACAAATGAGGAAACACACTAACAGAAGCTTATGATTGATTGTTGAAGGTGCTGAAGCTGGAAGCATTGACTCTGGGTCAGGCATATGATCAGTTTCTTTGCGGAGCCGCCCTCCACTCTGCAGACAAAGCAAACAGGGGTGCAGCGACCTTATTAAAGACAATGTGGAATGATCTAATGGCTGGAAAAGGTTCCAGGGGTCATCCCTACTGCAGGCCCCCTCCAGCAATTTCCTGCAGCGGCCCCAGAACCTGTCTAGACACTGGCCGTGTAGGACATGGTCCTCCAGGGGTGGCCGGCTCCTCTGGCAGGCAGGTCTACCAGAAAGCATTCACAAGTGGGAGGAAATCGACTCTCTAGTCTAATTTCCACCCATATGTCCTCGTTCTGCCCTTCATAACCCCACAGGGTAATCCTTCTTCCCAGACAGTTTTGCAAACATTTGGATTCCGCCGTCTTGTGCTCTGCACACTGATCTTCCAGACTGAAGGTTCCACGTGTGTCAGCTATCCTCCCATGACCTGCTGGTGGCTGTCCTTAGATCCCAAGCAAGGGAACTGTATTCTAGACGTGTCAGACTAGTAAAGAACACAAGACAGCCCCCCGCCCCTGTATTTGCAATACTTGCTTTTATCCATCTTAAGAATGGGTTCCTTCTTGGGGCCTGGGATGCTGTTAAAACATCTCTTCCCATCAGGTTTTAATCCAAATAGGATGGGGGAACACAGATTCACAGACTTCTCCCACAGGAGGAGAGCTTAGAAGGTACATCTCCCCTGTGTTTTTCTCGTAAAAATCTCCAGCTATGAATGTGGGACATGTAGTGCTGGTGGCCTTACCTGAGATTCTCTCTTCCATGCTCTGCAATCCTTAGAGAGGGTGGGACAGGGCTCACAAGGTCACCTGGAAGCATCAGAGCCAAGACTCAAACTGGAGCCTATCAGATTCCGGGTCATGTTTCCCACCTACAGAGGGAGAGGGGGTAAACTCCTGCCCACCCTACCTTCACCCCTGGCACTAGCTTCGCCATCTTAGTTTTGCTGGCACAGTGTTGGCACACTGCCACTAAGGTGTGCCTATGGCAGCCCCAGCATGGAAAGAGAGGAGGCCTCTGAAGAGAGTCAGGCTCTCAGTCCCGTTATTGATCATTTAGGAATGGCTTCATTTTAACACTCTCACTCTGGTTACCAGCAGCTCCTGGGCATCAGGAAAGTGACCTCAGGTGAGTGGGGAGGGTTCCTGCAGCCTAGGATCTACAGACAGGACTGCGCATGACTCTTAACTAGCTAGCTAGTGGCTCAATCATGTTTGACTCTCTTCGAACCCATGAAGTATAGTCCATGGGCAGGTCAGGACCCCAGCAGAACAGCATCAGAGCCTGGGAGTTCGCAAAACCTTGGCGATTCGGAGGAGGGTTGAGGCTCAAGAGGGTGAGGTCAAGTCAGGCTCCCAGAAGGGGCAATGCTCCATTAGCAGGAGGTGAGGACGGGGTAACTGCACAAGTCATCAGAACGTGTGTTGGACCCAGCAGAGGCCTGGCCAGGGCAGAGGTTGGCCTTTGGGGGCTTGGGGGTTAGGGGGAAAGGTGGAAGGTGGGGAAAGAAGAGGTCAGAGGGAAAGAGTAGAGATGGAAGGTGGCAGGGGCGGGTGGAGATGGAGGGAGTGGAGGAGTGCAGGAGGGTGAAGAAAGGGGAGGGAAAAGGGGAGGGACGGAGCGGGTGGGGGATGAGAAGTAGGGCGGGGAGCCGGGCGGCGAGGAGGAGGCAGGAGAGAGGGGGAAGGGAAGCGAGAGGAGGCGGGAAGGGGAGGAGGGGAGCGGAGGAGGGGCCTAGGCGCAGCCCCGCGCCCTCCCTCCCGCGCCGGCCTCCGCGCCCTCCCTCGCCGCAGCATCCCCGAGTCGCCTGGCCGCGCCGCCCCTCCGCGCCGGGCCTCCGAGCCGGTCGCCTCCGCCTCCGCCGCCGCCATTCCTGCGCCCGCGCTCGCCTGGCCCGGCACCGCGGGGCCGCGCGGCCAGGACACGCCGCGCCAGGTAAGGGCTGGCGGGTAGAGGGCGGGCGCGGGCGGTGCAGGTGCGCGGGGCGGCGAGACCCTCCCCCAGTCGGCCCCCGGAGCCTCCGCCCCGAAGCCCCCCGACTCCTCCCGGGACCCCCGGGGCCTCCCCGGAGCCCCCTTCCCGGAGCTCCATGACTTCTCCCCAGACCCCTCTGAGTCCCGTCCCAGGAACCCCTCAGGACCCCTCCCCTCCTCGGCTGCCTCCCTGCCCCGGCGCGCAGGTGGCTCGGCAACGCTCGGGGCTCGGGGCGCGCCGCAGACCCTGGCCCGGGGCGGGGGCGGTGTGTGCTGCCTGACCCGCGGCTCCTGTCCGCTCGGCCCCCGCCCCACTCCGGCCGTTCAGGCCTGGCCCGGCCCCGCGGCTTCTATTTCTGTCGGCGGGGCCGCGGCCCCCGGGCGCCAGACCCCGAGCCGCGCACTCAGACAGGTGGGGCAGGTCGGGGCCCTGCCAGTGAGTCTTGCAGGCCTCGGCTTCCTTTTGGGTTTTGGCTGCGTGATTCTAGAATAGCCAAGGAGATTCAGCAGCCTTAGCTCAGGGCTGCACCTGTTGCAGCCGCCTGGTGAACTGCAGGAGGCTGAATCCGCTGGGGTTTTGCCAGTGCAGACGGTGGAAAGGAGGGTTGGGTCGTGGTGGTCCCCTTCGTTTTATTTCATTTAGTATTGGGGATGGGGGTGTGTGGGCGTCTGGAGGTGGGCAGTTCACCAAAAACGAGGCCTGTGGTCTAGGGCAAGGGTCCCTGCTTTCTGGAGCGCGTTTGCTATGCAAAGTTGTTCAGCTTTTGATTTGAAAACCACCACTTAATGTTAAGCACATCCAGGACTCGGGGACTGTGGCCAAGTGGCTGCCCCCCCCATTCTGAGTCTGTTCAGATCCACTAGGCACCACCGAGCGGAAGTTTCCTTTCCAAGGGTGAAGTGACATCGGTAGCCTGTCAGCTCATACCTGCCCCAGGCCTGGGGCCTGCCTTCTGGCTGCCTGGACGCTGTATTTTGGGAATGTTTACTGTGTCCCAGAAACAGGCTGCCTCAGTCAGTGCTGGGGCCAGGGTTCTGGCCAAGATAATGCCCCGATTGTCACTTGAACCGTTGCTGTCTGTGCACATCGTCTGCAAGAATAAAGAAGAATAAAATAGACCTGCTCGGAGTATTCCAGGCAACCAATCCTACCAGGGGGAAAGTCTGCAGGGATGAGGGGATGGTGAAGGGATTCACTGGGGCATTTCTGGGGACAAAGACTCTCCCTGCCAAGAGGCTAGACCTTCAGATCGCAAAGAAAAAAAAAGTTTGTATTATGAACAGCGGGTAAACCAAATAAAGAAAGAAAAATTGCTGACACTGAGAGACAACCCAGCCCTGGTCTACTCTTGAGCCATGTTATAGGACCATGAGCTGGCATTCGAGAGGTACTGGCTTTCTATGATTGGTGGAAAATGCAGCGTTACCCCTCTGCTGGTAACTGGGGTGCTCTGACAGCCTTCTTTGGGGTCCTGGCAGATGGTACATCCACCCCAGCTCAGGAGTGGGGTGCAGGGCCACGCCACACAGCTGTCCAGTGGGTCTGGGGGCAGAGAGATGACCATAATGACATCATTCACTCGTGATCCAGTCCCTGTGGGTTAGCCAAGGCAGATTTCATCTCAAGTGCCTTCCCCCCTCACCAGGCAGTGATGTCTAGGCCAGTGTCTAGGCTAATGGCTGGCTCTGAGTGAGGGGGGAGGACCATCCGCTGGTGCCAGCACATAGCGAAATCAATAATGTGTTGCAGAGATCAATGGTTTTCTCATTGGTCCTCTGTGCTTCCAGAGAGAACCTGCCTCTCCCACACTGAGCCCGGACAGTTTCAGGCCTCCCACCCCTCCCTCTGGGTTCTGTTTCTGGTGGTGGGGGGGGATGGGTGTGGCCAGGAGCCTCTTCCTGACCCCTTGTGTGGTGAGCCTGGGGCTCCTGGATTGGCAAATGGGCCTCTCCCACCACCAAGCATCCCCAGTGTCCCTGGGTTAGGCCCCTGCTGCTGCATAAGTGTATTGGCTTCCTGATTGTTCCTTAGTTCACAGCTACCTTCCCCTCATGCTAACAATTTGCTCAAAAGAACTCCTGAGAAGGTGATGTGGCAAGTAGTGTGTCCCAGTGCCCCTGTGCCCCCGGCCCCCCAGCCCCAGTCTTTTCTGGGAGTGACAACAGTGACCAAGTTAACCATCTGGGCCTGCAGCATGGCCATGGGGTGAAGCTGGCCATGCAAAAATACACAAATGAATTTGCCATCAACTGACTGTCGAGGGTGGCTGCAGGAAGAAAGACTACTGTCCTTTGTGGGGCTCGGCAGGTGTAGTCTCCCCTGCTCCACCTGTGCCTCTGGGGCCCTTGGCCATTCAGGGATGTCTCAGGGCGTCACCCAAGAGTGGGCCGGTCTGGCAGGCTCCTCTGCACTGGAGACTCAGCACAGCTCGTGGCCATTGCAGCCTGCCTGCTGTCAAAAGGTGATCGAGAGAAGTGCAGATTTATTGCTGCTGCTGCTACTGCTGCTGCTAAGTCACTTCAGTCGTGTCTGACTCTGTGTGACCCCATAAACGGCAGCCCACCAGGCTCCCCTGTCCCTGGGATTCTCCAGGCAAGAACACAGGAGTGGGTTTCCATTTCCTTCTCCAATGCATGAAAGAGAAAAGTGAAAGTGAAGTCGCTCAGTCGTGTCTGACTCTTCACGACTCCATGGACTGCAGCCCACCAGGCTCCCCCGTCCCTGGGATTTTCCAGGCAAGAGTACTGGAGTGGGATGCCATTGCCTTCTCCAAGAGATTTATTAGGAGGAAATATCTGCTGATTCAGTCAAGTGGAGATAGCACGTGAGTGGGCCTTGCCTGAAGCATCGTTCAGTGCACCAATTAAGGTGATCTTTGGGATAAGCAAATTGGCTCATCGCAACTCCTTGGAGTGGCTCACTTTCAGTTGCCTGTCCCTTCCTGAGTGCATGGTCATTTACCTGGTGGTATTGTACCTGGACCAGGCATCACAGCAGCCCAGGAGTTGTTCCCCCATAGCTGCCTTCCAGCATGCCCTGTGATCCGCCAGTAGGACTGGGTCCTTTATTTGGTCTAAAGTCTCAGATACTCTCTATGAAAGTGGAGACTTCACCCCTTCCCCAGGTAACTTCTATGTATTACTCAGGACTGCAGCTTTGAACGAAATGCAGTTAACCAGCATCTGAGCCAAGAATCATTCCTTTCAAAAATGATGGTATTTAAAGAGATAGTTGGGTGTTTGTTGAATGAACAATGACTTTAAAAGATAATTATATTCCTTAACAACGGTATTGTGGTTCTGTTCACACAGTCTACCCTTTAGCTGTAGATGCTGGAGTGATCTGCAGAGGAAGTGAGAGCCTTGTTTGAGAGCTGTTTCAGATTAGCATGGGTGGGGGATGGGTTGGGTGATGGAGGGGGCAGCATTGACCCCTGCTGAACGGTTATTAGCTCTGGGTGATGGTACCTGAGGGTTTGTTAGTCTCTTAGTCTTTATCTTTAGTCTTTAAAAGTCTATCATAAAATAGTTAATCATCTAAATCCCATTTCCCCTCTCAAATGCCATAGGGTCCTTCACTTCATGGAATAGTTGAGGTTTACTTTAAAAGAAGTGCTGATGAGTTAAGTGAAAACATTGCTCCTTAGTGTAGACTGTATAGAGTGATCCCATTTACACATGTATGGGTAATAAAGTGTAGAAGCATCTGGAATGACACACACTGTGTGTGTCAAACAGACGATGACAGAGCACCCGTGGTGGATGAGGAGGGCAGGTGCCGCTCCAGACTCTAGGGACACAGCTCTGAGCAAGAGTGGCTGTCCAGCTGGTGACCGGGATGGGAGGGAAGGATATATGTGTGCATGTGAGTTGTGTGTGCTTGGGTGTTGGCAGAGGGTTGAGAAGGCTGTGGAAGGAAGGAGGAAGGGGAATCTATCCTTTTAATCCCTCACCTATTTCCATGTAGTTTGTTTCTTTTACAGTGGGATTGTTTTTGTAATGATAAAATGTATTTGTAAGGAGGGATCGCCATTAGGGAATGTGCTTGGTTGCTCAGTCCTGTCCGATTCTTTGCGACCCCATGGCGTGTAGCCCACCAGGCTCCTCTGTCCGTGAGGATTCTCCAGGCAAGAATACTGGAGTGGGTCGCCATGCCCTCCTTCAGGGGGTCTTCCCAACCCAGGAATTGCACCCAGGTTTCCCGCATTGCAGGGGGATCCTTTACCATCTGAGCCACCAGGGAAGCCCTTAGGGAATAGAATAACCTGGGGTTTTTGCAACATTTAGTTAGTTAGCTGCACAGGCCCTTAGTTGTGGTACTTGGGACCTTCGGTCTTCATTGTGGCGTGCAGGTTCTTTAGTTTCAGCATGTGGAATCTAGTTCCCTGACTGGGATTGTACAGGCCCCGCCTGCATTGGGAGTTCAGAGTCTTAGCCACTGGACCACCATGGAAGTCTCTAGAATAGCCTGTTCTAAACATTAAATTTCTAAATCTAAATTTATTCAAAATGGATTTGACTTGTAGGAATTCACATTACTACACAACATAATAACATGATGTGGCTTCAGTGAGGCAGTCAATGAATCCACAGCTGTTGTTGCTCAGGGTCTGTGCTCTGTGGATCATGAAAAAGAGACACCAATACCCTGACCTCAGCAATAGGGGGGACGAGACCCAGACCCTGAAAATTTAACGGCAGTGCCATTCCTCAGTTTAGGCAGTAAGCTGAGGTACCATGCTGGCCCTGAGCCATGGGATGGGGACGACCCTTAGCTCAGACCCACCAAGGTCCTGGTTTAAGTGGAAAGCACATTTCCTTCCATGGGACTTGACCCAGCAGCAAAAGCAGTGACGGTCCAGAGCCGCCTTGGGTGGATTTCCACTGCTAGCTGGATGACCTGCCACTGTGGGGCTGTTCCATTCATCTTGAGCCGTTGCTGTGTTTTCATTTCGTAGAGGATATGTTAAGTAACTTTCCTCTACAGCAGCAGCAACAACAAAACCCATAAAAATGCTAAGTCCGCAGAGTAAAAAAGTACAAGTTGCCTGGAATCCTCAGGGCTTCCCGCCCCCTCCATTTTCCTGGCCTGTTACAAGAAATTTGAGTTGCTTAAGTACCAGAATGTAATGGGCTTTGATCTAGCATCTGGGTGGTGTTTGGCTCTGAAGCATGTTTTTGATTTTGTTTGCAAGGACACCATGTTCCGGGAGGCCTACTCTGAATAGGGCCTCAGCTGGACCCCACTTTGTTCTCACCATGTGTTTGGGAGTTTTGTTTGTTGTTGTTGTTTACTAGTATTTTCCATGTTTGTGGGGAGGCCACAACCGGGCCCGCAGTGAGGCGGCTGTGCTGAGCCTGGGGTCTCGTCTGCATGGCCACGAGCTGCCTGCTATCAGAACAGACTGTAGGCGCACGGCTCATTTTTCCATTGAAATCAGATGTGTTCTCTGCATCTCAGTCCTTTCCAGAGGCCTTAGGGATCCTGTCTGAATAGAGCTGTGCCATCCGGGCATTTGGGGCACCCAGGAGGCCTGTGTCCTTTGTAGGTGAGGTCCCGTCATTCATCTTTTTTGAGGCAAAGAGATTAGGTACTCAGGTGGCGCTAGTGGTAAAGAACCCACCTGCCAATGCAGGAGACATAAGAGATGCGGGTTCGATCCCTGGGTGGGGAAGATCCCCTGGAGGAGGGCATGGCAGCCCACTCCAGTATTCTTGCCTGGAGAATCCCATGAACAGAGGAGCCTGGCAGGCTGTAGTCCATAGGGTCACACAGAGCTGGACACTACTGAAGCAGCTTAGCAAGGCCCCTTTCACCTCCACTTGATGAAGTCTCACCACTTCCTCCAGCAAATGTTTACGGAGCTCCAGTTAGGGCAAGAAACCAAGAAATAGAAGGCCCTGCCAACTTGGCACTTACGGTTAAGTAGTGGGTGCTGGAAGGCTAAGGAGAGGAAGTAAATCCAAATGTAACGCACTGGGGCCGTGGTGCCATGGAGAAAGCCAGTGTGCGGTCCAGGTGCTCACAGTTTGGGAATGTTTGAGATTCAAAACCAGGTAGCTGGTGGGCTGATGGAGAAGGTGAGGAGTGACCAGGGGAATGTCATGGCACGCTTTAGCAAGGCCAGAGGGCAGATGTGGCTGGAGCAGAGGAGCAGCCCTGCGTAGGTGGTGGGGGTCTGGCTGGATTCTGGTTTGTTGTGAAGATGGAGCCAATGGGATGGTTGTCTCAATAGAGGAGTCCAAGGTGACCCTGAGATTCTTGGCTCAGGCAGCCCGAGGGATGGACTGGGCATCACCCTGAGATGGGGTCTCTATGGGCAGAGCAGCTTCAGGGGATTTGGGAGGGTGGTACCTACAACCTCCACTGCTGTCCACGTGGAGGTGGTAAGGGGCTTGTTGGGCAAGCGAGGCTGGAGTTGGAGGGAGTGACCTGGGTCCAATATGGGTCTGGCTGTTGCCAGCACAAAGGTGATATTTTTAAAGCTGAGCTGGCACAAAATGGCAGAGCAGTTGAATGGATGGAGGAGAGGAGAGGTCCAAGGTCGAGGAACCAAGAAGGAGTGTCATCAGGGCAGGAGAAAGCCAGAGGGGTCTGGGGCACCCAGGGCCACAGGAAGAGTGTGCATGGAGAGAAAGGGCTGTCTGGCTGAGGGAGCCAGCTAGGTGAGGAACGAGAATTATCCTTGGAGAATTGACCTTAGAAACATGGAGCTTGTCAGTGTCCTGACAAGAGGGATGGGAGTGTTGGGCCAAGAGAAGGTGGGAAGTGGAGCTGAGGATATCAGGAGTTGGTAATTTTTTCGAGAATTTTTCTGGGAAAGGGGGCTGAGAGATGGGGGAGTTGCTGATGGGCAGAAGGGGTTGTGTTTCAGGTTTTGGTCCTGATGGGAAAGATGGAGTAGGGGGAAGAGTGAAGGAAGTAGGGTGGGGGCCTTGCCCATGTCCTCCAGTGGGGGACAAGGAGGGGATGGGCGAGCGGCCACTGTTCCCCCGCAAGCCAGCTGTCATTAGCCTCTTAGCTGCGTCACTCCTCTGATTGGCCCTGGGGCCTCAGACAGGGGAAGGGGTCGGGATGGCAGAAAATGGTTATGGAAGCTTGTGACAGTGAAACCTCTGGGCATGGCAGTGGGTGCCGAGGGGGTGATGAAGCATTCTTGGGTGGTGAGCATAGCAAGTCTGGAGAGCTGAGTTTGCCAGGCTCCCTGGCAGGAGTGGATGCCCTTCTGGCTGAGAGGACATCTGTGTGGCTGGAGAAGGGTGAAGGGGGCCTGGTCGGCTGGCCTGATGGGCCTGGCCAGAGACCGAGGCTGAAAGTGGGGCCCTGTCCTTGCAGCCAGGATGTGGGCATTTCCCTCTTGATGTTGGCCTGGCATCCCTACACACAGGGCCCGGTCACTAGCGAGGGCCTGTGTGTGATCGATTAACACTGCCTTGATTCTGCATCCACTGAGCGCCACGTGAATGAGGGGGAGAGCCTGTCTCCAGGCGTGGTCCCTGTGCCTGCAGCATTGTGTTTCCAGACCCTGCTGCAGGTGCAGATTTTCTCCTCCACCCTCAGGACCCCTGAACCAGCTCTGTGGTAAAGAATCTGCCTGCAAGGCGGGAGACCCGGGTTCGATCTCTAGTTCAGAAAGATCCCTTGGGGAAGGGAATTGCAACCCATTCCAGTATGCTTGCCTGAAGAATTCCACGGACAGGGTAGCCTGGCGGGCTGCTGTCACTGGGGTCGCACAGAGTTGGACATGACTCAGTGACAAACACTTTCACTTCCAAGGTTGGGCTAAGCACAGCCTGTGGTTGGGAGGTGTACCCTGAGGGGCATCTCTCTGGATGCCCATTAGACTTAGGGTGCTTGCCTGTAGAAACAGTGTTTCGTTAACCAGCTTTATTGAGGTATAATTTACATACAATAAAAGGTTACTGTTCAGTGAATTTTGACAAAGATATACAGTTATGCAGGCTTCCTTCGTAGCTTAGATAGTAAAGGATCTGCCTGCAATGCAGGAGACCCAGATTCAGCCTCTGGATGGGGAAGATTCACTGGAGAAGAGAATGGCAGTATCCTTGCCTGAAGAATCCCATGGGCAGACAATGGGTTTGCAAAGAGTCAGACTCAACTCAGCGACTTTCACTTTCACTTCCTAGCTTGGGCCAAGCAGAGCTTGCCTTTGGGGGTAGTGCATCCTGGAGGGCAGACAGGAGGAGAGGCAGGGCCAGTGGGCCCACTCTGGATGCACATTAGACTTGGGATGTTCACCTGTAGAAACAATGTTTCTTTAACCAGTTTAACTGAGGTATAATTACATACAATAAGAGGCACTGTTCAGTGAGTATTGACAAAGGTATCCAGTTATGTAGCTGCTACCATGATGTGATGGAGGCCAACAGTGGATGAACTCTGCAGGTGAGGCGCACCTCACACATTCATGCACCTACTGTCCCTGGCTGCTATAGCAGTTGAGCAGTTGCAGCAGAGATTGTTTAGCCTGTGAACTCTCCCCAAACTCCCTGTTGCCTCTGCACTCAACCCTCCACCCAGGCAATCACTGATCTGTCAAGATTTGTTTCTTGAAGAGTTTCAGAATGGAAGCATGTATTGTAGATTTCTTGTCTTACTTCTTTCCTTTGGCACATCTTTGAGATTCTTGGGTTTTGCTGTGTGTTGTATTTTATGTCTTTTATTGCTGAATCCTGTTTTGTCACGTGGGTGTGCCATGATTTATTGGTTTATTCACCTGCTGGTGGATGTTTGGATTGCTTCCTGTTCGAGATTATTATGAATAAAAGTGCCGCAAGCTACAGCGCAACACAAAAGGAAGAACAACCAGTTAAAACATGAACAAAGACACCTCCAGAGAAGATAGACAAATGACAAATAAGCACATGAAAAGATGCTCAACAGCCATTAGTCAGCAGGGAAGTGCAAGACCAAACCGCAGTGAGATACTATTTCCCTCTTATCAGAATGACTTTTATTAAAAAAAAAAAAAAAGGAAAATAGTAAGTGTTGGTGAGCATATGGAAAAGGTGTAAGTTTCATACGTTACTTTGAGAATGTAAAATGGTGCAGCAACTTGGAAAATAATTTAGGGATTCTTCCAAAAGTNAAAAAAAAAAAAAGGAAAATAGTAAGTGTTGGTGAGCATATGGAAAAGGTGTAAGTTTCATACGTTACTTTGAGAATGTAAAATGGTGCAGCAACTTGGAAAATAATTTAGGGATTCTTCCAAAAGTTAAACACAGAAATGTCATGTGACCCAGCAGTCCTACTCATGGGTAAATACACAAAAGAATTGAAAATAGATGTTCCAACAAAAACTTGTACACAACTGTTCATAGCAGCGCTAATTCACAATTTGGGAAACAACTCAAATGCCTATCAGTGGATGAATGGATAAATAAGTGTGGTCCATCCAGGCAATGGAATATTACTTAGCCGTTAAAGAAATGAAGTACTGACATGTGCTACAACATGGAGGACCCTTAAAAACATTTTGCTAATTAAAAATAGACACAAAAGTGCATTGTGTGAATCCATTTATACAAAATGTCCAGAATAGGCAGATCTATTGAGACAAAACAAAGCAGGCTGGTGCTTGCCAGGGCTTGGGGAAGGGGAGAATGGGAGTGCCTGCTTAATATGTATGGGGTTTCCTTTGGAGGTGATGAAAATGATTTGGAACTAGAGAGTGGTGATGGTTGCGTATCCTTTAAAATGGTTTAAATGGTAAATTTTATGTTATATGTATTTTATGGCTATAAAAAAAGGGATATAAAAAATGCTGTATTCATTTGTGTGCACATCTGAGAGTGGACATGCATTTTCATTTCTTTTGAGTAATTACTTAACCAGTAGAATTGTGAGGCTGTGTGGTAAGTGTATCTTTAACTTTATAAGAAACTGGCAAACTGTTTTCCAAAGTGGTTGTATCGTTTTACATCCCTACTGCTAATGTGGGAGCAGTTATTTCATATCCTTGCCAACACTTGTGGTCGTCAGTATTTTTAAATTTAGTTACTCTAGTGGGAGTTGTGCTCTACCATAGATGTTCTAGTTGAGTATCTTTTCCTGTATTTATTAGCTCTTTTAGGTTTTTGTTAAAATCTTCTGCTGACTTTTTAGTTGGGCTGTTTATCTCTTATATTTGAGTTTTTAAGCGTTCTTTATGTATTCTGGATTCAGTTTCTTTGTTAGCTATTTGTATTGCAAATATTTTTTTCTCTGTGGCTTACCTTTCTATTTGATTAATGATATCACTCAAAGGGCGGACATTCTTAGTTTTAAGTCCATTTATATTAATTGTCTTTAGCTAGTGGTTTGTGATTTTTGTGTCCTGTTTAAGAAACTTTGTCTCACCCATCATCATAAAGATTTTCTCCTGTGTTTTCTTCTGAAGACATTATGGTCTTAGCTCTTATCTACTATCTATTTTGAGTTACCTTTTAACTGGAAGGAGTTTAGGATTGAGGTTTATTGTTTTGAGTGCGTATACCTGGTTGTTCCCGCATGTTTGAAGAGTAATTGAGAATCTGTGTGGCTTTGTTTCAGGACTCAGTTCCAGTCCATTTTGGCTCACTCACCATTGGCCTGAAAACTACCCTGTCTTCATGACTGTCGTTTTACAGTAATTCTTGAAGTCGTGTAGTGAACGTGCCAGTTGTGCTTCATTTTCAAGATTGTGTTATCTAGTCTAGATCCTTTGCATTTCCATACAAGTTTAAAATCAGCTTGCCAGTTTCTACAAAAACGCCTGCTTGAATTTTGACTGGGATTGCATTAACTCCTTAGATCAACTTGAGGGATATTGGCATTTTAGCAATAATGAGTCTCAGCCAGTGGTCATGGACTGTCATTCCATCTGTGTTCACCTTCCTTCATTTCTCTTAGCAGTGATTTGTAGTAGTCAGTATAGGTCTTGTATGTGTTTTATCACATTTATTCATGAGTATTTTGTGATTTTAACTGTTACAAGTGGGTTTTTAAATTTTTAACTTTCCAATTGTTTGTTTCTCCTGTTGGAATACTCTGTGGTTGGATGGCATCACCGATTCAATGGACATGAGTTTGAGCAAGTTCCGGGAGTTGGTGATGGACAGGGAAGCCTGGCGTACTCCAGTCCAAGGAGTTGCAGCGTCACGCATGACTGAGTGACTCAACTGAACTGAATTGTTACTGTATAGAAATGCTGTTGATTTTTATATTGTTTATTTATCTTGTGACCTTTCTAAATTCACTTGTTTCAGTAGCTTTTTTGTAGTCCTTTAAGATTTTTACGCAAAGATAATCCTGACAGTTATCAATTTTCCCATTTTACTTCTGTCTTTTCACTTTAAATGCTCTTTATGTCTTTTTCTTCCTTTATTCCATTGTCTAGGTTGTTCAGTGCAGTGTTTAACAGAAATGGTGACAATGGACACTCACCTGTTCCCAGTCTTAGGAAGAAGGGACTTAGTATCTTTTCGTTGAATATGATGTTAGGTGAAGATTTTACATAAAAATGCATTTTTTGAGGTTGAGGGAATTTTCTAGTTTGCATAGAGTTTTTATCGTTAGTGGATGTTCAATTTTGTTATATGTTTTTTTCTGTATCTGTTGAGATGATCATACGGTTTTTCCTCTTTTTTTGTGATAAATATGGTGAATTACCGGGGAAGGCAATGGCACCCCACCCCAGTACTCTTGCCTGGAAAATCCAATGGACGGAGTAGCCTGGTGGGCTGCAGTCCATGGGGTCGCTAACAATCGGACAGACTGAGCGACTTCACTTTCACTTTTCTCTTTCATGCATTGGAGAAGGAAATGGCANTCAGGTGACTGCTTCAGGGCCCCCTGGAGAGGAGGTCCCACCGCCTCTGCCCCAAGTGGTGCCTGGCCCCCCTGCGGCAGCCACCTTTTCACTGCCCCCAGGACCAGTGACTTCCATGGCTGCTCCCCAAGTGGTGCCGCTCTCCCCACCCCCTGGCTACCCTGCCGGCCTGGGTCCCACCTCCCCGCTGTTGAACCTGCCCCAGGTGGTGCCCACCTCACAGGTGGTGACCCTGCCCCAGGCTGTGGGGCCGCTGCAGCTGCTGGCAGCTGGGCCAGGCAGCCCAGTGAAGGTGGCTGGTGCCTCGGGCCCTGCCAACGTGCACCTGATAAACTCCGGCGTGGGCGTGACTGCGCTGCAGCTGCCTTCGGCCACTACCCCAGGTAACCCCTTCTGGTGGCTGGGGGTGGTGGTGCACTTGTTTTGGGGAGGGGAGTGTTGGTGGGCTTCCTGGGACTGCAGTCGGGGGAGGGGAGCTCTTCCTTGGCAGGTCCCAGACCCTCCTGAGGCTCAGGCCAGGAAGACTTGGCCTCACCCTCACCCTGAAGGGACTCCTCCTGCCTCTGGTTAATCCCCGTGCCTACCCTCCAGCGGCTTCATCCTCACCTGGGCACCTGGGCTGCCCCCTCTCCCCACAGGAAACTTCCTGCTGGCCAACCCCGTGTCTGGCAGCCCCATCGTGACAGGTGTGGCCGTGCAGCAGGGCAAGATCATCCTCACCGCCACTTTCCCCACCAGCATGCTGGTCTCCCAGGTCCTGCCGCCCACCCCCAGCCTGGCCCTGCCCCTGAAGCCGGACACAGCCATCTCGGTGCCTGAAGGAGCCCTCCCGGTGGCCACCAGCCCCGCTCTTCCGGAGGCCCACGCCTTAGGCGCGCTTCCTGCGCAGCAGCCACCCCAGCCGCCCCCCACCCCCGCCA
>SJYX01000935.1:39698-106304 GCA_006410675.1 Oreotragus oreotragus
CCCCCGCCACCCCCGCCTCAAGACTGCCCTTCTCCCCAGACTCCTCTGGCCTCCTGCCCGGTTTTCCGGCGCCCCCGCCTGAGGGGCTGCTGCTATCGCCCGCAGCCGTGCCCATCTGGCCAGCCGGGCTGGAACTGAGCGCCGGCACCGAGGGGCTGCTAGAGGAAGAAAAGGGGCTGGGAACACAGGCCCCCCACACCGTGCTGAGGCTGCCGGACCCTGACCCCGAGGGGCTGCTCCTGGGGGCCACCGCGGGGGGCGAGGTGGACGAGGGGCTGGAAGCCGAGACCAAGGTCCTGACGCAGCTACAGTCAGTGCCTGTGGAAGAGCCCTTGGAACTGTGACCCGTCGGCCCCCAGGCCTCCCCTGACAATGGTGCTCAAAATCCAGGCCTGGAGGAGGGACCCTCTCATAAACACAGTGGCTGCCGTCTACCCACACACACTACACCCTCCCCGGCCGGGTGCTCAACCTCTCCGTGCCCTGGAGGTCCACTCCTCGGACAGGATGCTGCCTCTGTTACAGCCCTCTCCTTGGTCTATATGGGGAGATTTGGGGGTCCTGACTTGGGGGCTCTGCCCCCCCTCGACCTGGTACTAGCTGTGAGCTGAAAGCCCTGCCACATGGCTGAATTTCCTCTGCCCCCTACCCCCAGCCCTCTCCCTATCACTCCCTGAAACACTATTAATAGCTCCACTGATGTCCAGCGTTCTCAGAACTGCTTGGAATCCAGGGTGGAGGACGGGCAGTCCTGTGCCTAGACTCATGGACCCTCCCAGCTGGGCCCTTCCTGCCCACAGATGTGGGGGTTGTGGGCCGGGGTCCTCGGTTAGCATCTCCCGGACTAGAACCCCTGGTACCTTGTCCAGCCCCAGACCAAAGATCCCCGACCACCGGGGCAACCCTGACCCCTATGTCTAGTTTGTATCCTAAATCTTTATTTTTCTAGGACGTGTTATGCCTTCATTTCCATTAAAATAAACAGACAACTAGAACCTTCCGGGGGTGTGGGTTACCTTCCAACAACTTGCCCAAGAAAAGCTAAAGTACAGAGAGCACGCCTTGAGTTTTTGACTTTGTGATCCATGCTCCCTGAGCGGGGACAGGCCTGAAGGTCAGATTGGAGGAGCTGTTTGGGGAGGTGTCTGCGGAGAACAGAGCTGAGGAAGAAGGCCCAGTGCAGCTGGCCTTGTCTCTTGCTGGTAACAAAGTTTTATTTCATTGAAAACAATAAATAATCTATAGAATAGGGTAGGAGGAGGAAAGTGAGGTGAGATTGAACAAGGTGGAAAGCATTGGATTCTGGGCTGGGCAGTGGACAGGCAGAGGGAACCTTCACCTCCCTGCATTTCATTCAGTAGGAGGGGATGCCTTCCACCCGCTCTGTAGCTTCTCTGATTCCCCCGCCCAGAGTAGAAGGGGGCTGCGAGAGGCTTGCCAACCTTGGGGCAGAAGTTCAGACTGCTCCATACAAGGCAAACACAAAGCATCGGGATCAATAAATAACACCACCTGCCAACCTGGGGGGCCTGCACTAGCGGGGGTGAGGCCTGGGAAACCGTCACGGGCTCCTGGTTTCAACAACAGCAGGGCCCGAGGGAGGGCATGGCACCCTCACCCTTGCTGAGACTCCGGAGAGACTGGGTCTGGGGAGCCTCTGGCCTTCTCGGCCAGCAGCTGGTAGAAGGGTTTGGGGGTCTCCCAGTTCTCGTCCTCGCTGCTGGAGCTGTCCTGCTTCACGATCCGGTTGTGCTGGCGACTGAACCTGCGCGCCTTGGTGCTGGGGGAGAGGTGGCAGGATGGGTGGGTTTCCTCTGTCTCACCTCCATCCCACCCCCAGTGCTCTGGGCTCAGTAGTGACCAGGGCCTGGGCTGGGGATGGCCAGGGCTTTATTCAGCTCCACCAGGAAAGCCGTAGCTCCTTGGAGACCTGTTAAGATCTGCGCATGCGCTTGTTTTTCCGGCGGGGAAGTGCAACTGAAGACTGGGCAGGTGGCAGCAATTTGAAGTTGGTGGAGAAGAGGGGTTTCAGGAGGGATGGGGTGTCGAGACGGGGAGAGGAGGAGGTCAAGCGACAGGGAGTTAAGACTCAGTTTCCTGCTCTGAGAAACTCCCTGAAGCAGAGAGCACAAAGGAAGTTTAGGGCCAAGGGGGTCCAAATCAAGAATTCAGCTATTTGCCCTTCTAAGTTCCAGGCAGGCATAGAGCACCCCTCTGCTTCTGTCCCCCAGCTCTTCCATAAACTTTGGAGACACCCAGATCTCCCACCTGAGAAGACTCCCACCCTGTTTCCAACATCACGAAGCTCAAGGCTCTGATGATTTTCAGGGGAGCAGGGAGGGCCCTAGTGTCCACCACCCATGCCTCTGGGCAGGGGCTTCTCACCAGTATGGTTTTCGCTCCTGCAGGGTCATCACCCGCCAGAGTTGGGCCAGCTCCTTGGTGGCGGCCGTGGATGCGGTCCCAGGGCAGGCTCTGTGGCAAGAGCGGGGAGGAAGTGAGGAGGTGTCTGTAGCCCTGCCGGGCTTGGGCAAAGGGCAACCACACAAGGGGCCCTGGCCCTCCCAGAGCCTCGACTTTCCCATCTGAGAACTCAGATCTTCTCATGTTGCCCGAAAGGCTTCCCTTTCGTGCCCCCCGGAGGTGACAGAGCGGGGACTAAAGGGTGGCCGGTGTCCCAGGGTCTGCATCTGCGGCTCAGGAGCACCAGCTCTTCCCTGCTGAGGCGCGAGGGGCCTCCCCCAACCCCAGCTGCAGGCTGGCAATGATTGTTCAGGGTTTGGCGCTTGACAGATCCCATCAAGTTCAGCTCCAAGAACTTCTTGAAACCTTAGAAATGAGAAACTGTCTTCCCACAGGGTTGCTGGGGTGGGAGACAGGACATGAGCCTGAAGCTCCTAGGCAGGGTTGAGCCTGCTCCCGGCCCGGCCCGGCCAGGCAGGGAGGGATGCGGAGTCCAGAAGGGGGTGAAGATCCAAGAGCATCACGGGAGTCCCAGGACGAGCCACGGCTGAAGGTGGAGCCTCTTTTTTCAGATTATAGTAATTAATTAATTAATCAGTTATATCAATTATATAAGTTAATATTAGCCAATTAATTTCCTTTTTTTCATAAGTCTGAGGCGAGTTTCACTGCCTACAACACACGGGGCCAGGGGAGGTGGGGGCGAGCGTGGCGGGCGAGCGTGTCAGCAGCAGAGGGCGGCCTAGCCCTGGGAGTGGATGGACAGGGAGGCAGGACCCCTGTCAGGGTCGAAGAGGACGCCCACCCACCGGATGTACTGCTTCCGGTTCATCCTGCAGAACATGATGAAGCCGTTGACACACTTCTTCTTCATCTGGGGGGTGCCAGGGGCTTTCTTGCTCTCCTTGGACTTGGAGGGACGCCGGCTGGCCCGGCCCTTCCTGGCCTTCCTCCCGGCCATGGGCAGGGGCGAGACCCGCCGGGTAGGGGTCCACGTGTAGTCCCCGTCTTCGCTGGAGGACTGCAGGCCTTCGAGGTCAGCCTGAGTGTCCTGGCGGGGGACACAGAGAGGTGAGGGGGCGTAGGTGAGGGCGGGCAGGAGGCCTGGACTGTCCCAGCCAATGGCTGTCCGTCTCCCTCACCTCCTGCTGCCTCCACACCGAGTCTGTGTCCGTGTCCTCTGAGCCGGGGCTGGACGGCACCTTGCTGTTTTCACTCAGCGAGAGGTAGCAGTGGTCCAGCGAGACTGAGGACTGGCCCAGGTCGTGGGAGTCAGGGGGCTCTTTGGGGACCTCAGGGGGCATGTCCTGGGGCATGAAGGAGAAAGATGGGAGAAGAGGGACAGAGGGGGGCAGTGGTGTCCCTTCATGGCCTCCACTCGCGGCTTTCCTGGGATGTCACACGAGCATCGGAAACAGCTCAGGTTCAAAACAGCCTCGTCCAGACACCGCCTCAGAAGTTCAAGCAAAGGTTCCCCAGTTCCCACAGCGGGTCAGGGAAAAGGTGGACTGGGGGCTTCTGCCTCCTATTCCGGGGCACTCTCTCTCAATTCCCCTGTGAGGGAGCTGGCACACCCTAGGCAAGTTTCAACTCCTCTGAGCATCAGTTTCATCCACGATGGTGTCACCACGTATCCCCTGCCAGGCCAGGCCAGTGTTTACAAGAGCTCCACTAAGGCTGTCTATCTTTGTTTCTACTGTGAAATCAGCTGCTCGTTGAAGCAGGGGCCACCTTCCCACACATGGAGGGAGAACCATGTGGGGACCAGAGCCAGGCTGCGCCTCTTGTCAGTCAGAGGCTGAGCTGCTGGAGCAGACGGTGCTGCGGAGGTCAGCTCTGGGGCCTGGGAAGGAGGCTCTTTTGCACCAAGGATCCCAGGGCTCACCTGCTGTTTTCAGTTTCCTCCCTGGTTAAATGGGGTCACAAGAGAGCCTGCCTCATAGAGCAGTCCTAAGATTATGTGGGTGGGGTCTTTTCTGGGCACCTGGCAGCTTTTAGCTTTTATTCTTTACAGGTGGTTCATTCCAAGGGCCCAGCACAGAGCAGGGCTCATGGTGGCCAGCAGATAGGTTAGGGCACAGATGGAAGGGTGAGTCTCTGAAAGGACCAGGAGAAACATGATGGACAGACAGCTGAGTTGAGGGGTGGGGGTGACAGTTGAGAGGACGGATGAGTGAATCAGTGGGTAGGAAGGAAGGACGGACGGGTGTGTGACAGGTGTGCAGGCAGACACCTACCTTCTTCTGTGGTTCCTCGAGGATGCATGCAGAAGGTGAAGGTGCAGAATCTAACAATATTTCCTCAAAGAGAGCTGTCGGGGACAGAGAGGGAGACCAGAAGGGTGGCTGGGACAGAAACGCCTCTCTCGGGGCACCAGGCTGCTGTCCTGCCGTCCTCATAGCTGGAGTGCCCTTCTCTGGTTTTGTGCTTTGGGATCTTCTGCCCAAGTCCAAGTCCAGCTCACAGTCCAGCTCCTGTGGGGGACCTCCAGCCTGGGCAGAGTGAGTAGGTCCCTACTATAGGGTCCCGGAGCCTTCCCCACACCAGGCTGGCCTGGAGCAACTCCTCACCAGGCTGTGGGCTCCAGGGATGGGATGGGGTTTGTCCTGGGAGGATTCACCCCTGGGTATCCAGTGCTGCCCAGCAAAGAGCTACATACTTGGTGGAAATCACTGCGGGTTTTTTCCTTCTCAGTGACTCAAACCTCAGGTCCAGCCCTGGGTGCTCACCTTGGGTCAGGTATTCATTGCTGTCCTCCAAGATCTGTTCGGGCAGCAGTTTCCCTGGGGAGCTGAAGAGGGAGGGGCTGAGCCCTAGGATCTCCTTCAGGGGGTCTGTCTCCATCAGGTCGGTAATCTGGGGAGGCCCCAAGGCCAGTGGGCTCTCTGAAAAGGAAATGTCAGGCTTGAGGGTGTGTCAGGCGTTGCCCTTTCCCAGAACACAGCGGCTGGCTTTGAGGAGATGGTGCCCCACACTGGGGAAAGGTGACTCTGTCAGTTCCTCAATGTGAGTGCTTAGAAGAGGAAATTAAGAGGCGCAGTGCCTGGATTCATGTCGTTGTTGGTGGTGGTTTGGTCAAGTTGTGTCCGGCTCTTTGCGACCCCATGGACTGTAGCCCGCCAGGTTCCTCTGTCCATGGGATTTTCCAGGCAAGAATACTGGAACATGTTGCCCATTTCCTTCTCAAGGGGAATCTTCCCAACACAGGGATCAAACCCACCTCTCCTGCTTGGCAGGCATGTTCTTTCCCACTGAGCCACCAGGGAAGCCCAGGATTATGTTAGGGATGGCATATATATGTATATGATGTTGTGCTAGATCCAGTAGACCGATATGAGCTAGCTGGAGCTCTGTGTTAAGAAAGATTCTGAAGTAGTTTCTGGGATCAAGAGAAAGAGTTAGGATTGATTAGCAACGTCTGCCATGGCAACCAATGGCTGGGGACAACGAGTGCACTGTGTGTCCATGCCTAGTGGACATCCATCCCTCTCCCGCTTCCCGGCCATCCTCAGAAGAAGGTACCAAGAAGGCCCCACACCCGCTTACAAGGGGGAGAGACAGAGCTTCAGTCACCTTGGGGGCTGCCCTCTGTAGTCCAGGCAGGAATCCAAGGGTCAGCATTTGAGGACTCCTTGCCCACCTCCTCACCAGAATCATAGAACACCAGCTTCTGCCTGTAAGAGGTGGAATTCACGAGGCAGACCTGGAGCCCTGGCTGGAAATACTGTGGCACACAGAGCGAGCCCTTCCCCTCTGGGTGTCTCAGTGTTGCCCACTATGGAGTAAGACGGGGATGGCTCTGTGCCCACCCCTGGGGGAGTGCTGGGGCAGAAACCTTAGTCAGTTGAGGTGCCTGCCCTTAGGGAGCTTCAGGGCTTGTGACGAGAGGTCAGCTGTCATCAGAGCTGATGACACAGGGGGCAGAGCTGTGAGGGGGGTTTGAGGAGGAAGAGAGAAGGCAGGCAGGGCAGGACACAGAACCATGCTGAACTAGAAGGATAGGTAGAAGGATGTGTAGTTCCTTCCAGGTGGACGAGGGGAACAGGCTTCCAGGAAGAGGGAACCAAGGATGAGAAGACCAGGGGGAACACGGGTGGGGCTCCTTCCAAAGTGGTGAATATTTAGTGATAAGGGTAAGATTCATGGGGAGGGGCTGGCAAGATGAGCTGGGGCGAGAGAGGGTCTCAAATGCAAATTAAGATATCTGGGCTCTACCCAATAAGAGGGAGCAGCCTAAAGCCAAAACCCAACATGATCAAGGACTCTGTTAAAAAAGCCATACAGGTGACTGGTGTTGACAGGCTAGAAGGGTAGGACAGGAGGCCAGGGAGGGGCTGCGGCCCTGGTCAGCACACAGGAAGCAGGGCTTTCCCTTGGGCTCCCAGTGGCTGGTGCAAAGCTAGGCCCTCAGAGGTGGTCACCCCGGATACCAGCAGAGGGTGGAAATTGACCCATTTCTCCCCAGGTCTTAGCCATTCCCCTGGAACACGTCAGCTCTCCAACTCATATCCCCTGAGCTTCCCTTACCTGGGACCAAGCTGGGTCTTGTTGAGAAAATGGATCATCTCGACCCCTTGCTGGGCCTCAAAAGCAGGATAAGACCCCGAATCCTGAGTATCATATTTGACACAGCAGCCTATGGGGGCAAGTTGGGATGGTCACTCCTGTGACGGGGCCAGATGCCAGGGCTCACAGGGACACAGATGGAGAGGTGCCGGGGTCTCCCACAGCCTTCTGCCTCCTCCCACTCCAGCCAAAACCTCAGGCTGGGTGTGGGGACTCCGAATTAGGTTTGAAAGTGAAGGTGTTAGTAGCTCAGTTGTGTCCAACTCTTTGTGACCCCATGGACTGTAGCCTGTAAGGCTTTTCTGTCTATGGAATTCTCCAGGTAGGAATACTGGAGTGGGTTGCCATTCCCTCCTCCAGATGATCTTCCCAATCCAGGGATCAAACTTTCGTGCATTGCTGGTAGATTCTTTGCCATCTGAGCCACAGGGTACCCTGAATCACCCCCAGGTTTCTGGAATCCTACATCTCTATTAGAATCTCTAAAGAAGATAAAATATTTAAGTGCAATAATGATGATGAAGATGACGGTAGCAAACAAGTGTATAGTACTTACCATGCCAGCACAGTTTTAATCATTTTACATACTACTCAGCACCCCTTTGCCAAAGGATTTGGTTATTATAATACCCATTTGAAAGTGAAAGTGAAGTCGCTCAGTCGTGTCCGACTCTTTGTGATCCCATGGACTGTAGCCTACCAGACTCCTCCGTCCATGGGATTTTCCAGGCAAGAACACTGGAGTGGGTTGCCATCTCCTTCTACAGGGGATCTTCCCCACCCAGGGATTGAAACCAGATCTCCTGCATTGTAGGCAGAAGCTTTACTGTCTGAGCCACCAGGGAAGTCCAATACCCGTTTACAGTTCAGTAAATGGAGGCACTGAGCTCTAAAGAAACTTGTCCAAGGTCACAAGACTAGCAGACGATCTGGAACACCCACCACTCATGGGTGACCCCAGGAAGTGAGCGTATGGGATCACCGGATGGTCACTAGCACCATGCCCATGGCCTGGCCCAGAGGATAGGGTCTGGGAGGAAGGGCTGAGTGAATGGGCAGAGGAAGAGGATGGCCTGAGGCCTTGCCTCCCAGTCATGCCTATGTCTGCTGGGGGTGTCACACCTTTGAAGCTGGCTCACAGGAGCATTTGTCTGGCTGCTTCAAGGGAAGGGAGGCTCAGAAGGAGGCCCAGCTCTTGCCTCCAGTTCTGTGAACTGCAGCCCTCGCGTGAGGGCCGCACTGAACCTGTCCCTGGCCTTGCACCCACAGCCAAGACTGAAGGGAAGAGGAAAGTGGGAACGAGGCCAAGAGACGGCACCTCTCTTGTCCATGGTCCAATCCCTGGCTCCTAGGACTGTGTCCAGGACGCTGGGAGGTGCCTGATCAGTGGTGTGTAAATGACTGGCTAAGTTAGTGGAGAGGAAAGAGACCAACTTGAGATGTCACAGTGGACGCTGTTCTCAGCCACATCCAGCAATGTCAGCTGGCGTCTTCCTCCCTTCCTGTCACCTTGAAATGAGGATGCCTCAGCTCTGGGGAGACTGCAGGAGTCCCAGCATCTTGGAGGGGTGGTGGTCCCCACCACATTTCCTCTTTTCTGGTCTGGAGATGGGGTCTCCAGCTTCTCAGGCTTCTCCAGGGCCAGACAGCGACGAGGGTTCTGGGCCCGGGTCTGGCGTTCTGGGAAAGGAGAGAGGTGGCATCAGACAGGGCGGGGGGGTCTGTCTCCAGAAAGTGGTTGGGGTTGGGGTGGAGACACTCTGCTCAGGTCCCAGTGACCTGTTTCAAAGCTTTGCCTGGCTGGGTCATTCAGTCCTTCTCAGGTAAGCCCAGATCCTCAATTAAAGACCATCTAGTCGGATACCCCCTTCCTCTGTCCACATGTTAGAATCACTTTGAGAACTCTGAAAAATACTGATGCCCAAGTTCCACCCAGATCACTGAAGCCCAGTATTCTGAGTGTGAGGCACAGGCAGGGAAAGCATTCCAGTGATTCAGATGTGCAGCTAGGACTGGAAATCATTGATTAGGTCCAACTCCCCGCTCCAACTTTTTTTTAAAGCTAGGTCATGTGGCATGCAGTATCTTAGTTCCTCAACCAGGGATTGAACCAGTGCCCTCTGAATTGAAAGTGGAATCTTAACCTCTGGAACACCAGGGAAGTCCCCAACTCCCTTTTTAAAGACATGGAAAATGGAGCTCAAAAGGGGGAAGAGACAGGTAGTGAGTCAATAGCATGGCTGAGGTGGGACTTGGGACCCTTGCCTCCCACACAGGGGTCCTTCCATCACCCATGCACCCTGCTGCCCTGGCCCAGGGATGGATGACAGGACAGAAGGATGATAAATGCTGACAGCAGATTCCATCTGCTGATCACTGGCCACATGCCCCGCCACTTAAGCACTGCTGAGAGGTGTGCACATGGGCTCCTAATCCTGAGGCCCACCCTGTGGCAGGCAGTCCAATATCCAGACCAGGAAACGGAGGCTCAGAGGATGAGAGTGACCCTCCCACCCCCACCCCAGGTCTCAGAGCTAGGAAGAGGAGGGCACCAGGAGTTGAACTGAGGCACGTCTGAATCTAGAGCCTGGTCCAGGCTCAGGACTGCTGACTCGGCCTCCCTGGAGTGATGACGACCCTGGAGAAGGAGCCCTATTCCTGTGGGACTCCTGCTACCTGTTCTACTGCAGGCTTGTACCTGATGCTCGGGTAGGCTTTTTCTTCCGAGGTTTCCGGCATGCTCCCCAAAGACGGGACTTCTGAGAGAGTGGGGAGCTGGATGGGGTGGAGAGTCTCTGCTTTGCAGGGCCTGCAGCAGGGTTCCAACCCAGCCCTGCAGAGGATGGAGAAGGAGGCAGGTCAGATGGCCTCACCCTCGTCCAGCCTGAGTCCTGCCTCTGGACAATGCTTCCCACTGGACAGGGGGAGGGAGGCTGCTGCAGTCTCCAGATAGACTTTGTAAAAGTGAAAACTGAAGTCCCGGGAGGAGATGGGACTTGTCTGAGGTTCCACAGCCAGGTGGCAGAAGTACAGGTGAAAACTCAGGTATCTGCAGGTCCATCCTGGGCCTTGGCCCAGACAGGAGACTGACTCAATGCTTCCCAAATGCTTACCCATCTTCCCCTCCCAAACCAATTCCTCTTCCTACCTCCTCAAGATGGTGGGTGGCCCGCAGTCTCTCCCCCAGGCCTCACAATTCTTCCTTGTGAACATCTCCCAAATTGACCCTCTTCACACTCTCAGTCATGGTTCTGCATTTGCTTGCGGTCTCCTGCCCAGGTCCCTCCTAGAAGTGTCTCCGCTGGTCTCCCTGACTCGTTTCTTATTTAATGACCCCACACTAGATGTCAGGGACCTCTTCCTAAACAGCCACTCTGACAGTGGCTTTCCTCTGGCTTACAGTCCTTCAGTAGTTTTCATCCTCTCTACCTCCCTCCCAAGCCAGGTTCTCGAGGCTCTTCAGAATCTCATCTCTGCCTCACCTCCTACCCTTCTTGCCAGGGTATTTCTCACACCAGTAACAACACCCAGCACACACGATGTGGGACGACTGGCATGTTCCAGGCACTGTGTGACAATACTCCTTGCGTGTATTAACTCATTTAATTCTCACAACAAACATAAAGGAAGTACTCATACTGGTCCATTTTGCAGATGAGGGAACTGAGGCACAGAGCAGTTTAGGTCATGAGACACATGTGTCTGAGTCTGGACCTGGCTCTGGAGTCTTTGCACGTCATCTGGGTGCTGCATGACCCCTCCAGTCACACCCGATGGCTCGCCTGTCCCCAGACCTTCCATTTGTGTCTTCTTGTGCCTGCGGGCTCCTGCTCACATTGTTTCTTGTTTGCCTGGCATGGTGCCCCCTTGTCCTTGAAGGCCCGCTTTAAGGGCCCTCCCCCCACAGGCTTCCCAAGACACACTCCTCTGGGGTCACAGCATCTTGGACTCATGCCAGGCTGTGAGATCCGGGGAGGATGGGAACCATTTAGGTCACTTCAGTGTCCCCTACAGCCTGGACATAGCAGGCACTGGGAACGTCAGCTGAGCTTACTTACCCCCGAGGCCGCCTTGCCCATGGTTGGTGTGGAGTTGAAGCAAGGCCTTGGTCACATTGATGCTGCTCTGTAGGTAGTGAATGTACTGCAGGACGTGCAAGAGAACCTCCTTCTGCTCCCAAAAGAAAGACGGGGTTGAGCAGGCGCTCAAGATCATGTGAGGCTGCTGGGGACCAGGGACAGTCAGGCTCCAGGACCCCTAGGGCCCCATCCCAGCAATCCACCCACCATGGGCAGAGAAGTTCCTGTTGTGCTCTTCAGTCCTTACGGTGGCCCAGGGAGCCAACGGTTACAGCTCTGAAGACAAGCCCAGAGCGCTGAAGGGATCACTAGGTTACAGAGGGGGCTTGGCCGAGCTGGGGTGTGAAGCCAGGCCTGCCTGCCTCCCAGTGTGGTTTTGGGGGCACATGCTGCTGGCTTCCTGCCCCTGGCCCTTAGGCACGTGCACAGTCGCCCTCTCCTCCCTGGCTTCTTTCTTTGAGCCTCGGCACAGCGTTCCTCGCCTTCCAGAAGCTTTCCTGATCTCCTGACCCCACACCTAGGCTGTTCAGATGTCCCTCCTCAGCACTCCTGTGACACCCTGGGCCTGTTTTCACCAAGGCACTTGCCACACTGTTTTATAATTATCCATTGATGTGTCATTCTCTCCCATTGACCTTGAACCCGTTGAGAGTAAGAGAACGTAGCTGATGGATTTCTGGATCCTGAGCACACAGAAAAGAGAGGTGATGGAGCCAGTTATCACTGAAGGAATGACTGCTCCCCCATAGCACCAGCAGGCATTCCCCATCCAGCCACTAAGTCGAGGCTGAGTTGACACTGGAGATACTAAGCTAAAAAAGATACCAACTACTAAGCCACAAGGAGGGTGAACTACACAAACTTTTTTTTTTTGCCTTCACAGAACTTACAATACAGGGAGGGCAGCAGACCTTAATAAACTCATAATTCACATAAAATTATTGAATGTGTGATAAGCATTAGGAATAAAAGAGCATGATACAATTAGGCTTGGGTGTCCAAAAAGGCCTCTCTCAAGTGCCAGCATTGAAACTAAATCGTGGGGAATTCCCTGGCAGTCCAGTGGTTAAAACTCTGTGCTTCAGTGCAGGGGGCTCAAGTTCAATCCCTGGTTGGGGAACTAAGATTCTATACGCCATGCAGTATGGCCAAAAAATTTTAAAAATTGAAATTAAAAAATTAAACTGAAGAATGTAAGGAGTTAGCCTGGTAAGGAGGTGAGGAAAGAATACCTACAACATTTTTTTTGGATTGAAATAGATCCCTAGAATAACAACAAAACTGTCAGCAGGAATCTTCCAAACCACACATCAGGAAACATGGTCTCAGGAGCGGGGGATAAATTGAGAGACTGGGATTGACATATACACACTGCTATATATAAAATAGATAACTAACAAGGGAACTAGCACCAGGAACTCTGCTTAATACTCTGTAATGACCTATATGGGAAAAGAATCTAAAAAAGAGTGGATATATGTATATGTATGACTGATTCACTTTGCTATACAGCAGAAACCAATATAACACTATAAATCAACTATCCTCCAATAAAAATTAATTTAAAAAAAGGAAGCATGGTCTCAAGAGGGACATACGTGAAACTTTTCCATAAAATATAATACAGATAGTCACTAAACATATTTAATCTGATTCATGGAAAAAAATAGTCGCTCAGTAGTGTTTGACTCTTTTCAAGTCCATGGATTGTAGCCCACCAGGCTCCTTTGCCCATGGAATTCTCCAGGCAAGAATATTGGAGTGAGGAGCCATTTCGTTCTCTAGGGAATCTTCCTGACCAAGGGATTGAACACAAATCTCTTGCACTGCAGGTGGATTCTTTACTGTCTGAGCCACCAGGGAACCTGATATGCAGAGGGAGTTATAATTTACTTAAGGATTAATGGCTACTGATGCTTGGCTTCCCAGGTGGCTCAGTGGGTAAAGAATCAGCAGGTAAAGAATCCACCTGTCAATGCGGGTTCAATCCCTGGATCAGAAAGATTCCCTGGAGAAGGAAATGGCAACCCACTCCAGTATTCTTGCCTGAGGGAAATCCCAGGGACAGAGGAGCTTGGCAGGCTATAGTCCATGAGATTGAAAAGAGTCAGACACTGTTTAGCAACTGAGCACGCACACCACACAATGTGACACAGCCCAAAGACTATTAGCTTAGGTCCTGGCTCCAACCTGCCACTTACTGGCTGTGCACTGGGAGCAGATCATTTTACCTCCTTAGAGCCTCAGTTTTCTCATCTGTGCAATGGACACAAGGATATTCATTCAGGCTCAGAGGAGTATCATTAGGATGAAATAAATTTGAGTGTGTGAAATTGCCCAGCATAGAGCCTGATACATTTGTTGACCAATAAATGCTTAGTTGATGACTGAGACTGAGGACTGACTGGGATGAAGGTTGTATGTACAGCAGGAGGCCCAGGACTTAATTTAAGAGAGGAAGGTCCGTCTAGTCAAGGCTATGGTTTTTCCTGTGGTCATGTATGGATGTGAGAGTTGGACTGTGAAAATGAAGCACAAGCTGGAATCAAGATTGCCGGGAGAAATATCAATAACCTCAGATATGCAGATGACAGCACCATTATGGCAGAAAGCGGAAAGAACTAAAGAACCTCTTGATGAAAGTGAAAGAGGAGAGTGAAAAAGTTGGCTTAAAACTCAACATTCATGGCATCCGGTCCCATCACTTCATGGCAAATAGATGAGGAAATGATGGAAACAGTGACTGACTTTTTTTTTTGGTATTCCAAAATCAGGCCAGGCAGATGGTGACTGCAACCATGAAACTAAAAGATGCTTACTCCTTGGAAGAAAAGTTATGACCAATCTAGACAGCATATAAAAAGCAGAGATATTACTTTGCCAACAAAGGTCCATCTAGTCAAAGCTATGGTTTTTCCAGTGGTCATGTATAGATGTGAGAGTTAAACTATAAAGAAAGCTGAGCACTGAAGTATTGATGCTTTTGAACTGTGGTGTTGGAGAAGACTCTTGAAAGTCCCCTGGACTGCAAGGAAATCCAACCAGTCCATCCTAAAGGAAATCAGTCCTGAATATTCATTGGAAGGACTAATGCTGAAGCTGAAACTCCAATACTTTGGCCACCTGATGCGAAGAACTGACTCATTTGAAAAGACCCTGATGCTGGGAAAGATTGAAGGTGAGAGGAGAAGGGGATGACAGAAGATGAGATAGTTGGATGGCATCACTAACTCAATGAACATGAGTCTGAGTCAGCTCCGGGAGTTGGTGATGGACAAGGAAGCCTGGCATGCTGCAGTCCATGGGGTCACAGAGTCGAACATGACTGAGTGACTGAACTGAGCTGAACTGAACATGTAGATTCAGAAAAAAACTGATGATAATGACTTAGGGAGAATTCACATCTTTACAACATAAGTCTTCCTGTCCAAGAATGTATCTTTTTATTTTTTAATCTATATTTTTGCTATCAGGAGTATCTCATAGTTTTTCTTATATAGAGTTTACCCATTTTTAAAACTAATTTTGTTTCAGTATTATATTTCTGTTAGTCTAAATACAGTCTACTCCAATCCTACATATACAGGGAAGAAAATAAACACAGATGTAAAAATAGTCTTTTGGACTCTGGGAGAAAGTGAGGGTGGGATGATTTGACAGAATAGCACTGAAACATATATATTGCCATATGTTAGTAGATGACCAATGGAAGTTCAATGCCTGAAGCAGGATACCCAAAGCCAGTACTTTGGGACAACCCAGAGAGGGAGGGTGGGGAGAGAGATGGGAGGGGATTTCAGGATAGGGGGGACACATGTATACCCGTGGCTGATTCATGTTGATGTATGGCAAAAACCATCACAATATTTTAAAGTAATTATCCTCTAATTAAAATAAATAATTACAAAAATAAATAGTCTATTCTTCCATTATTTCTTTTATCTGCTTATTGTTTATATGAAGCTATTGACTATATTAATTTTATATCCTATGTCTTTAATAAATTGTCTTACTATAATTTATATTAATTTTTCCATATAGTTTTTGTTTTCTAATCATGTTATCTGCAAAGAGAGTTCTTGATCTTTCTTTCAATTACGTAATTAAATGCTTTCTCTTGTCTAATTGTATTGGCTAATACTTCTGCTTCCAATGTTAAATAGTAAATGGACGTAGTGGTCATCTTTGTCTTTTTCTACTTTTAGTAATGTTTTCCCATTAAAGAAGGAGCTGGCTTATGGGCTAAACTATCCTTCAATTCCTTTTTAATTGAGCATTTTCAACTTGAATGGATGTTGAATTTCATCAAATGTTTTTCTGAAGGCAATGATCTGACTTTTCTCATTAGTTTTATTATGTTAATGAATCATATTAATTGATGTCCTACTATGGAAAACCTTTTATTCTTATAATACACTTTATAAATATATATTATTTTAAAATACACTGTTGGTTCTCTTGGCTAATATTTAAGATTTTTTTTGGATCACATAGTGGGATTGGTTTTCTTTCTTTTTCTGTGCTCTGGACAGGATAAAATAGCATTGAGATGATATCATCTTCTGTCATTTATTTATTATGAAAGTCGCTCAGCCATGTCCGACTCTTGGTGACCCCATGGACTATACAGTCTAGGGAATTCTCTAGGCCAGAATACTGGGGTGGTAGCCCTTCCCTTCTCCAGGGGATCTTCCCAACCCAGGGATTGAACCCAGGTCTCCCTCACTGCAGGTGGATTCTTTACCAGGTGAGCTACAAGGGAAGCACCTCATCTTCTATGGTTTGACAGAATTCCCCTGGGAATTTATCCTTTTTTGTTTCTAATGAAAATTCCTTACCTCTATCCTAGTTCTACAGAGTGTGGGGTCCAGAAAAAAAAAAAAAAAAAAGGCTACTCCGTCCATTGGATTTTCCAGGCAAGAGTACTGGGGTGGGGTGCTGTTATTTCTTAAATCATCGGTAGAATTTGCTGATAAAATCATCTGGGCCTGGAGATAGCTGTGTCAAAAAGGTTTTTAACTATGAATTTTATTTTTAAAGTGTTATTCAGTTTATTTCATCACGGTGCATTGTGACAGCTTGTGGTGATTGAGAGATTGGACCATTCCCTCTACGTTGTTGACTTTTCTTATAAGCATAGTTGTTCATGGAGTTCCCTTGTTATCCATTACTGTCTGTGGGTCTGCAGTGATCACACCCCTCTGTCCTGGTTCTGGTACTTGGGAATGTATTGGATCCAGTGTCTGAAATGCAGCCTTTGTTTGGAGTGGGGCCAGCATCCTAGCTGAAGGCACTGCCCCATCTCCCTGACTGGATTCCTGGGGTACCCGTGGTATCCAGAGGGAGTAGCAAATGCGGTTTGTTCAGAGGAACACTAAAGCTCTGAAGCGCCTGGGTCTGCATTTGGTGCCCAGGGGTAGGAAGTTAATACACGGGACCCCAGTGACCTACATGTCTTCATGTGTTTCCAGAAGCATCAGTTTGCTGCCAGGGAACAGTTTCACATGGCAGGGCAGGAGATGGGTGGTAGGAATCTTCCTAAAGGGTAGAAGAGATTCCCCTCTTGTTCATGGTGTTTAAGGGGACAATTCTGAGTGGTGTGTCTGTAGTACTAATTTATGTTTCATCTATTGCTAATCAAGGCCATAAATTGGGTCATCTTGAAAATCATAGTAAATTAAGGCCAGTGGAATGTTAAGTTTTAGTCAGGGTTTAATCGGAGATTGATTGGTGTTTATTTGTCGAGGATGCAAGATTGTTGGTAGCACATCCTTCTGTATGAGGCTTAATCTTCCTTCGCCACGAATCCTAAAGTACCTGTTTTTAGAATGATGAAGACTCTGGGGTTTGGGCTGCTATAAAAAATAACGCAGATTGGGGTGGTTTCTAAGCAGCTGGTGTTTATTTCTCATAATCCTGAATGCTAGACATCTGATCAGGGTGCCAGAACAGTAGGTCGGGTTACTGTTCAGTTGCTAAGTCATGTCTGACTCTTGTGACCCCGTGGACTGGGAACCTACCAGGCTCCTCTATCCATGGGATTCTCCAGGCAAGAATTCTGGAGTGGGTAGCCATTTCCTTCTCCAGGGGATCTTCCTGACCCAGGAATCAAACCCAGGTCTCCTGCGTCGCAGGCAGATTCTTTACCGACTGAGCTACAACGGGAAGCCCAGGAAGTATATAGGGGAGGAGAATTAAAGTCAGCCCCTCCTCCNCTGGAGTGGGTAGCCATTTCCTTCTCCAGGGGATCTTCCTGACCCAGGAATCAAACCCAGGTCTCCTGCGTCGCAGGCAGATTCTTTACCGACTGAGCTACAACGGGAAGCCCAGGAAGTATATAGGGGAGGAGAATTAAAGTCAGCCCCTCCTCCGAGGGAGTTGGGGTGTACATTCCTTTTAGGCCCCGCAGCCCTCGACTCATTTGGATCTGAATTGTAGGGACCACATGCTGGCGTGGTGTCTTTTGTGAGGTTCCCATCTAGTTCTGAGGTTTCAGAAGATGGGCAGCCAGGCTGTGAGGGTGTGAAGGTGAACGCTGTCCCAGGACTGAGTTCCCTGTGTCCTGTCCTCGTCTGCACGTGGCTGCCAGGATAGAGGTGGCCGCGGGTAGGGTATGGTGGGGAAGGCGTGCCCACTTCTTTTCACAGAGAGCCTTCAGCTTTGACAGCTGAGAGCAGGCACCCCTGTTAATTCTTCACTGTGGTGGTTAGCTCTGGAGATTAATCATTCTGTTCCTTTCCAGTTGTTTGCTGACATTTTAGTTTCTGTTCTGATTGCTCATAAAAGAGTAACAAACCCCTCTCTTTGGGCCCTGTCTTCTGGAGTTTGTGGCTTCGAACCTAATAGTTATACAGTAACGAGAGGGCAGTAGAGGTGGAGCAGCATCCTTGCAGAAGGTTCCAGTAACGGATGTGGTATTCATGTGTCATCGTCACGTGAACCCAGCAAGGAATCCTTGCGTCCTGGCAGTTACCTCCCTTGGTGTCATGTGAGACCTCACCTGAAAACATCCACCTTCAGGACTGCAGACCTGTGTCCTGTCCGGGGACTAGATGTGGGGTGTTGATTAATGAGCAAGAAGAGTACAGTGAGAAGAGCAGTTTGGCTGTCACTGAGGAGTTTGTGCGTGTGTGTGATCTACCTGGGCCTTGAGACAGAAACATGTACTGTCTCGACAAGACACTGTGTGTTCTATGCAGGAGGAACCTCAGGGTCCCTGGGTGGCCACTGACCTCTGAGGAATGGGCTGCATGGTATCAGCGTGTCTGAACATGTGTGTGCAGGCTGGAAGGGTTCTTCGGGTTGGACACACCTGGGGTCAATACAGGTGTCTTCCTAGAGCAGTGATTCTTTTCAAAGAAGGAGAAGGGCCCAAGACAGCCCCCTCTCTCTGACCTTATAGGTTCTTAGGGATGTTTGAGAAACCATGGCAAGAATTCTTGTTTGGCAGGAAGAACAAAGGGCATTTCTTGAATTGACATCCCTGTTTCTTATTTTCAAGACTGTGTGAGCACAGATCTGCGTGGTCACCATGTATTTTCATTTGCATAAGGGGAATAGTCTTATCGTTCATCATTTTTTTGTTTGGGCCCCATTGGTTCATGCCCCAGGCAGCTGCAGTTCCTTTATGGGAGGGGCCGCTGCTGGGACACTGCCAGGCTTCTCACTGGACAGCAGTGCTTTACGTGACATCAGGGGCAAGCCTCCTCCTCACTCCCAGCCCCCAAGATCTTCTCCCTGTTGCCTACTCCCCTCTAGAAATGCAGGAGTCCTTCTTGACACAACTTCACTCTTCATTTCCGTCTGTCCTGTTGCCCAGTCCTGAGCCCCCTTCCCTCCTGAATCTCACAGTTCCACTCTCCCTTCTTTTGTCTAGACTTTGGAATGAGCAGCCTTTGGATGGCACATTAGACCCTGTGGGATTTGTCTGTCTTGATACAGCTCTATAAGTTGTACGGAGTTGATGTCAATGCAAACAGTCCTCGCCTGTAGACAGGCGAATGGATTCTGTCCAGTGGCAGAGCAGTTGTCCTCCTCCCGTGGAAGAATCCAGTTTTGTGCCCATTGGAAGCTCATTTCAATTTCCTTTTTTATATTTATATAAATGTATATTTTTTAAATTGAGCATAACGTAATCTCAACCACATTGCAGTGAACAGCTCAGTGGCATTTAGGTCATTCACAGTGTGTATAACCACCACCTGTGTCATAGTTCTAAGACCTTTTAGTCACCCCAGTAAGAAACCCTGTACCACTAAGCAGTCGCCCCCTTTCCTCCTCCCTCAGCCTACTCTGTATAATTTGAAGTTCTTTGAGTGGCCAGCCCTTCTCATTGGATGGTGCTGGTTTCCAGTGGCTTCTGGCACCTCCTGTCTGCCCTCTGTGGGATGCAGTGGGCTGGGGTTTTTTTTAGAGTGAGAATTTGGTCATGGAGCGTAGGTGAGCACTTCATATGTGGACTTTCCTGGTCTTGTCTGGGGCTCTTGGATGATGTTTTGAAAAGAGTTCATCTATCTGGGCTGGCACTCTGGGCCCTGCCAGGCCAATCAGCATGTACTGATTAATTATCACAAGTCCAGTGCTGTGTTGAGCAAGCCAGATGTTTTTAGCTGTGGAGAGGGCATAGTGCCAAGAACAAAACTACAGTGAATAAAGAGAGAAATTGCGTACTTTTGGAGCCGCAGGCTGGTGTGATAGTCGTCAGCATCAGCTGAGCAGAGAGCAGGACTCTCACCCCCTGAGCACTCCGGGCCCCCATGGTAATGGCCAGGAGTTGGCCCAGCCTGCCCCCAGGAGCTGAGGACTCCCTGGCACCCCGTGTTCCTGGCAGACCGAACGCACAACCTCGGAGTGTGAAGACTGAACTCATAACTGGCCCGAGTCTTGGCCAGTTTTCCTCATGGGGCCCTCACTCCGGTGGAACCTCGGTCTGGAACCTGGCCCTCCATGACCATGGCTTTTCGCAGCCTCTCAGCCTTGCGGGGAGGGCCCTGTCCCTGCAGTCCAAAGCCAGCCGGGTAGCTGTGACCTTGAGCAGAAAGGGGAAGGTCAAGACTTGACTGTTTGGAAACCCCGGAGTAGTCCTGTGGAACAAAGACAAACCCTGTCCTTAGAGGGGGCTGCGTTGTTACACCCACGATGGCTGGTGTAAGCTCAGAATTTCCAACTCAGGACATGCTGTTGGTGCTTTTGTAAATGGCCAAGGATGGCTCTCCACTGAGGTATTGTTGACTTGGTTTTTTTTTTGGTGCTCATCTTTTCCGTATTTTAATCTTATAATCAAGAGCATCCAATAATATGATTTTGAGATCAGAGAGATGTATAACCTATATCGTTGACTTGTTTGTAAGTGATAGGCATTTGTTGTTTTCTGTTGACTGGTACTTTGGGGCATTTTCACTCTTTCAGATTTCAGACATTACATCACTGTACCCCAAAATTCTGTTTTGTAAAGAAAACGCAGCGCTCATATTACCTGAGTTGTCTCGAGGAAGCGATAGTTCTGTGACCTGTCAGATGGCTGTTTGTTGCCACTCACATCAGTGTTGTCACCAGGGAGAGCATGGATCCCCTTCCCTCGGAGTCCCCTTCTCTTGGGAGTCCCCACTTCTCTGCATCAACCAGATTATGAGTTTTCAATCATTAAAAAAATGCATAGCTAATGATGTTTCTGTGAGAAATTATGGCACTGTATCTAAGTTTAGGAGGGAAGTTAGTGGGATGTCCCAACATCTGTGTTCATGAGAAATCAAGCTTCCAGAATTTGCAGCACAACGGTTCGAAGCAGTTCCTAAGCACTTCCCTTTGGCTCCGCAGAGAACATCCCTGCCCCGGGGGGACTGTGTGTATGATGTCAGCACCTAGCTCTGCAGTTTGGATCTCAGCAAAGCCTGAGAGTTTCCCTTCCTAAAATCCAAACCTAGTTTAATCAACTGCTAGGAAAAGCAGTTTGCCAAAACGCATCCTACCCTTCTGTTAAATCTGATTCATTATTTCATTTGTTACTGAAGAAACACACGCTGATCCCAGGACTTTCTCCGTGGTTTGTAGACTGTGGTTTTCTATCCATATGCTGCTCTCTGGCTTGGGAACAAAACTCAGATGGATGCAACTTCCAGAAGTTTATTTTGATGGCTTTTCTCATGTTTTGACATGCCTCAGGTAGGGTAGGATACCTCAGGTAGGTATCCCCGTTGCCTCCTGCGTTGGCTGAGGAGGTGTGACTCAAAACCACAGCAGTCCAGAAAGACCATACCCATACTTGGGCGCCAACCTGGTCCTTTAGATACTCATTTAATCCTCTCTTTGGGGATGTTTTCTGTTTTTATGATATCAAGAGGCTACTGGATGAGAACTGTGTGTGAATACAAGATGAGAACATTGTTACCTGTAGCTAGCATTGATTTGGAAGGTTCCGGATGTTGCTTCTAGAAAAGACTTCCTGTTGACCCTGGGAAGGGGCCCACACCTCCTCACCACCTTTGAACCTTATCTTTTTTTCTCTTTGTTACTTCTGTAGGGGCAGAATGGCATTTTGTGTTAATTTGTATTTTTCTGATCAGCAGTGAGATGAACATTTCCTTTCACACATTTGGTAGCAGCATATTTAGAAAGAGTGGTGGTGGTTTAGTTACCAAGTGGTGTCCGACTCTTGAGATCCCATGGACTGTAGCCTGCCAGGCTTCTCTGTCCATGGGATTCTCCAGGAAAGAATACTGAATGTGTTGCCATTCTTCAGGGGATCTTCTTGACCCAGAAACTGAACCCAGGTCTCCTGCATTGCAGGCAGATTCTTTATTGACTAAAAGAGAATCCTGTTCAGTAGATCAGCAATGAGCCCCACCCACTACCCCTTCACCCCCTGCTGGGAGAATGAGAGTAAAGCATTTGTTGGTGGTGGGAGTGTTCCCCATCCAGAACTTCTCTACCTGCAGGGTGTGGGGAGCAGGGGGCCTGGATTCACTGTGTGTTATGCTTTGGATGGCCCCATGGAGACCTGATGACCTCCTGGAGAGGTATCAGCTTAAGCAAAAGGTTCTGTGTGCTGTGGCTGTTTTTTTTTTTTGCTTGTTTGTTAACATTTTATTCATATGCTTGTCTGTGCCTGGTCTTAGTTGCGGCATGCAGGATATTTAGTTGCGGCACGTGAATTCTTAGTTGTGGCATGTGGGATCTAGTTCCCTAAGCAGGGATCGAACCTGGGTCCCCTGCATTGAGAGCACAGTCTTAGCCACTGGGTCACCACAGAAGTTCCCTGTGTGCTGAGTATGATGTTTCCAAGGAAGCGCAGAGTTTCTGTAGTGAACGGGACACTGGACATGCGTGAGTGGTCTTATTTTCCTTGGTGTCGCTTCCCCCTGTTTCTCTTGCTCGCCAGGGCCCAGGAGCATCTGTGGCTTAAGGTCTCAGACACGCTTAAGGTCTCAGACACGCTTCTGAGCTGGTTCTCGAACCAGTCCCTATTTGTACTTTGAGCCAGAACTAGTGAGACCTTAGGGAACTCTGAGAGTCTTCAGGAAGGTGGAAATCAAAGGTCTCGCCTGTCTGTCATATCCATGTGTTTTTGGGCTTCAGGTCATTTGTAATCAGTTGTCAAATGAAAATCAAAGCCAGGCTTAGTAAGAGTCTTTATTTGAAAGGATTACTGTGGGGGAGCCAGGGAGAAAGAGAGATGTGTGGGAGACAGATGTTGCCGTAGAGAGATGTGTGACGATGGCAGGCGTAGCAGGGATCAGGCACGCTGGGTTTTCCTTCATAGGGAGGTGTAGACAGTCTGTAAGACCCAAGTGTGGGGCAGTGGGATGAAGAGCGAGGGTTGATAGATTGGAGGATGTGTCCCCCCAGGCCGGCCTGTTCTCAGGGGGGCTCTCTGAGGGTCGAGGGAGGCCTGGGGGAAGAGAAGCTGAAGCAGAGTTGGGTGACCCGTGTTTCGTTCTGGTTGATCTGTGGGGGTGACCATTCAGCCCGTCCTGGATGAGGCCCAGAACGAAACTGGGGGGCCTGTGTTTCACCCTGTCTCAGGTGGAAGTGGCTTCCGTCTTGTCTGAGACCTGTGCGGTGATCCCTTGCTGCGTCACAGAGGGACAGGACTGTCTTAGGAGGTGGCAGCGTCTTAGGACCTCCAGTCTCACACCCTGCCTGCCGCAGCTACTGCTAAATCGCTTCAGTTGTGTCCGACTGTGCCATAGACAGCAGCCCCCCAGGCTCCTCCGTCCATGGGATTTTCCAGGCAAGAGTACTGGAGTGGGGTGCCATTGCCTTCTCCCCACATCCTGGCAGTCATACCTGAACTACCTGCCCTGGCCCTGGAGGGCTGTCTTCAGCTCAGGGCCCGCTTTGGGGCCCCATCTTGAGNAGGCTCCTCCGTCCATGGGATTTTCCAGGCAAGAGTACTGGAGTGGGGTGCCATTGCCTTCTCCCCACATCCTGGCAGTCATACCTGAACTACCTGCCCTGGCCCTGGAGGGCTGTCTTCAGCTCAGGGCCCGCTTTGGGGCCCCATCTTGAGCTTCCATTGCGTTTACTTGCTCTGATTGAGCCAGGAGAGAAGAGGGCTTCTGAGAGAGCCTTTCTATTTGTTTGGGCTGGGAGCCAGCAGCCCAAGAATAAGCTTCCAGAGAGCTCACTTTATGAGCTGGCAGCTCTGGACATAGCAGTGGAGCAGGGTGGTGGAAATGTCGGGTGCCTGCCCCGTCAGTCACTCCCCGAGCTGGGGGGGTAGGGGGTGTGCCACGGCCACTTCAGACCAGCAGACATCTGTGTGTGTCCCGGAGAGAGAGCTGGAATAAACGTCTGTCCAGACGTGCTGCTTTAGAGGGAGTTTCCAGGAGTAACTTTTATTTTCAGTGTGTACACAGGACATTTAAGTACCGCGTCCTCTCCAGGTACCCATCCTGCTGGTAGAATTGTTCTCTGAGAGAGCCTTCAGGGTTTGGTCCCCAGGCTGGCTCCTGGCCCAGCCCTGCCTCCCCGACTCTGGGAACTGCCCCACCCCCGTGTTAGGAATCTCCCCCTGGCTTTACCTTTCACATTACAAACAGACGGTTTACAAAAGGTAATTGAAAAGGGAAAGCTTAGGAAGATTAAAAAGTATTCTAGAACCTGTGTTGAAGAGAAGAAAATGACTCATTTCCGTGATCAGCTTTGCCGCTTTGAAGTGGTTCAGATAGAAATTGGCGGAGTTGGCACGGTCTCTTGTTTGCAGATGGGGCAAGTATGTCCTTCTGTTGCTGCTGCGGCCCTGTCCGCCTCTATGGTGAGAGTCTTGGGGATGTGCTTGGACCAAGGGCAGCCTCTGCGAGGAGCTGACTGCTGAGATTCTGTGTTCTCCCACAAGAGCAGGGACCAGGTGATCGAGCTTCAAGGTGTGGGGTGGTCGGGGTGCTGGAGTGCCCACCTTGGGCGCATCACCTGCCTGTGGGCTTCCCCGGAGCATGGAACAGGAGGGACATGAGGGAGTCTGCAGCCTCCCAGGATGGGGTTCATGTGGATGTCTGACTGGGGGTACAGTTTTATGTGTCACCTGTGATTTTTTTTTTTTTTTCTTAGACTCAAACTCCTAAAGCCTTCCTGCTTCTAGTGAGAACTCAGGTAAAGGAAGTGAATTACTCTGAGTATTTCGGTTTTGGTGATGCCTCCTTAACAATCACACAGTCTTATTCTTACCAAGCATGCCCGTGAGTGAGTGCTGCCTGGGCACCAGGGTGGCCCCCAGAGGCAAGGGGCTCCACAGGCGCGAGATAGGCCACCTGTCTGTAAGAGGTGTGCTTTTATTTTTAGCACGTGGCATTCAGTGTCTTGCAGAGCTGAGAGTGACATGACTGTAGGTGTAATTGGTGTTTGGTGCTCAGTCGTGTCTGACTCTCTGTGACCCCATGGACTGCAGCACATGTGTCCCTCACCGTCTCCTGAAGTTTGCCCAAGTTCACGTCCATCGCATCGATGCTGTCATCCAGCCATCTCCTCTTCTGACGCCCTCTTCTTCTGCTCCGTCTTTCCCAGCATCAGGGTCTTTTCCACTGAGTCAGCTGTTCGTATCAGATGACCAAAATACTGGAGTTTCAGCTTCAGCATCAGTTTTCCCAACGGGTATTGAGGTTTGATTTCCCTTAAGATTGACTGGTTTGATCTCCTTGTTGTTCAAGAGACTCTCAACAGTCTTCTCCAGCACCACAGTTCAAAAGCATCAATTCTTTGTTGCTCTGACTTCTTCACGGTCCAACTCTCATATCCATACGTGACCACTGAGAAGACCAGATGTAATTAAGCAGCACTGGAATGGGGGCTAATCACTCCTGTGTGTGTCAGAAGGCCTGGGAGGGCGCTCTGATCCACCGGCTGAGGCCCTGGGAGGCTGACACCTGGACAAGCTCCCAGGACCGCCTCCCAAGGGTGTGCAAGAGTCCTGGGGTGCTGCTGTAGCCAAAATGAGTGGTCTGAGCTCTTAGTCTCATAGAATGGCCTGAGGGACCTGTTAATGTAAAAACTGTGCGTGACTCACTTCATTCTAATGCTGATCTGTGCATGATGTTAGCTCGGATGTGTCCTTTAAGGCTTACAGTATAGATTATATTACAGGAGAAACAGGTCACCCACATGGAGGCATGCACAGAGTGGTGTGCGTCCAAAAGCTGTTGTAATATGATGGGGGGGGGTGCCTGAGTACCACCCAGCTCAGGGGCACCCTCGTCAGTCTCTAGTGAGAGGCAGTCTGCAGGCACTGGTGCCCCTCTGTCCTGCTGAGGACGGGGCTCCGAAGAGCCAGGACCAGGTAGACAGAGGGCTGTGTCCAAGACCTCCCTCCATGGCCGTCACCCGACTCTGATCTTGTCGGGTCCCTTTATAGTGAGTGGAAGCTTCTACATCTGCAGGCACCCCTGGACCCGCACTGTCCAGCACCGTGGCCGACACCATTCAGGGCGAGGATCACTCCACGTGTGGCCAGTCAGAGCTGGGCGGTGTGGTGCCTGGGGAGACCTTAGACTCAGAAGCGATGGGAAGATGTCCTGTCCACGACTCTATTAGTTATGTGTTGGGGGGATTGGCTGTGTATTGGGCTAAATCAAGTGTGCTGTTAACACAAACTTCACCTATTTGTTTTTGCTCTCAGTGTGACTGGTAGGCACACATGTGATCTGAGATCACACATGTGGCTCACATGAGTGACCTGTCTGGTGTTTCTTTGGGAGGCACAGGTCTAGACTGTGCCCTCTGCATTTGAATTTCCCCTTCTGTCGAGGCCGGGCCCACAGGCTGGGAGGCACAGACTAGGGACTCAAAGGATGAGGAACTGTCAGGCTTTGAGAATACCTCGAAGCCAGCTCTAGGTGCAGATGTTTTTGCCTTTCTGCAGACGGGGACTGCACAGGGACTTCAGGCTGCACAGGGACTTCCAGGCCTCAGCCAAGAAATAGCTTCTGTGCTCAGATGGCGTTTCTCCTGCACAGGGAACCGAGCAGTCGGCTTTGGTGAGCAAGCTGCTCCCCAGAAAGGTGGTCCTGGCACCCTGTTGATCAGACTACCCTTCATTTGGCCTCCCTGTTATCCAGGCTCCCCACTGTCTGGGCTTTGCTTTCCCTGTTGTGCGTAGATAAAGAAATGTGCGGTGCGTCTGGCTTGATCTGCCATGCACAGGCCTGTGCAATGCTGCTTGGCGTGCTGAGCCTGTGAGTTAGCGATGGCCTTGGTGAATCCCTGCCACTGAGCTAATGTGGGGGCGGGACCACCATTTAACCCTGTCCTGCCCCTGGAAGCCCCGCTGATGATCTGCTGAATGGGGGCTGCCATTTGAGCAGCTGCAAGGCACGCGGCCCGAGTGTCGGGAGAGCCCCACAGGCCTTCTCACATCTGGCTGGGCTATTTATGTCCCACAAAGGCCTGTTTTTCTCTGAAAAGGGTGGGCATGCGGCGATGCTGTCGCATGCGAGGGCCAGTGAAGTGAGCCTTTCAGTAAATGACTTTCTGGTGTGTCTGGCACGTTTTCGGGGCATGCACAGGCCTCAGGGTTCCACATCTGCCGTGTGCTGTGGTGCATGTGTGCACTCAGAGCTGGGGTGGAGCTGTAGCCCTGTTCTGGTGTTGGGGCTCATGGCTGGCCCCAGGGCATGGAGCCCTGTCACCCTTCAAGCCCCATCACTGACGGTGAACTGAGCTCCTGAGCTGTGCTCCGTACACTCTAGGTCCTGGCCTTGCACAGTGGAGAAGCTTTCTACTGTTAGGGAGGATGGACCACAAAGGGGTTCAGTCAGTCAGATATGGGGGTGAAGTGGTGGTGGGTGCAAAGAAGAGAAAGTTAGCAGAGAAAGGGTCCCGGGAGTGCCTCGCAGAGAAGGGGCAGTTGAGAAAAGATGAGATCTGGATCTGGTTTCGGGAACAGTGTTCCAGGCAGAGGAGACAGCAGGTGCAAAGGCCCTGAGGCAGGAGTGTGCTTTGGCGTCGAGGAGGGGCAGGAGAGGTGAAGACGTAGGTGGATGGTGAGCTTATTGGTGCTCAGAGAGGCTGAGATGGGAGCCCTGGGAGCCAAGGGTTAGGACAGGACTGCCGGCATCTAGGAAGAATGGGCCCTGGAAGGTAGGATGGGCCACCCTGTTAGGAGGCTGTGAGGTGATCAGGGGGAGAGGTGGTGGCTTGGGCCAGAGTGCAGCAGTAGGGGTGGGAGGATGGCCCCGTTGGACATTTATTTGGAGGTGAAGTTGAGGGGACTTGCCTCAAGGGTGGATCTGGGGTAGGGTGGGGGGCTGAGGATGAACTGAGGTTTTGGCTGAGCAGCTGGAAGGATAGAGGGTCCACTTACAGGCCACCTCCACGCAGGCTGTCTAGGAGGGAGTATGGTTTGGGGCACATGAAGTTTGGAGGGGAGGAGGTCCTGGGAGCTTACACCTGGAGTCAGGGAGACGTCCAAGGGGTGGCCCTGAGGGGTGGGTCCCAGCTCAACTCCCAGAGGGCAGGCTGTGGGGCCTGGGGACGTCCCTCCACCCTGTGTTCATCAGGTGAGGCTGGCCTGTGCGGGACACAAGGATGGGCCCATGGGGTGAGATGGGACTTGATGCAAGACTCGGACAGGTGGCTGGATGGGAAAGGAGAGGATGTGGGCAGCATCTGAGAATGCAAGTCCTGCTCAGTTGAGCGCCTCGGCACGAGTGCTGGGGTCCTAATGTGTCTGGAGGCATGGAGGGAGAGTGGCAGGGGTGGGGCGAGGCAGAACCCCCATCCCTGGCTCGGCTGGGCTTGCAGACGCTGCACAGCATGGTTTGGAGAGCAGGAGGCGAGTTTAGAAAGGAAGTGCCTCCATCTTTTGTGTGAGCCTTAATGGATACTCTTCACGGCTTCACTGGTTTGTTTTGCTGCCTCATTGGAAAGACCTGGCTCTCTAGGGGCTCGGATAGCCTATGCCTTTGAGCCAAAGGGGCACTCGTGTTTTTCAGGAAAATGCCTTGGGAAGCAAAGGGTCCTCACCAGAATCTGAGAGAGGCCCAGCTGTGTTCATTATCGTGGTGGGGGTCCTTTTCTTTGTCTTCTGAGCCATACTGAAGGAAGATGTTGCTTAATTACTGACTGGTGAGTGGTCGTTATGGAAGGCAGTGGCACTCCACTCCAGTACTCTTGCCTGGAAAGTCCCACGGACGGGGGAAGCTGGTGGGCTGCAGTCCATGGGGTCGCACAGAGTTGGACACGACTGAAGTGACTTAGCAGCAGCAGCAGAGATCATTAAGAACTTGGACCAGGCGCTACCCGGAGCTGCCTCATCAGGCTCCAGGATTGAGTTTTTTGGTCCTTTGTAGCAGGCTGAAGGATAGCCTCCAAAGAAGTCAGATTCTNGCACAGAGTTGGACACGACTGAAGTGACTTAGCAGCAGCAGCAGAGATCATTAAGAACTTGGACCAGGCGCTACCCGGAGCTGCCTCATCAGGCTCCAGGATTGAGTTTTTTGGTCCTTTGTAGCAGGCTGAAGGATAGCCTCCAAAGAAGTCAGATTCTAATTCCTGGAACCTCTGAATGGAACCTTTTCTAGAGATAGAATCTTTGCAGATATGATTCAGTTAGGCATCTTGCATGCGGAGGTGGTTCTGGGCTATCTCTGATGGGCCCTAAATGCCATCACAAGTGTCCTTATGAGAGGGAGGGAACAGAGATGTAAAAGGTAAGAGGAGAAAGGTGATGCTAAGATGGGAACAGAGATTAGAGTGATAGGGGTGTGGTGGCTAATTCTGTGTGTCAGCTTGACTGTGCCAGACACTTGGTCAAACCTGATTTGGGGTGTGTCCGGGCGAGATTAGCTTTTGAATATGTACGCAGACTGAGGCAGATTGCCCTCCCCCATGTGGGTGGGCCTCATCCAATCAGTTGAGGGCCTGACAGGAGCAGAAAGGTAGAGTGAGAATTCCCTCTCTCTGCCCGGCTATCTTTGAGCTGGGCCACTGGTTTTCTCCTGCCTTCAGATTAGGACTAGAGGTGAACTTGCATCGTCAGCTCTCCTGGGTCCAGCGTGCTGACTGCCGATCTCAGGGCCTGTCAGCCTCCATGGTCACGTGATCGGATTCATTAGCATAAATTCCATTCTCTGTGTATACGCATCCTATCGATTCTGTTTCTCTGAGGGTGCTGACTAATAGAGTGGCCACAAATCGAGGAGTGCCAGAAGCCACCACAAGCTGGAAGAGGCCAGGAAGGATTCTCCCACAGAGCCTCTGGAGGGAGCGCAAGCCTGCTGACACCGCAATTTCAGCCCAGAGAAACTGATTGCAGACTCCTGGCCTCCAGAACTCTGAGAGAATAGGTTTCTGTTGTCCTAAGCCACCCGGTTTAGAGTCATTTGTTAGAGCTGCCACAGGAAAAGAACACGGCCAGTGTAAACAGTGCTCCCGTAAATACCCCAGCCACACGTACGGGCTGTTACTCAGGCATGGATTTTAGGGAGTGGCACCACTGGGGCAGGGCGTGTGTCTCTTTGTTCTATAGATCGTGCCAGGTTGCCTTCTGAAAAGATCTAGCAGTCCATCTTTTTCCTGCATGGATGAATATGTACCCTGATCCTACAGGGTCTCTCAGTGGTGGGCATGAGCAGTCTTTCTGACTTTGTTGGTCTGAGGAGTCCAGAGCGGCAGCTTTGTTCCTTGACGTGTGTCTCCTTGAATCTGGTGAGTTTAGGATCTTTGCTCAAAGATCCTTCCATCTGTGAATTGGCCATTTGGGTTCTTTGCCCGAGTTTTTCCTAGGGTGTTTCTCCCTCCCCTATCCTTTTGTTGTTGCTAGTCACTAGGTGTGTCCAGCTCTTTGTGATTCTGTGGACTGTAGCCCACCACGCTCCTCTGTCCATGAAATCCTCCAGGCAAGAATCCTGGAGTGGGTTGCCATTTCCTTCTCCAGAGGATCTTCCCAGCCGAGGGATCGAATCTGTGTCTCCTTCATCGGCAGGCAGATTCCTTACCACTGAGCCACCAGGGAAGTCCTGTTGTGGGGGCTTTTCATTTGTTACAGGGACGGATGGTTTTTTGTCTTGAAAACATTTATTCCCCAGTTCTGTTGTATGCTAATTACTTTTACTAAGGTGTCATTTGCCATCAAGATTAAATCATTATATGGTTGAATATGTCTCTTTGATGACTTCTAAGTATTAATAACTATATTTGTTAGAAAGATTCCATGGGCTCGCTATTGATTTCTTGGTAGGTGTTTTATTGTTTTGTGTACAAATTCTGCCCTTGAGCCTGTCTAAAACTGCTTTTGCATAATAGGGAGTAAGATGCAGGAGGGAGGGGAGTGTAATTGTGTTTCCCTCCAGTGTACCAGCACTAAATAATTATTCAGTGATCAGTCCTTTGACCAATGAATTGAACTTCAGCTCTATGGTATATTATGGTCTCATGTAAACTGGTTCCCTTAAGGGATTCTCCAATCCATCCCACTGGCCTGTTTGTCTTCCACGTGCCAACTTTACATTGGCAGCAGCTGTATGTATGGTGTGTTTTGAGAGCTGGTAAAGGAACCCCTCTTGCTGAGCTCTATGTGTGTGATGAGATGTTACAGGACTGTTCTTATAATGCACTCATGACTGCATATCCACGTTAACGTGTATCATGGCTCCTGGGAAGAGGAAGATGTGGGTGGACGTACGATGTTTGTGCTGCCAGGGACAGAAGGCAGGAAGGTATGGTGAAGGTTGGAGAGGGGGCCAGGTGAAAAAGGACACAAAGACCTTTGCATTGTATAAAATTACCCCTCTGCACAGGCAGAATTTTTCAAGACAACTGAACAAGTGAAATAGCAGTATTCAAGGAATAAGGCTGACTGACTCATTGGAGAAGACCCTGATGCTGGGAAAGATTGAAGGCAGGAGGAGAAGGGGACGACAGAGGATGAGATGGTTGGATGGCATCACCGACTCGATGGACATGACTTTGAGCAAACTCAGGGAGTTGGTGATAGACAACTCAGGGAGTTGGTGATGGACAGAGGGGCCTGGTGTGCTGCATTCCATGGGGTCGCAAAGAGTTGGACATGACTGAGCAACTGAACTGAACTGAAGGAATAAGGCACTAAAAGAGAACAGGTTTATCATGCAGAGATGACCTACGGCCCTGGCTCCACCGTCGTGCTGGGGACTAGGTGTAGCTGTTCTCTGGATATGGGTGCTATTACTCTGCACGTGGTGGGGCGTGTGTGTAGTTAGTGGGGTGCATGTGCCCTTGGCATGTGTGAATGCTGCCGTTCCCAGATACCCCGTGTCCAACAGCTGCCCTCAGGAGCTCACACCTGGCACTGACTTGGGCCCTCTGGGCTGCTGTGCCCTGTCTCCCCAGTGCCCTTTGTGTACCCCAGATGCCCTCTGTGTCCCCCAAACGCCCTCTGTGCCCAAGCTCCCACAGTGCTGCTCAAGCTGGACTGGCTCCACCCACACTGGGAACCTGCTGAGGTCAGGGCAGTGCTTATCCTCTTGGGGCCCTCGCCCCGCCCACACTGCAGGTGGAGGGGTGCCTTGAGCTGTGTGCCCCTGAGCCCACACAGGACAACAGCTATCTCACATAAGGAAGCTGGGTGCGGCAGAAGAGGGCGTGGGGTGGGGTGGATGTAGGTGCCGCAGGCTCAGGGCTGTCCTGCCGCTCTTTCAGAGGTCCTCCTTTGGCAGCCGCTGGTGGCCCAGCCTGCTTCTCGGATGGCAGCCACAGGTGGGGGGGCTGGTCCAGGATGCACTTTGCAGGCTGGCTTATTTGTCCCCTGGACACCTGGGTGACTGGAGGCTCTCTGCTTTGCTGACAGTGGACGGTGAACCAGGAGCCTCCCTGTGCGCGGGGGAAGGAGGAGGGGGTGGCGCTGCTGCAGGGGTGGCATCTGCCCACTGGCAGGTGTGTTCCTAGTGGACCACTCAGGTCCTCTAGACGTGGGGTTGGCCCCTGTGATGGGATTGCAGGCGGGCCTGGCGCACCGCGGGCCTTTCCTGATAGCTCAGTTAGTAAAGAATCCGCCTGCAATGCTGGAGACACCCCGGTCTGATTCCTGAGTTGGAAAGATCCTCTGGAGAAGGGATAGACTACCCACTCCAGTATTCTTGGGCTTCCCTGATGGCTCAGCTGGTAAAGAATTTGCCTGCAATGCAGGAGACCTGGGTTCGATTCCTGGGTTGGGAAGATCCCCTGAAGAAGGGAAAGGCTACCCACTCCAGTATTCTGACCTGGAGAATTCCGTGGACCGTATAGTCCATGGGGTCGCAGAGTTGGACATGACTGAGCGACTTTCACTGGCACGCTGTGAGGTNACCTGGGTTCGATTCCTGGGTTGGGAAGATCCCCTGAAGAAGGGAAAGGCTACCCACTCCAGTATTCTGACCTGGAGAATTCCGTGGACCGTATAGTCCATGGGGTCGCAGAGTTGGACATGACTGAGCGACTTTCACTGGCACGCTGTGAGGTGGGTATTTGCTGGGCGCTCTTGCACCAAGTCCCAGTGCCGCCCCAGGGTCTGTGCCTGGTGGTGTCTCTGCTTCCTTCCTGGGAAGGGGTAAGCAGGGTGGGCCAAGGACCCCGGTTGTGCAGGGTGGTGTCTAGCACTGATCCCCTCCAGGCCGGCATGGATCATCAACCCCCCAACAAGTGGGTTTTGACACAAGAGCTCAAGAGGCACGGGTATATGATGCTGATCCTTTGCTAGCTGTTCCTTAGCCAGTGAAAATCATCTGTCTTTCCGAATTTCACCTGGATTCTGTACTTCCAGCTAGTGGAGGAGGTGGCCCTGGCCGGGCAGTTTCTTCTGATGTGTCCGATCCTGCCGGCACCTGCCCTTCCTTGCTGCATGCGCCCTGCTTCTCTGAGATTCCGCAGGGACTTCGCTTCCTTATAACTTCGTGTGCTGCTGCAACTCAGCAAGGAGTTCAGTGTGCCTTGCAGAGCTGTTTGCATTTAATAGACACCAGGAAGTTTGAATATATGAGGCCACCCCTTCCACGCCAGTGGGGCTGTTGGCTGGGCACCAGACAGCCCCTTGGCCTCTAACCCAAGGAGCCCCTCCCACTGCTCTGGTGACTATGACCCAGGCCACACAGGGGAAGTAGATTGAGTCAGGGGCTGGTCCGTGGCCAGCAGGGGTGGGAAGGATGTTTGATGTGTTTCTGGTGGCCTGGCTGGGGAAGGGGCATTGGTAACAAACGAGCTCACCAGCCTCACCATGTCAGTCTGCAAGTTGCTACCTGCACAGTTCGGGCTCGTGTACACTGAGCTGCATGCCCAATAGGGAAGAGAGAAGAGATGTTTAAAAACCCAGCTGTGGGAAGTGAGAGGCGCTGTCAACCCCCCATGTCCGCCTCCACCCTGCCCTGTGGGGTGATTGACCCCTGCATGAGGCGCTCACCCTCCGGCCAGCCCCCAATCCTTTGTCCTAACAGCGGAGTCTGGCGCTGAGTTTCTGATCCGAGTCCACAGTTGAACTGGATTTTAGCGCAGGCCCATGTAGAAAGCAAAACAGAAAGTGCTGACCTAGTGTGGAGGTGAAAGTGGTGAGAGGGACCCAGGGGCTGTGTAGAGAGAAAGCAGTCCCGATGGCAAGTGGGCCAAGGGGGCCCGGTGTTTGTTCCCCTACAGTCCTGAGAAGAAGTCTCTAGTTCTGGGTCATAGGTGATTGGTGCCCTCTCGTTGCTCCTGCTTCTGGGCCAGCTTTGCCCCCTGCTCATGGCCAGGGCATCCTGATGCTGTGGTCAAAGCCCAAGGTCATCCTGCCAGTAAAGGCACTCTCCCACATCTCTCTTCTGGCCTTGAACTCACTATGCTGGGCTCTCGCCTCAGCACCCTTGGGTTTTCTGCCTGGCAACTTGTTTCCCCCAGCTGGAAAATGGCCTATCTACCATGCATACCCCCATGAGTCCCCTGGGGATCCTGTCCATTGCACAGACCCCACCCCCCACCCCCTGAGAGTACCTAAAATGTCATGTCCACAGAGCAGCCCCCACCCCGAGAACCCCCACAATTATCTCTTTATCTGTGGTCCCTTACTTTTTTTTTTTTCCTGGAAGATCATGAGCTTGTAACCCAGAGGGGCCTGGGCACGTTTGAAGGGTGTGGAGGATGCCCTGAGTGGCTGATCGGTGGAAGATGCCAGAGCAGAGGACAGAGCCAAGGTGGTCAGCGTGGCTGGGGACAGTGTGTATGGTGTGTCCAGGTGAAGGGGCGGTGGGAGAGAAGCCCCATGTCCTGGGTGGCCCACAAGATGAGGGTCAGGTCAGAGGGCAGGTGATGAACCACTGGACCTCTGTTGTCCGTCTGAACTGTTCTTGGTAAGACTGAGGTCTGGCTGGTCTGTCCCTGGAGCTTTTCCTCATGCTGTCTGACACTTGGCAGCTGTGACCAAGGCCGGGCACTAACTGGAGAATTAGTAACGTGGTGCATTCTAGAGCCAAATGACGTTGAATTCATGCTTAAAATTGGTGCGAAGATGTGGTGAGCTTGGACATGGGTTAGTTGGTTTTCATTTGACCAAAATGTATGCAGTGGGTTCTTTGCTAACTTTTTTTAAAAGTGCAAGTACGTGTAAATAGGTTTTTAAAAATAGACACTTCTCTTGCTTTTTACTGTAAGTCAGATTGACCCACTGATGCACTCTGAGTCCTGAGGTCTGCAGTGGGCTGCAAAGCTCTGGAGATGGGTCTGCTCAGCTATTGCTGATCCGAGGAGCACCATTGCAATGGACCGAATTAAATTTTACATCTTATTATTTGTGGATGGCGAAGGCTGCTGTTTGAAACCCTGAGCCTCTGTTTGGTACCTTAATTTTTGGGTGAAATCTTTAATCACAGAAGAAAAGTATTTCCCCAAGTGTTTTTTTTAAATATTACTGTCACTTTAAGAAAATTGCCTTCAGAGCTAATTGTCTTCATAGACAGTTTATAGACCAGAGTGGTTTTGACTCTCAGCAGCTAGACCTTAAGGGAGTCAAAGAAACTCTGTTTTTTAAAACAGGTGGCTCATATATTATAAATCTGTGAAAATATTCTAGAATTGTAAGCCATATTGCCTATTTTCTGAAAGGCTTAAAATACATAAATTGTATATAATTCTAGTCAATGAATGTAAAGAATATTTCAATTTGTTGCCTCAAAATACCTTGAAAGCCAGAAACATCCTTGTTTCTTATAAATGACAGAATAAAGTGTTTTCATAATGCTGGTTTGACTGGAGAAGCGGCTTTTAACTCTTGAAGGGATGGATTAACATTTTCTCTAGTTTCATGAGCTCAGNTAAAGAATATTTCAATTTGTTGCCTCAAAATACCTTGAAAGCCAGAAACATCCTTGTTTCTTATAAATGACAGAATAAAGTGTTTTCATAATGCTGGTTTGACTGGAGAAGCGGCTTTTAACTCTTGAAGGGATGGATTAACATTTTCTCTAGTTTCATGAGCTCAGCTCTGTCACTGACTGAGGGTCACAGTTACCTGGCACCTTCGGCCAAGTCACGGAGCATGCCTGCTTGGACATCTGATGAGAACTGTCACAAGGCCCTGGACAGCTCTGAAGGTCGTCCCCACGCCATCCCAGGACACGGCATTCCCACCGAGCCCACCTGAGTGCTAACCGTGTCTGTCCCGCCTCTCCTGCATCTTGTCTCCAAGCCAGGGCATTGTCACCAAAGGCTCCTAGGGAGAGGAAGGTGCAGGAGGTCACTGGACAGGTGCCTGGGGATTCTCAGTCCTGCTGATTACCAAGACCCAGACACCCGGTGTTTGTGGCAGTCATACGGCTATGTCTGCCTACCCCACGGCCTGGCTTCCTTCACTGGATGCGTTGGCCAGTCCTCTGTCCTGATGCCCAGAGGTGGACCGCAGGAGTCTGTGTCCGTTGCAGGCAGCACACGCGGGTCAGGGCCTACTGTCACCAAACTCTGCTGTGTCCGGGACCGGGTCCTCCTATCAGGGAGTGTGGAATTTTTCATGGCAGCAGTGGAGCCCAGGTGGCCCTAGTGGTAAAGAACCCACCTGCCAGTGCAGGAGACAGAAGATACTCACGTTCAGTCCCTGGGCTGGGAAGATCCCCTGGAGGAGGGCATGGCAACCCGCTCCAGTATTCTTGCCTGGAGAATCCTGTGGACAGAGGAGCCTGGCGGGCTACAGTCCCTGAGGTCGCAAAGAGTCAGGCATGACTGAAGCCACTTAGCACACACGTGGTAGAGCTGTAGGCACTGCTTTTTGTTGGGAGGGAGAGGTTAGGGGTGGTGCTGGGTCTGTGTCTGTGTCAGAGGCCGTGTCTGGTGGGGCTGAGCCTGTGGTGTCTGCCCGTCTCCTCAGGTTCATGACCAGGTGTGGGCCCCACCATCCTCACGCTGCACCCCATTCCAGGCCCCAAAGAGGGCTGGCCACTGCTGCACTGGCACTCGTGTGCCCCCATCCAGCCACCCCTGCAGGTAGCGTGGTGGCCCCTGGGCTAGGCCCACTCTCGGGAGGATGTCCTGAGGGCAGTATAGTCAGAAGGCGGAAGAGGCGCTCCTTTGCCAGCTCTTCTTCCCGAGTTGGTTTTTAAATGGCAACCCACTCCAGTATTCTTGCCTGGAGAATCCCAGGGATGGGGGAGCCTGGTGGGCTGCCGTCTATGGGGTCACACAGAGTCGGACACAACTGAAGTGACTTAGCAGCAGCAGCAGCAGCTGAGGTGTCTTGTACACATCACATCCCCGTTCACCCTCACTGCCACCTTGCAGCCACGACTGGATCGGATGCTGTGGCTCTCTCTGTTTTCAAGGCTGGATGCTGATACTTGGAGAGGCTCACGGGCTTGCTGGGAGCCTGCAGGAGAGCCTGGATGAAAGGCAGCTCCCTGTTCACGACCCTGAGCCCGAGGCCCTCACCCTGTGGCTGGGCCTGTGTGATCCTTGGAGACACCAGGGGCCTGGTCCCCTTCCCCCTCCCTGCACGGCTCTAAGGACCTTTCTCCTCGGGGACAGGCGCTCCTGGCTCCTCCCTTGGCCCGAGCCAGCCCTGCCTGTGCCCCTGAATGAGCCCACACAGGAGAACAATTGGGTCCACATTGCGGGCGCACAGCTGGCCATTGAGAGGGACGAGAATGGGGCAAGCGTGTTCCATGGCCTGAGGGAGGCTCACTGCGGCAGCCTTGTCCCTCTGCTGAACAGCTCCTTGTCGTGGTCCCGGTGGACCCCACTGCCATGGCCTGTCCCGGTGGCCCCACCCAGGCTGCTCCCTGGAGACCAAGGTGTCAGGACAGACCCCTGGGCAGCAGAGCTGCCTGTGAGGACAGGGTGGCTGGTCCGGACTGCATCCTGAGCGCTGTCCTCCCCCGTGACCAGCGCGGGGTGAGGGAGCCCGTCGGCGAGTGTGGTCCCTGGGAGAGGTAAGGCCGCTGGGCGGCATGGGCTTGGCTCTTTAGGGTTTGCTGCCAAGAAGCCTGGCATTTTCTTTTCTTTTTTCCCCAGTGGTATGATTTATTTCCTGCTGGAGTATTCCGAGTGCCTGCCACACGAGGCCTTGTTTAACCCTCTGAATAATCGGACGACCTACAGTCATCCCCATGTCATTGACACAGAGATTGTGTACAGCAAGGCCGAGTACTTAGCGCATCCCCCCATTTTCTTATTATTTGTGCAGATGGGGTTTTGTTTTCTCAGTTCTCATGGCTCAGGTGAACAGGAGTGGGCTGAGTAAGCAGACAGCTGTCCTGTCCCTCGACCCGAATGACCAGGGCCTGAGTGACTGATGACCCTTCACAAGGACCAGAGGAGTTTGTTTAAGAGAAGTGCGTCTGGCTGTCCAGCAGGTCAGCAAGTGTCCAGGGCTAAGGCTCTGATTCAGGGCAGGCACTCTGCTGGCCAGGGGAGGCTCTAGGGTCCTTTTCTTGAGCAGCTGATTCAGATCCCTGTGGACGGATCACAATGTGGGCATGGGCCAGGAGTGTTCATCACCTCCCTTTATTGTTTGGAATAGCTTAGGTCTCTTGGTTTCTCGCTTTCATATGTGCTTGGTAAGTAGTATGTGAAGGTCATGGGCCTTCGGTCCAGTAGAACTTAAGTGTGTTGAAGTCCAGTAACTGGGGAGGATGCTCGCTATATTTTGGAGAGGTTGCTGGGCCAGGGTTGGGGGCAGCTGGGGAGAGAGCCAGAAACACACCAGAAACTCTGCATACCAGCTTGGAAAAGCTCGGTGCTTAGGGGCCTGATAAAAAGAAACAGTGGCGGAAAGTGCCCAGACTGAGGACTGTGGAGGGAGTTCTGAGTTTAGAATTAACATAGGAATAGGGCTGTGAATAGGGGTGCTTGTAATCCTTCCAACATTGGGATAAAATTTGCATCTGAATGACTCATCAAGGCAAGATTGCCTTGGAATGTGTGGTTTCCTTCTGATTTTTCAGTTTCTACTACCAATCCTTTGCATTTTTTATTCGACCAGCATTCTTAATGCTACTTTAGGATTGCCCTCATCCTGACTTTCCCTAGCCTGGACTTCTGATTGGCATCTCCCACCCTGTCTGTCTTCATGGAGGGTGTGCAGGACTGATGGTCTCCTCTCTCCGCCACCCCCATTCAACACAGCACCCACGTGGACATCTGGCTCTCAGGCCAGCTGGCTAACTCAGCCCTCATAGGCAGATAGGTCTTGTTTGGACTTCCCAGGATTAAAAAAGTATATCTTAGTTATATTTCAGTGTCAAGAAATTAGGAGACCACCTAAAATTCTAATTTTTTTCTAGGAAAAAAAAGGGTTACACCTATTCAATACTGAATGGCAGTAGGAGTCTGCAAGTTCCTAAAGATGTTCACATTCTAATCCCTGGAACCTGTGACTATGGTAAAGGGATTTTGCAGGAATGATTAAGTTAAGGATCTTGAGATAGGGAAATTATTCTGGTTTATCAGCTGCTGCTGTTGCTACTGTTTGGTCATAGTTATGTCTCTTTGTGATCTCATGAAAGTGAAAGTCACTCAGTCATGTCCAACTCTTTGCAACCCCATGGACTGTACATACAGTCCATGGAATTCTCCAGGCCAGAATACTGGAGTGGGTAGCCTTTCCCTTCTCCAGGGGATCTTCCCAACCCAGGGATCAAGCCCAGGTCTCCTGCATTGCAGGAGGATTCTTTACCAGCTGAGACACAAGGGAAGCCCAAGAATACTGGCGTGGGTAGCCTATCCCCACTCCAGCGGAGCTTCCCGACCCAGGAATTGAACTGGAATCTGCTGCATTGCAGGGGGATTCTTGACCAACTGAGCTCTCCAGGAAGCCCTTGTGACCTCATGGGTAGACCCTAAATGTAATCATGAGGTTCCTAATGAAAGAGTCAGGAGGACAGAGAGAAGATGCTATGCTGCTGGTATAGGGGAGGAAAACTCTTCCTCTACTCTTCAGTTCTGTATGTGGGGCCTGTGAATTAAACTGACAACAGATTAGCAGGGGAAAAGGCGTATCACATTTAATGTTGTTATATGCACAGAGGCTTCACACAAAAGAAGTAAAAACCCCAAGAAGCAAGTAGGAATCATGGTCTGGGCACAGGTTGGAAAAGAATTTTCAGATGTGAGGCAGAAGGAGAGGAGAATAGTTTATTAGAGTGGGAGACGCTGTTAGAACAGCAGGCCAGCTCAAGGGAAAACCAACATTGAACAGGGGTCCTTAGTCCACTTTTATACCCAGGGTACAAGGAGTGGGATTGGGGTCTAGCGGGTCATTTGCTGATTGGATGAGGCTTGTATACTGGGTGGGGGAAGAGCAGTTACAACGTGGGGGAGAGGAGGACGATAAGGGTCTGGTTCTTCCATTCCTGCATTCCAAGACTCTCTTGGTTTTATCTGCTCTTTCCTCCTTGGGTCACCACATTCCTCCCTCTCCTTATTTTTAGGGTCAGTTCTTTGGCCCCTTTTGATACCCTGCTCATGTCTAACAATCTACCGATTTCCCTTCTCAGGCATTTGGGAACCCAGTCTCAAAGGAAAAAGGGCGATGACTGGTCTGACTTCAAGCTGTACAGGGGCGTCATGGGGCTCTGGGTTCCTTTTGCCTGCTCTCTGTCAGGGTGCATTTATGGAGGGAGATGAGAGTCAATGGAATGATAAGGTGACTTGTTTCAGCATTGTCTGAGTGTTGGTCAGGGAATATTCTTGTCATACTACCACTTGGAGATTTGTTGTATTCTAGAAGAAACAAACTTAACAAGAGTTAAAGGTACGTGGTCCAAAGATTAATAGAAGTAGAAAAGCTGCTCAGGGGCTAGCCAGGAGAACCAGGCCCAGACCTCGGTTTGTGACGTTAGTGTTTCTCTGGGTATGAGAAGAGGCAGGAATTTGGGCTCATAAAATCTTTACCTGAAAACATCTGGCAATCTGAAGGCTGGTTCTTCTGGGTTCTTCCCAGAGTACAGAGTGCCTTATTTCTGATCTCTGCTCTGAACTCCTTTCAGGAGTTGTTGAAGGTCAGCAGCTTGCAGTGGTCATGATGCAATCTTTGTAGAGGCAGCTGGCAGGTGCCAACTTCCAGTCAGCAGGGTCCCTTCATAGCCACATATTTGACCATGCTTTGGGGGCATTTCGTGGCCATTGTGTACCACGGTGCTGGGAAGGCTTATTCTCAGGTTTAACAAAGATTCCATTGACGGGTCACTCAGTGAGCTGTTAATTGGACCAGGCCTTGCGAATAGCAGAAATCTCTGGACCATACCTGTCTTACTAGCCTCTTGATCTAGGAAAATATTCCCTCTTGTTACTTCTTCCTATTTCTAGAGTTATATTATTACAGTCATTGATCTCATATGGAACTGCATGTCAGCATTTTATCACAGGATCAGTCACACATTTGGTAATGTAAGAAACAATCTTCTGAAACAAGTGACTTAGAGAATAATACAGGTAGTGGTTATTAGTAAGGTCACGAGTAAGAATTATAAGTCAAGAACTTTCATTAGATAGAGCCCAGTATACCCCAGGTCATCTGACTTTGTCAAATGACTATAGGCTGGTGTTAACCTCTGGTTGTACATCACAGAGCATCTGATCTTCATCCAAAGACTGGTTACTGAGATAAGCTTCAGAAACAAACTTAGAGTGTCCTTTTTAATAATAANGCCAAAGTATTGGAGTTTCAGCTTCAGTATCAGTCCTTCCAATGAACACTCAGGACTGATCTCCTTTAGGAGGAACTGGTTGGATCTCCTTGCAGTCCAAGGGACTCTCAGGAGTCTTCTCCAAAACCACAGTTCAAAAGCATCAATTTTTAAGTGCTCAGCTTTCTTTATGGTCAAACTCTCACATCCATACGTGACTACTGGAAAAACCATAGGTTTGACTAGACACGCCTTTGAAAGCAAAGTAATGTCTCTGCTTTTTAATATGCTGTCTAGGTTGGTTATAGCTTTTCTTCCAAGGAGCAAGAATCTTTTAATTTTATGGCTGCAGTCACCATCTTCAGTGATTTTGGAGCCCAATAAAATAAAGTCTCTCACTGTTTCCATTGTTTCCCCATCTATTTACCATGAAGCGATAGGACTGGATCCCATGATCTTCATTTTTTGAATGGTGAGTCTTAAGCCAACGTTTTCACTCTCCTCTTTCACTTTCATCAAGAGGCTCTTTAGATCTTCTTCACTTTTTGCCATAAGGGTGGTATCATCTCCGTATCTGAGGTTATTTAATGTTTCTCCCGGCAATCTTGATTCCAGCTTGTGCTTCATCCAGCCCAGCGTCTCTCATGATGTACTCTGCATATAAGTTAAATAAGCAGGGTGACAATATACAGCCTTGACGTACTCCTTTCCTGATTTGGAACCAGTCTGTTGTTCCGCGTCCAGTTCTAACTGTTGCTTTTTGACCTGCAAACAGATTTCTCAGGAGGCAGGTCAGGTGGTCTAGTATTCCCACCTCTTTGAGAATTTTTCAGTTTGTTGTGATCCACACAGTTAAAGGCTTTGGCATTGTCAATAAAGCAGAAGTAGATGCTTTTCTGGAACTCTTTTCCTTTTTTGATGATCCAACGGATGTTGGCTGTTTGATCTCTGGTTCCTTTTCCTTTTCTAAATCCACCTTGAACATCTGAAAGTTCACAGTTCACGTACTGTTGAAGCCTGGCTTGAAGAATTTTGAGCATTACTTTGCTAACATGTGAGATGAGTGCAACTGTGCAGTAGTTTGAACATTCTTTGGCATTGCCTTTCTTAGGGATTGGAATGAAAGCTGACCTTTTCCAGTCCTGTGGCCAGTGCTGAGTTTTCCAAATTTGATGGTATATTGAGTGCAGCACTTTGACAGCATCATTGTTTAGGATTTGAAATAGCTCAGCTAGAATTCCATCACCTCCACTAGCTTTGTTAGTAGTAATGCTTCCTCTGGCCAACTTGACTTCACATTTCAATATGAATTTAAAATAGATGCATATAAACAGAACAAAGAGAAAAAATAGTTTTTAAAGAATGAACAAAGACTCAGACATTTTGGATAATCATCACCATATCAAAAAGCATGTAATGAGTATCTCAGAAAAAAACAGAAACACAAAAAGAAAAAAATATATATGAAAAAATAAAGGATAAAAAACATACCAAATTTGTAAAACCATTCATGTACTTACTCATCAAAAGCTCAACAGATCCCACGCAGGACAAATGTAAAGAGATGGATATTCAGACATAATCAAGCCACTGATGAACAAACAGAAAATCTTAAAAGCAGCAAGGGAAAAGTAAATGCTCACATATACGTGAGCATCCATGAAACAATGGAGGCCAGAAGTCAGTGAAATGAGAAATTCAAAATGCTGAAAGAAAAAACTTTCCACTAAGTATCCTATATTGAGAATAACTACTTTTAAATTGAAGGCAAAATTGAGCCATCACTTTAAAACTGCTGCTGCTGCTAAGTCGCTTCAGTCATGTTTGACTCTGTGCAACACCATAGACAGCCTCCCACCAGGCTCCCCAGTCCTTGGGATTCTCCAGGCAAGAGCACTGGAGTGGGTTGCCATTTCCTTCTCCAATGCATGAAAGTGAAAAGTGAAAGTGAAGTTGCTCAGTCGTGTCCGGCTCTTACCGACCCCATGGACTGCAGCCCACCAGGCTGTTCCGCCTATGGGATTTTCCAGGCAAGAGTACTGCAGTGGGTTGCAAGATAAAATGGAGCCATTGCAAGATAAAATAAAGATCGAGAATTTGTTGCTAACAGACCTGTATAAGAAAATACTAAGGGAAATCCTTCAAGCTGAAAGGAAATGACATTAGATGGTAACCTAAATCCAGAGTGATAAACAGAGTTCCAGAAATGGCAAAATGTGGGCTAATAGAAAGACTCTCTAAAACGTTACCTCATTTCTTTTAACTGAACTCTTTAAAAGATATATATTGCATAAAGCAATAACTATAATAATGCATTGTTTATTTTAAAACATGTAGAGATGTAATACACATGATAATAATAGAAATGGGAAAAAGGAATAAAACTATGCTGGAACAAAATTTCTCTATTTTATGAAAATTTAGTTGATATTAAATGCTTAAGCTTGTTCTGGTAAATTAAGATGTAGATTATGTTTCTCTAGTGCAAACATTAAGAAAATAACTTTTTTAAAGGTAAAGTTTCACTAGAAATTAAAATATGACTATATTAAAAATATGACTCTAATATAAAAGAAGGCAACAAAGGTAGAGGAAAGAAATAAGAAAGATGAGTCATATAAAAACAAAGTAATATGGAAAATGCAAACTGATCACATCCACAAATACATTAAATGTTAAAGGTCTAAACACCTCAATTAAAACGCAGAAATTGTTAGACTAGATAAAAAAGGAAGATGCAACCATGTGTCATCTGTAACAGACATATTTTTTACTCAAAGAGAATAAATAAATTAGAAGTTAAGAGATGGAAAAGATAAGCCATGCAAACAGTAAACATTAGAGTTGGACCTACTAAAATTAGACAAAATAAGCTTCAAGAAATAGTATCTGAGAAAAATGGATATAAAAGGGTCAATACATTAGAAAGATACTATATTTACAAATATATATGCACCCAAAGGGCTTTCCTGTGGCTCAGCAGTAGAGAATCAGCCTGCAATGCAGGAGCCACAGGAGCCATGGGTTCTATCCCTGGGTAGGGAAGAGCCCCTGGAGGAGAGCATGGCAATACACTGCAGTACTCTTGCCTGGAGGATCCCATGGACAGAGGAGGCTGGAAGGCACCAGTCCATACGGTTGCAAAGAATCAGACACGACTGAAGTGACTTAGCACGCATGCACCTAAAACAGCGCCTCAAAAATCAATGGAGCAAAACATGAGAGAATTGAAAGAAGAAATTTGAGACTATTTGAGAATTATAATTATATACCTAAATCTTCTGCACTAAATAATTGATGGAATGAAACAGAATATCAGCAAAAATACAGAAGATCTGAATACTATCAATCTATGTAATCTAATTTCTACATATAGACTACTCCACTTAATCATGGCAAGATACACATCTTTTCCCCAAGGTCAATTTTTTTTCCAAAAATAGATCATATTCCAGGTCATAAAAAGTACGAATAAATGTCAAAGTAATAAGATCATAAAAAGTATGTTCTATAAGTACAACAGAATTAAATCAGAAATCAATAGCATTAAAAAAATCTTAGAAAACTCCTAATATTTGAAAATTAAAGAACATTTAAATAACAAGTCGAAAGGGAATCACAGAAGATCTTAGAAAGTATTGTTTACTAAATTATAGTGGAAACACAATGTATCACATTTTATGAGACACACAAAAAGCTGTAGAAGAAAATCTATAGCTTTAAACACAGATCAAAAAAGAAGGGACTTCCCTGGTGGTAAAAGGGTTAAACTCTACCTGCCAATACAGGGGACATGGGTCTGATCCCTGGTGCGAGAAGACTCCACATGTCAAAGGGCAACAAAGGCCACAACTACTGAACCCTGCATGCCCTAGAGCCTGTACTCTGCAACAAAAGAGGCCACCTTAATGAGAAGCCTGCAGGCAACTAGAGAGTAGCCCCCACTTGCCCCAATTAAAGACGGCCTATGCACAGCAAGGAACACCCACCACAGCCAAAAATAAACAAATAAACAAACACAAAGAAAGGTCTCGACCAAGCACTTTCAGATTCAGTTTCAGGGATTTTATATGTACCATAATCTTAAGTAATACTTATTTACTTTACCAAAGCAACAAAAGATTTTAAAAACAAATATAAATCTCTTAAAGGCAAAGAAATTCATAATCTGTTATCGAAAGCTTCATTCTAAGAAAACTTTGTTCTCTTAACATAAAGTAGACTAAATTCCAGTCTGTTACCAGTGTACCAGATAATGAACAAACAAAATTGGTTTATCGCTTAATCTTAGAGAAGTCTTTTCTATAAATCTTGAAGTAGCAATATTCTTGCAAAGGCATCAGAGTGAAACCATAGAAGGCATGTTTAAAACCTAATTAAACTGCAGTTGACAAAGTAACTTGGTCATAGTTATGACTTGTAACGCTTTAACATGATAACTAGAATTACAACATTTTACCAGGACATACCAGATTTTCATGAATTTCACATAATTTCTAGGATATCTATATTAGTAACATCAACCATACAATATAACCTGAGAAGATTCATCACTCCTCTAAAAATACTTCCCATGTAATTTAACATGTCCAATGAACTCAGAAAATAGTTTAATAGCTCTTTGGGATATCTCAGGGGCCCTCTGAAGCATTCCAAAGTTAGCTAGAAGTCAAGTTATTTAGGAAATTCTGTTGATAAACATCAAAAGGGTTTATAACACTCAGTCAGATAAAATCATATAGATCACTGTAAAACAATGTATTCACTATAAAAATACTTCCCATGTAATTTAACATGTCCAATGAACTCAGAAAATAGTTTAATAGCTCTTTGGGATATTTCAGGGGCCCTCTGAAGCATTCCAAAGTTAGCTAGAAGTCAAGTTATTTAGGAAATTCTGTTGATAAACATCAAAAGGGTTTATAACACTCAGTCAGATAAAATCATATAGATCACTGTAAAACAATGTATTCACTTAGCCAAAGTAACAAAGAAGATTTCAAAGGTAAACATAGAACAGATCACTTCAGAGGTAAAGAAACTTAAAATCCATTCTCAAAGGCAGTTCGACATCTCAAGAAAACTTGTATTTTTACACAAAATTCTTCCCTTGGGGTCCACTTTCCATAAAACCTTCTTATCACATTCTGTACCTATTTGTTCTCCCATCCTGAAACAGCCACGTGTAAGTCAGACCTACTTCCTTTTCCCTACATAAAATGTAATTTCATTCCTCATACCTTCTTTACTGAAAATACACATTGTACTTTCCTTAAGCAACCAAGAACTGACCTTTATATTAGCAGTCTATAGATTGGTGAGCATACATACCAGTGACAATTTCTAAAAAAAATTCTAGAGAACATCTCAGGATGGCATCAAACATTATTCATTAGTAGTCCAAAATCTAGTTTCTCTATAAGAGGAAGTTAGTGTTTAGTAATGAATATTTCAGAATCTTACTTTATTTGAAAATGACCTAGCTATTCAATAAACTTATGTCACTTAGTTTAGCACAACCCTAGAAATTCAGGTTACCAAAATCTAGAGAGACTGTTTCAGACAGTTCTAAAGTATAGTTATTCTTAATAGAGTTTATCTAAAAGCTCATATCTCATTTACATTTTTTTGGAAGTTTCTTCACTCAAGATACTTTCCTTGCTGACAAACTTGTAACAGATATAACAATATTTAACTTATAATAAATCTAGGCACAATGAAAATACTATGCTTAATGTTAATGACTCTTAAACATGTCTCTATTAGATTAGCAAATAAACATTAATACTAGATATTTAATATTGAATATTTTCCAGCTCACGTGAATCTGAAGTTCATTTAGGTTAATTTCTCTTGTATTTAGAATTATTTGATTTGTAAGCACAAATTCAGTTCAGTTGCTCAGTCGTGTCTGACTCTTGGCAACCCCATGGACTGCAGCACAGCAGGCTTCTCTACCATCACCAACTCCTGGAGCTTGCACAAATTCATGTCCATCAAGTTGGTGATGCCATCCAACGTCATCCCCCTCTCTTCCTGCCTTCAATCTTTCCCAGCATCAGGGTCTTTTCCAATAAGTCAGCTCTTGGCATCAGGTGGCCAAAGTATTGGAGTTTCAGCTTTACATCAGTCCTTCCAATGAATATTCAGGACTGATTTCCTTTAGGATGGACTGGTTGGATCTTCTTACAGTCCAAGGGACTCTCAAGAGTCTTCTCTAACACCACAGTTCAAAAGCATCAATTCTTCTGTGCTCAGCTTTCTTTGTAGTCCAACTGTCACATCCATGCATGACTACTGGATAAACCATAGCTTTGACTAGACGGACCTTTGTTGGCAAAGTAATGTCCCTGCTTTTTAATATGCTGTCTAGGTTGATCGTAACTTTTCTTCCAAGGAGCAAGCATCTTTTAATTTCATGGCTGTGGTCACCATATGCAGTGATTTTGGAGCCCAAGAAAATAAAGTCTCTCACTATTTCCTTTGTTTCCCTATCTACTTGCCATGAAGTGATGGGACCAGATGCCATGATCTTAGTTTTCTGAATATTGCGTGTTAAGCCAACATTTTCACTGTCCTCTTTCACTTTCATCAAGAGGCTCTTTAGTGCTTCTTCACTTTCTGCCATAAGGGTGGTGTCATCTGCATATCTGAGATTATTGATATTTCTCCTGGCAATCTTGATTCCAGCTTGTGCTTCATCCAGCCCAGCATTTCACATGATGTACTCTGTATATAAGTTAAACAAGCAGGGTGACAATATACAGCCTTGATGTACTCCTTTCCTGATTTGGAACCAGTCGTTGTTCCATGCCCAGTTGTAACTGTTGCTTCTTGACCTGCATACAGATTTCTCAGGAGGTAGATCAGGTGGTCTGATATTCCCATCTCTTGAAAAGTTTTCCACAAAGTTTATTGTGATCCACACAGTCAGAGGCTTTGGCATAGTCAATAAAGCAGAAGCAAGGAAACATTTCATGCAAAGATGGGCTTGATAAAGGACAGAAATGGTATGGACCTATTCTGGGATGTATCAGAACCCACTCTTAGCCTACCTGCTGTAGAGTGGGGGTACTGAGAGTCTCTGGCTGATAAAAAGGTGTCCCTTTGGTCCCAGTGATCTCTCCATGCTACTAATGGCACAAAAATGACCAACTGTCCCAACAGTCACGTCTGACAGTAAGAGGTGACCTCTGAGAACCATGTAGCTAAGGCACCATGTGACCCGGGCAGAGAAAGAGATTCCTGGGAGCAACTGGGTGACTCACCGTTTGGCGATTCCCTGAGCTGTGGAGGGCTCTCTTGAAGGTTCAGGGCAACAGCTAGGCTCCTGTAAATCAATCTGGACCAAAAGGGAAGAAGTGCAGGTGACAGGGAAGAAGGCTGAGGAATCCGCCTTACAATCCTGTCAGGGAGGTGGTGGCCAGGGGACGATGGTGCTGTTTTGCTTCAACCACTATGTGCCTGACACAGTTCACGGAAGTTGTCTTGCTGGGGCGGATGCCCTGGTGGCCTGATCCTTCTGTGTCCCCCTTATCCTCACGTGGGAGTCTCCATGGCACCCTAACGGCTTTTAAGTGCCTGACCTGTGTCCACAGAGTATTGGTTGGCCTGGTCCTCAGTTGGAAAGAAGACACAGGAGAGACCCTCACATGTTCAGGAGGCAGCTGCTGGGACGCAGTAAGCAGTGGGGCCTTTGAAACACACCAGAGGGTAACCCTGGCCAGAGTTCCTCAGTTGCTTCCACAGCACTTGCCTGTTCACAGAGGGTCTCTATGAGAAAGGAGAAGTGAGGAGGTGGGGAAGAGACCCCAGATTCCCCGTACAGGCCACCAAGAATGTCGTGGTTCAGGCGCAGGTTGGAAAAGAATTTCCAGACATGAGGCAGAATGAGAGGAGAATACAGTTTATTAGAGTGGGAGACGCTGTTAGAACAGCGGGCCAGCTCAACGGGGAACTGACATTGAACAGGGGTCCTTAGTCCACTCCTATACCCAGGGTACAAGGAGTGGGATTGGGGTCTTGTGGGTCATTTGCTGATTGGATGAGGCTTGTATACTGGGTGGGGGAAGAGTAGGGCAAATACCTTCTCCCTAGGGTAGGAGGGGAGACAGGTTATACTGTTCCATTAATAGTTACAACGTGGGGGAGAGGAGGACGATAAGGGTCTGGTTCTTCCATTCCTGCATTCCAAGACCCTCTTGGTTTTATCTGCTCTTTTGTCCTTGGGTCACCACAGTAGGCTTGGGACTTATGTATCATTTTAACAAAGGACAGTCAATTTTAAAGTGACAAGACAAAAGAAAGGGGGGTTGGGCTCCTGGGGACAGTAAATTGTGGGAAGATGACTAGGAAGCATATATAGGATGCTTCGTAAGGTTAATTATGCAGGCTCCGTCTCATCTCTGGTCCACTTTTACGGAGAGAATTTATGTCCTGCTTTTAGGCAGTTGGAGGAGGGCAGGGAACTCTTCTTGCATTTGCTGTTCTCAGGTGCCTTCAGCTGAGAAGAGCCCTTACGCCCAGGTGGCCTCTGTCCTGTGCTCTTCACTGTATTTACAGTAGAGGAATGAGCCTGGAGCCGAGGAATGCAGGAGGCCTCTGGAAGCTGGAAAAGGCTAACAATTTTCCACTGAGCCTTCTGAGGGCATGCAGCCAGCTCTTCCATTTTAGCCCAACGAGTCCCATGTCAGATTTTTGATCAACAGTTGCGATAACAAATTTATGCTGTTCTAAGCCATCAAGTTTTTAGTGAAACTTTACGGCAGCCATACAGAGCCAATGTAGGTCCCCCAAGCAGCCATAGAAAACCCATGTAGGTCCCTTAAGACGTGGTTTTGTGCTCAGAGTGTTGCAGAGAAGAAGCCAGTTCTGACTCCATGTTGCAACTGTTTGACTCGATTTTCATTGCTTTTGTTATTACAGTCATACATAATGGCCTACCTCAGAGGACCCTGCCCCTCTGCCTGACTGTAAACTAAAGTGCCTTTGTTCAGCTCATAGATAATCTGACCTTGCCCACCTGTGAATAGCTACACCAAAAAGAAGAGATTAACACACCCCTTCCAAAGGCTGGCCAGTCCCTTGGAGATGCTTTGAGAGACTGACGACCCTTTCACTTTACTTCCCACTGCCTCTCCCTCTCTAGTCTGCCTTTGACTTCACTTCCTTATTGCTTCTTTCTCTCTGACTGTACTAAAGAACCTGGTAATCCAGACCCAGACAAGATGATTACTCTGAGACACTAGTCTGCCATCTTCTCAGCCAGCTGGCTTTCTGAATAAAGTTGTTTTCCTTGCTTCAGCACCTCGTCTCTCAGATTCACGAGCTTGGACTCGGTAACAAGAGGAGTTTCGCAATCACTTAGAGACAAGATAAATGAAACCATTACCAAGCAGCCAAGAAAGTATAAAATTTAGTGTGAAACTGCATCATGTAGTTAAACTTTAGGTAAGAATCACCTGGCGGGCCTAAGCAGATATAGCTGTGCAAACTCAGAGGGCTGTGGAGGGCTGATAATGTGCCCACAGGACAGGACCCTGCTGGTACTCCTGCCGGCCTGGCATGGAACTTTGCATCACCTTCTAGACCACAGGTGCTGCAGGGGTTTGGGAAGCTCAGAAGGGAGTGTTAGTCGCTGGCTTGCAAAGGATATGTGTGTGCATGCCAAGTCACTGTAGTCGTGTCCGACTCTTTGTGGCCCCAAGGACTGTAGCCTGCCAGGCTCCTCTGTCCATGGGACTTCCCAGACAAGAATACTGGATTGCCATGCCCTCCTCCAGGGTTGGCAGGAGGGTCACCATGCCCTCCTCCAGGGGATCTTCCCAATCCAGGGATGGAACCCACATGTCTTATGTCTCCTGCGTTGGCAGGTGGGTTCTTTACCACTGAGCTACCAGGGATGCCCTTTGCAGAGGCTAGTAGGATTTAACAACAGGAGGGAAGAGGAGGTGGTGTGTCTGGGGGTTGGTAGGGTGGGAGTAGGAAGTGTGTTGGTGCTCTGCCAGGCCTGAGCTGCACAGAGAGGGCAGGAGCAGTCATCTCCTGTGCCTTCCCAGGGACGTGACCAGGCATGTGCTGTGCATGTGGCACTCGTGTGTTCAAGGCCAGGTGAGCAGCTGTGAACCCTGGGCTCGCGATACACAGAGGACAGGGGACAGTGTGAAGGAGAAGTGGCTTCCCCACGCCTCGTTGCTGGCTGGGTGGCTGCTGGTTTCAGGAGTGCCACAGTCTGGCTCTGGGCTAGCCACTACCCCCACCCCACACCCGCAAGCTCCTGGTCCCGGCCTTGCCTCTGGTTGGATTATGTCCTGTCACAGGTCTCCTGTGTGCCCTTGCTCTCAACACAGTTGAACTTCTGCATGGCCAACTGATCTTTTAATTCAATGAACTGTCCCTCTTGGACTTTAGATCTGAGCCCCTTCTTCTGCTGTGGCTTAGGACCTTTAGCACATCTATTCCAGCTTATATATTTCCACTGAGTTCAGCATCTTAGCCCCACAGTGGGGCCATGGGTTTTGAGAAGCATCTGTGCAGCTCTAGTTTAGCTTTGTGTAAGCAAGGCCAACGGATTCATTTCCTTTATGGATGTTTTTAGCTTGTTCTGTGACATTTCCTAAAAGTTAGAGGCTCTGAGTATTTCGCCAGCTCCCCCTCCCTACCCTACCTATTCTTACTGGATTGGGTCTGCAGTATGTTGTACTCCTGGACTTTGTGAACTTGGATTTTGGTGGAAGTGCCCTTTCTGGGTTGGAATTTGACTATCCTCTTAGCTGTTTGTATGAGAGAGGTGGGTTTAATGCAGGAACAAGCTTTTGGAAATGGTTATAATTTCCACCAGAGGTACTGTTGACATTGTCCCTTTTCACGTAAAAATTGCCTTAGAAACTTTTTCTAGACCTTGTTAGTTGCTCAGTTGTGTCCGACTCTTTGCAACCTCAGAGACTGTGTAGTCTGCCAGGTTCTTGTGTCATTGGGATTTTCTAGGCAAAATTATTGGAGTGGGTTGCCCTTCCCTTCTCCAGAGGATCTGCCTTACCTAGAAATCGGACCCAGGGTCTCCTGCATTGTAGGCAGATCCTTTACTGTCTGAACCACCCAGGACCTTACCCTGAGGGAAATCTTTCCCAGCAAACCGCGAGAACCGTGACCTCCAACTTTTAGCCAGCAGTGTCTGTGTGTAATACAGTTGTCAGCTCTGACCCTGGTCTCCAGGGTTCTCAATCATCTCTTACTTTATTTCAGAACACACAGATGCACACCCCCACACACTACACATACCACCCACACAGACGTGTATTCCAGCTGACCGTGGGTCTCTGTCAACCTGGAGTGTGTGGCCGGGAGTTCTTGGTGGGGAGAGTGAGCCTCAGTCCACGAGGTGGCCAGAAGCTTCCTGCTGACATCCTCACTTCTTGAAATCTCCAGGAGCTTGACTGTCACCAGGACCGTGGCCCCTGACCCTGCCTGGAACTCAGCTTCCCCAGCTGGTGGTGGGGAAGGGGTAGCCGTGGAGTGGGAACCCGTGGACATGGGACAGGCCTGGCCGGCTGTGCAGGCTATCAGAGCCCACTTTTCAGAAGTGTCGTTATGTCTCCCGGCCAAGGTCTGGCCCATCTTGGAGCTCAGACAGTTAGAGACGGCTCCCACGGTGATCATACATGGCAGTGCTATGTGAGTTCTCCACCTGCAGATGTCTGTTCCGGTGGAGTGAGCCTGGAGGAAGGGCCGAGTCAGTGGGGGCAGAGGTTCTAGAAGGGCAGGGGGCTGCTGGTGCTCCCGTGCTGTCTCGGGTGCTCCCAGATGCCCCCCACCCTCACCTCTCTCCTTATGCAGGGGTGCTGTTCTTACCTCTCCTGTCACTTTCCTGTCCTGGAGAGAAGAGCCGTGGAATGACTGGGGCTGAGTATCCCTAGATGCTGCTGTTTTCTCATTAGTTCCAGCTCTGTACACCTTTGAGTGACTGCCTTTTTGGCTCATGGCACCCCTGGGTGCAGTTGCAGTGCTGGGTGGTGATGGTGTCACTGGCTGGGCCACCTTGGCGGGGCGGCAGGTTGGGGGTGTCTGAGGCATATTCACTGAATATCCGTGCTACGGAATATAACTGCACTGTATGTATGGGTATCTCACACTTGCTTCATCAGTAGATGGTTCGGGTGCTTCCCTCCTTTGGCTTGTGAATAGTGCTGCCCTGAATGTGGGTGTGCAAAACTTGTTCGAGACCTCACTTTCAGTATATTTGGGTGTATAAATGGAAGTAGAATTAAGAGATCATGGGCAATTCTGTATTTAATTTTTTGAGGACCCTCCATCCTGTTTCCTACAGCAGCTGTGCCATTTCACATTCCCACCAACAGGGCACCAGGGCTCCAGTTTCTCCACTTTCTCACCAGTGCCTGTTTTCTGTTTGTTTTTGTTTTTATTGTAACCATCCTAAGGAGTCTTTGCTTTAATTAAAGCCTCAATTTGGAAACTCACCTAATTTTCATGTGGTTATTAAGTACCATTCTGCAATACCAAATCCAACTCTATTTTTCAGGCCCTACAAATCCCCAGAGGGCATCTCAGGGAGAGCCTTACCCAGAGGAGGGAGAACAGGAGGACAATTCTGCCTCATTTACTTTATCTCCTCATCACCACCAGCCCCACCCACCCTTGTGTTCTATAAAAGAACCTGGCATCCAAACCCCATAAGATGGTTATCTTGAGACATCAGTCTGCCTTCTTGGTCTGCCGACCTTCCGAATAAAGTCATATTCCTTGTCTCAACACCTCTCTCGGATTCACTGGCCTGTTGTGTGGTGAGCATGACAAGCTTGGACTCAGCTGATGTTTGGACCTGGCCGTGGGCTGGCTAGGGACTGTGCTCCAGGACATGGTTGAAAAGGACACTCTGCTGACAGTTCTGGGACCTTTCAGGTTGAGAAAATCAGGCTGACCTGTGTTGTGGAGCTTCACTCTTGGCAGGACTGCTCCTTGCCCGTGTGCTGCCTTCAGCAGCCCTGATGTGAGGCAGGAGAGTGGCACCCACGGGGGCTCTGCCCGCCTTGGCCTCCACTCTCACCCAGTTCCATGGTCTCTGCTGCATGTGGGCAGGTATGATGTGCTTGTGTGCACATGTGTGCTTGGTCCTTTGGAATCTGTGTCTGTGGCCTCATGTTGCTCTTGGGGTCCCCTGTGGGTGGGCAGACAGCTTTGGCGGAAGCTCTGTGGAGGGTGTTTGCAAGCTCTTGCCTGGGAGGCTGTTGAGAGCCCCCTGGGGGTGGGTTGTAGGGACAGGCTCTGCAGGCTGCTGGAGATGCGGTAGGGATGGGACAGCACCCTGTTTCCTGAGGGCCTTCTCATCTGAGCAGGACTCAAGCTCCTCATCCTCACCCTAGCCCCAGAGTTTCCTTGGGGATGAACTGTCCTTGGGAGACTAAGGACCTGCAGAGGTAAGGTCTGAGCTCTGAGCAGAGGCCACCTGCTGCTCTTTGTGGCTGCTGGAGAATTCTCGGGGCAGGAAACAGCATGGGAGCCCTGAGAGGGCCGCCCGGCTGTGCAGGGGCCTGGCCACGGCTCCTAGGTGAAGAGGGCAGAGCTGGCCGGGGACGTGGGAAACTGAACCTTGGAGCAGGCAGGACCTGAAGAGAGGAAGCTGGTAGCCGTGGTCTCAGGGGTGACTTGGCGTGGTGTGTGTGCTCCAGTCTTCACACTTCTGCGCTTACCTGTCCTGGGGTGCACTGCTCAGTCCTCTTTCTCTTGGTTTCACATTCTTATTACTGGAGAGGACACTGGAGGGTGTTCACTCACATATTTTAGTGTTCAGGGCTCTCACTAAGGTGATGTGACTTCAACTCCTCAGGTCTGGGCTCCCAAGTGCCCCCAGGGTCTCTGCCTGGCTCTCCAGGTGTGAGAAGCACTACCCAGAGCAGCACGGGGAGCTGCCTGCACTCAGCTGGCCCTGCCCTCTGATTCTGTCTTGTTTGCACAGAGTCCATGGGCATCTGCATCTGGGTCCTTGGTTGACCGTTGATCAGGGCTTTCTTCCCCCTGGACCACAGTGTTAAGGGAACGGGGCTGTGGGTTGGGTCTGCCTCGCACGTGGGGGTAGCGGAACAGAGAACTGAGACCCTGGGGCAGCTGCGCGTGGCCTGTTCCTGGCTGTCGGGGACGGCTCTGCGCCAGCCCTTCTCCCATTAGGGTCTCTAATGGCTCTTTATCTCTTCGGGGGCTCTTACTGCAACCACTGAAGCCCTTGGTGATCCAATGGCAGCCACCTCCAAGATTGGTGAGGGCTGTTTGATTTATAGTCTCTGAGAGCGTTCTTGCTGAGAGCTGCAGCTGACTCATCCCAGTGACTGNTGCACTGTATGTATGGGTATCTCACACTTGCTTCATCAGTAGATGGTTCGGGTGCTTCCCTCCTTTGGCTTGTGAATAGTGCTGCCCTGAATGTGGGTGTGCAAAACTTGTTCGAGACCTCACTTTCAGTATATTTGGGTGTATAAATGGAAGTAGAATTAAGAGATCATGGGCAATTCTGTATTTAATTTTTTGAGGACCCTCCATCCTGTTTCCTACAGCAGCTGTGCCATTTCACATTCCCACCAACAGGGCACCAGGGCTCCAGTTTCTCCACTTTCTCACCAGTGCCTGTTTTCTGTTTGTTTTTGTTTTTATTGTAACCATCCTAAGGAGTCTTTGCTTTAATTAAAGCCTCAATTTGGAAACTCACCTAATTTTCATGTGGTTATTAAGTACCATTCTGCAATACCAAATCCAACTCTATTTTTCAGGCCCTACAAATCCCCAGAGGGCATCTCAGGGAGAGCCTTACCCAGAGGAGGGAGAACAGGAGGACAATTCTGCCTCATTTACTTTATCTCCTCATCACCACCAGCCCCACCCACCCTTGTGTTCTATAAAAGAACCTGGCATCCAAACCCCATAAGATGGTTATCTTGAGACATCAGTCTGCCTTCTTGGTCTGCCGACCTTCCGAATAAAGTCATATTCCTTGTCTCAACACCTCTCTCGGATTCACTGGCCTGTTGTGTGGTGAGCATGACAAGCTTGGACTCAGCTGATGTTTGGACCTGGCCGTGGGCTGGCTAGGGACTGTGCTCCAGGACATGGTTGAAAAGGACACTCTGCTGACAGTTCTGGGACCTTTCAGGTTGAGAAAATCAGGCTGACCTGTGTTGTGGAGCTTCACTCTTGGCAGGACTGCTCCTTGCCCGTGTGCTGCCTTCAGCAGCCCTGACGTGAGGCAGGAGAGTGGCACCCACGGGGGCTCTGCCCGCCTTGGCCTCCACTCTCACCCAGTTCCATGGTCTCTGCTGCATGTGGGCAGGTATGATGTGCTTGTGTGCACATGTGTGCTTGGTCCTTTGGAATCTGTGTCTGTGGCCTCATGTTGCTCTTGGGGTCCCCTGTGGGTGGGCAGACAGCTTTGGCGGAAGCTCTGTGGAGGGTGTTTGCAAGCTCTTGCCTGGGAGGCTGTTGAGAGCCCCCTGGGGGTGGGTTGTAGGGACAGGCTCTGCAGGCTGCTGGAGATGCGGTAGGGATGGGACAGCACCCTGTTTCCTGAGGGCCTTCTCATCTGAGCAGGACTCAAGCTCCTCATCCTCACCCTAGCCCCAGAGTTTCCTTGGGGATGAACTGTCCTTGGGAGACTAAGGACCTGCAGAGGTAAGGTCTGAGCTCTGAGCAGAGGCCACCTGCTGCTCTTTGTGGCTGCTGGAGAATTCTCGGGGCAGGAAACAGCATGGGAGCCCTGAGAGGGCCGCCCGGCTGTGCAGGGGCCTGGCCACGGCTCCTAGGTGAAGAGGGCAGAGCTGGCCGGGGACGTGGGAAACTGAACCTTGGAGCAGGCAGGACCTGAAGAGAGGAAGCTGGTAGCCGTGGTCTCAGGGGTGACTTGGCGTGGTGTGTGTGCTCCAGTCTTCACACTTCTGCGCTTACCTGTCCTGGGGTGCACTGCTCAGTCCTCTTTCTCTTGGTTTCACATTCTTATTACTGGAGAGGACACTGGAGGGTGTTCACTTACATATTTTAGTGTTCAGGGCTCTCACTAAGGTGATGTGACTTCAACTCCTCAGGTCTGGGCTCCCAAGTGCCCCCAGGGTCTCTGCCTGGCTCTCCAGGTGTGAGAAGCACTACCCAGAGCAGCACGGGGAGCTGCCTGCACTCAGCTGGCCCTGCCCTCTGATTCTGTCTTGTTTGCACAGAGTCCATGGGCATCTGCATCTGGGTCCTTGGTTGACCATTGATCAGGGCTTTCTTCCCCCTGGACCACAGTGTTAAGGGAACGGGGCTGTGGGTTGGGTCTGCCTCGCACGTGGGGGTAGCGGAACAGAGAACTGAGACCCTGGGGCAGCTGCGCGTGGCCTGTTCCTGGCTGTCGGGGACGGCTCTGCGCCAGCCCTTCTCCCATTAGGGTCTCTAATGGCTCTTTATCTCTTCGGGGGCTCTTACTGCAACCACTGAAGCCCTTGGTGATCCAATGGCAGCCACCTCCAAGATTGGTGAGGGCTGTTTGATTTATAGTCTCTGAGAGCGTTCTTGCTGAGAGCTGCAGCTGACTCATCCCAGTGACTGAATGTTTTAGAGTTAAATCAGTGATTACTGAGCCACTGCAGGTGTCCAAGGCACCTGGCAGCTGTGGGCACTGCTCCCACTGTCCCTGCGTGGGCCTCACTCCCGTGCATGGGCAGAGCCAGAGGCTGCCTGTCCTTGCTTGGATTTCACAGGCTGGCTCTGGGCAACCCTGACTGCCCTCCTCCTCCCTTCCATGGATCTTCTCCCTCTTTATGTTGGAATATGAACGTTTGGCTGCTGAAGGAGGCAACTGCTCACATCAGTAACACCTATCCCCAGATGTCCTTGGGTAAGCAGGTGCAACCTGGCAGGGTGACATCTTTTAGGACAGGGTGTGAGAATCACAGGCTAAGACCAGAGCAGCTCAGAGGTGTGTAGGAGTGGTGCGTTTCCTCAGACTTTAAGGACAAAGCTCTTTCCCTCTCTGATCAGTTTCTTTGGGAAAAATTGTTGTAGAAAGAGCAAAATATGAAAGTTGGCAAGAGTTGTTTTTCTTGCAGCTGTTGCCCCTGGCAGGATTAGGCAGCTTCACTGCAGTGATCTCGTTAAAGGCTTAAGGTGAATGGCTCGGGGCATTCTGTGGTAGATTTTAATGTCATCTCTAATGTGAGTGGGTATCATCTATCATGCTGAGTGGTGTGACAATAATCCACGTACTTTTAGGCCAGCTGCATCTGACAGCAGCAGACTCTGAGGGGCTGAGGGATTAAGTGGCTGGCCTGGGGTCACACAGCTGGTAAGGGGACCAGAGCTCAAACCCAGGCAGCAGGGCCCAGCACCCAGACTGATTTATGTCCCTCCTGGTGGGTAAATGGATGGAGCCAACTTGATGGGGCCGCACAGGTGGGGCAGGGAGTGGTGGATGCGGTGTGACACCCAGAGATGGAGACACGAGTAACCAGGGTCAGACTGGAGACTTGAAAGTGCAGATTCTAGTCTGGCTGAGGACGGAAAGTGCTGGAAAGCCACCCCAAGGATGGCAGAACCACACTCCCGGGGGTGCTTGGGGCCACCTTCTCCTTTGCTGTGAAGTGGCCTGGGGGCAAAAAGACTGAAAGAATCTGGAGAAACTGTTGTTGTTTGGAAATGACATGATTGTTTTGTAAGAAAAGGACTGAAAAATGCCTTGCCTAATGTAAAAAAATTAGAAGATGCAGAATAGTCCAAAGAAATGAAAGATGCCCCTGAACTGAGCACCACCCATACCTGGCCCCCCCTCCTCTGCCTACAACAGGCGGTCATGGCCAACAGGCTAGGGGCCCACAGTCAGATGCTGGGCCCCAGCGAGCTCACCTGCAGAGACAGGTAATGCTGCTCTGTTGGGATCAAGGAGTGAACTCCAGCCTGTGCTTGGAGCCGCAATGCTCACTCCCTTTTGGGTGTGAGCCTTCCTGGCAATTTCTTTACATGAATAAGCTTACATTTAAGTGCTGTTTTATCCTCTCTCTTTTGCATTTAATGATATATTGTGTTTATCTGTACTTGTCAACAAGCATTAACTTGATGGTTTGTGCTGCCTGCAGAGCGTGCTGTAATATTTATTTAGCCAGTTCCTGATGAGCATACATTTAGATTCTGAATTTTTACTTTCATTAAAGTGATGTGGAGATAAACACTCCTGGGCTGGCATTCTTTTGAACTTGTAGGATTGCTGAGTCCAAGGAAACCCGTGTGGCAGAGTTTGTCAGACTCCTCCAGAAAGCCAGGCCAAGCTCCACCCTCACCAGTGAATGATAACTGTTGTGGATGCTCTGGCCTGAGATGATAATGATCCGTGGGCCGTGCTGCTGGCCAGGTGCCAGCTCTTGCCAGGGTTGGGATAGGGGGCTGTGGGGGAGGCTTTGCAGCCTGGCAATAGGAACCACCAGGCAAGCAGTAAATTGTTTCCCACTAGAGACTGAGGGGCTTGTAGTCCACTGACAGTGGGTTCCCTGCAGGAATGTGGGGTGGAAGAAAGGGGGGGTTACCTGGTATGGCTCTTCTTGGCTTTTAGAGATAGAAGAGAGATGCCCCAGGGACCCGGCAGGGTAGAGGGCTGGGAAGAAGGGGGTGGGCTGGACAAGCTGGAGCAGGCGCTTCAAGTTTCCAGCCTGCAAGTTGGGAGAGCCTTGTTACATGTGTCCTAGCCTCTGAGTAATCCCCAGCCCTGTGGCTGAAATGTTTCTAGAAACTTCCATCACCTGTGGATGCTTTAGATGTGGCTGCCACCCAAGCCTGGAACCTCCTGGGCAGCCAGGCAAGACCATTTCCCCATGCAGAGCTACCCACTGGGAGCTCCCCTCTGAGCATGGGGTGAAGCAGCAACTTTCCCAAGCTTTTGTAATGACAAAGTTTTTAATGAGGTTGTATCATCAGTTGAGTCTTCAGAATGTCCTGTCTGAGACAACTTCCCATTGAACAGAAACCACATTCTTTTGAGCATAAAACTAGTGTCACTGTTCATTCACTCTGCAGACTGCAGTTTGTGTAAATTATTTCATTTCACTCTTATGCCTTTCTCTTAAGCTAGCAAGAGAAAATGGGTAGTGCGCACTCCTCCTTGGCCTAGATAGCAGAGAGCATTTATTTGGAAAGGGCTTGCTGCCTCGACTTCCCTGGGGAAAGGTGTCACCCAGAGGCAGGAACAAGTGAATGGCCTGGAGATACAGATGCAGGCATCCTCAGCCAAAACCACCTTTTCCAAAGTGTCTGCTGGACTCCTGACTTGGAATGAGTTGAGATTTTGATAAGAAACTAGATTTAAATGAGCCCAGTTAGGCCCAGCGGAGAAGGCAATGGCAACCCACTCCAGTACTCTTGCCTGGAAAATCCCATGGACGAAGGAGCCTGGAGATTGAGGCTGAGACTAGAGGTAACCAGAGGGGTAGGGGGTGGCTACTGGTGGGGTAGGGGAGCTGCCTGCAGGCCTGTATCAAGTGGTCTGGTCCCTGGGAGCTGGGGCCACCCTGGCTGTCAGTACCATGGGAGGCACTGCTTACTGGGCCTACGATGGATGACTTCCACTCCTGAGTCCCTCCCTATCAATTTCCAGAGCCAGAACTTTGAGGGGCTAGAAGGGACCCTGAGGCTGAGAAGGATGCTGAGGGACTGATGGAAGGTAGGCAGGGCAGGGCCAAGCCCTTCCTAAGGGAAGCCTCATTGGCTGCTGACAGGGTCAAGGATCAGGACAAGAATTCTGCTTTTCTGGGCCCCCACAGGAAGCCCGTGGTTGGAGGTTTTCTGCTCTTCTGGGAGTACTTCCTCCCTGGGGATGGCCATCCCCCCACACTCAGAGGCAGGGCTGGCATGAGTGCTGTCAGGGTCCCAGTGCAGGGGGAGCACAGTCGTGGTGGAGGGGGAGCCATCCCTGACTGAGAACAGCCAGTGCCTCAGTTCCCTCCTGTCTGGAATGAAGGGCCAGAGTCTCGGAAACTTGGAGGACTCACCGAGTTGACATTTGCACAGCTCCGAGAGCCCTGCCTGGCATCTGGCCCAGGAGTCCCACCCTCTCCTCTGCAGGCAGCTGCAGGTGTGGCTAACCCCGTAACTGTGCCCAGACTCGGCCCTCAGAAGGTGCTCACAAGCTAGCCTGAGCCCCTCACTGTGTCTGGCGTGCAGTGACTCGGGTGTCCCCAGCAGGGATCTGATGGTGGCACTGAGTGTGGAGCCCAGAGGAAAGCTGTGGGAGTGGGGGTGGCAGCGTCCTGAGCTGTGACGGCTGGGGTCATAAGGAAGTGCCTCTGTGGGAAGTGGCGCCCACACTGCCCAGGGGCGTCTGTCTAGACCATGTCCTCCTGTGTGGTCACGGAAAGCAGAAGTGCCTGGGTGAGGCTGGCCCACAGCCAGCCTTGCAGATGAGGGAAGAACCCGTTCCCAGGACCAGGGATCATGCCACTTCTGTCTGAGGTCAGCCCACCAGACATACTCTCCCATCCCAGGGGGCAGCAGCCCACCCCAAGGGACCCAGTGGATCCACCTGTCAGACCCTCCACGGTGAACATTTGCCCCCTTAGAATTCCTGCTCTGTGTCCCGGAGCATGAGAAGAGCAGGAGTCAGGTGGACCTCCTTGGGGGCAAAGGTCATCAGGGATCCCCACTGGACGAGAAAGGCCAGACTCTGCATCTCTCATGCTCACGGGGAGCTTAGCACCTTGCCTAGGCCTTGGGTTGGTCTTAGCAGGGGCCACCTGAGGAGGATGTTCTGTGGCGGATGGTATGGCCAGCTGGCCACATGCCAGGGCCAGTTCTGCAGGAAGTGAGGCCTCCGAGCTATATCACCTTCCACAGAACGGGGATGTTTGATGTGGCTCACATCCCTGCTTTCTATCAGCTGAGTAAGTCAGATGGTCAGAAAATAGATTAGTGAAGCACAATTATTCACATTTACTCAGCCCTTAAAACCACATGCATCTTACCCAAGGATTCTGAAATGTGAGAAAACTGAACCCTTTCCTCCGGCCGGTGCTGTTCCAGACCCATATTTGGGGGCCCCTTCCTTCCGTCCCTGCATCCTGTCTCCGCATCCTGTGTCTCCAGATGACGATGCTCAGCCTATGTGAGGGAGCGAGTGTGGGCAGTGCCCAGAGGCCATTCCCTGACCAGGGACCTGGCATAACCACGGCCTATGCTGAGGAAGGTGCCCTGCCTCTGAACCCAGTCATTCTGGGCCAAGATGCCGCCCTCCTCAGGGACGGGGTGGCAGGACCCTAGAGGGAGCGGAACTGGTGGCCTACTTTGTGTGGTTTAAGAATGTTCTAGAATATCTCTGGGGCTTCCCAGGTGGCTCAGAATCCACCAGCCAATGCAGGAGACAAGCAAATATGATCCCTGAATCAGGAAGATCCTCTTGAGGAGGAAATGGCCACCCACTTCAGTATTCTTGCCTGGAGAATCCCGTGGACAGAGGAGCCCGATGGGGTCCATGGGGTCGCAAGAGCGGACACGACTGAGTGACTAAACGGCAACAACAAAACGTCTTTTAGATTTTTCAGCTAATTTTGGTTCGCGTGGATTGGGAGGATTTTCAGCTAATTTTGGTTCGCATGGATTGGGAGGATTTTCAGCTAATTTTGGTTCGCATGGATTGGGAGGCTAGGCCTCCTGCCTAGAGACCCCTCTCTGGGCCTCTGTTCCTGCTTCATTCCTAACCTGCCCACTAGCTGTAATCTCCGGGTGGAGGTGCCTCCTGGGGGCTGCAGGACAGAGTGAGGCAGATTAACCCCTCAGCTGGAGTTTCCCACCCAGAAGGTGACAGCGTCATGGTGACACACCAGCTACCCCTCTTCCACATCTCCCAAGTTCTGAATCATCTGGAACGTGACTCAGGGCTCAGAAAGGGATGCCCCACCCACTGTGGAATTCCATCTGCTGGAAAAACAGGGCCTTTGTGGGCCCCAGGGGCCGCTAGGCTGGGCTCTGGGCAGGTTGAAGGTTAATAAAATTGGGGTCCGGCCAGCAGTGGCTTGTGATAGTCTCTTCCCTGTGTGGTGGCTGCAGAGGGAAATCCTCACTGTGACTTGGACTCGACCTCACGCTGGGAATTCTAGCAGAGGTGACTCCCAGGCCCCTTCCTGCCGTCTGGAGGGGCCTAGGCCTTTTCTAATCCGGCCATCTGGCTGGGCTCCTCACCCTTCTGACCTTCCTGGTAGTTTCCGAAGCACCTCGGGGTCAGACAGACAGAGGCCCCTTGGTCCACCATTGCCTGGCTGTAGCTGCTGTGGTTTGAATGTGGTTCAAAGGCAGCAGAGTCTCAAAATAGCGAGCTTTGCCACAAGGTGCTCGGCTGAGTCCAGGGCCGAGCTGACGTTCCTGGAAGTCTCCTTGAAGGGGTGTGGAAGCTGGTGAATCAGACTCAGAGGTCTGTGCAGGTGGTGCGTGCACAAATTCCTAAGGGGGAAATTGGACCTGAGATGACTGGGTGATGACTGTTCCTTTGTGTCCTGACAGGGTGAAGTGACCTGGGCCTTCACGGAGCTTTTGCAGAAGCATGTGGGTTCCCTGACGGGTTTGCCAAGCCGGGAGGGACGGCCGTGTCCAAGGAGGGGGCAGGGCTGAAAGGACAGGGCCTCGTGTTGGCTCCAGCCCTTGCCCATTCAAGCTGGATGACGGCCTGTGGTCAAGTTGGCCTCACTTCGTACTTCTGCTATATATTTTTAAGGAATCACTAGATATGAAGTAAAAAGTGGCATTTTGTGGTTTTGGACTTAAAAAAGAAATCCCCATTTGGGCCTGGGCTTGGTGAGGCTCCCAAGCCAGTCCCTCCTGCCTTGGCAGAGACCTTCTTGTCCTCTGCAGCCGGGTTGGGTCTGGGGGCCCCGTGCAGGACAAGAGGAGTCCAGTCTCCTGGTGCAACCACAGGTGCTTCCCTCCCTGTGGACACCTGGAGGGGGCTGTGACCACCTGGGGGTGTAGGATGTTGCCTTGGGCACGCCTGCATGCAGTCCTCCACCTACCCCAGATTCCAGATGATTCTTTCTGGGAAGGTTCTGTGACATCTTCACCGAATGGTGAAGGGAAGGAACCAGTTTCTGAAGTGCTTGCTGTGGGGCTGGGATGGCCCCTCGTCTCTGCCCCGGGTTCCTGGAGAAGGAAGGGTGGGAGCTGCTGGCTCCAGGGCAGAAGGGGCATCAGCTCCAGCTGGAGACACAGAGCTTCCCCAGAGCGGTTTCTGCCTTGCTCTGACATACCCGCCCCACCCCCAGCGCCGTGGACCCTCCCAGAGCCCAGGAGGTGCTGACAAGGCCTCTGGGTTCTAAGAGGTCCTGGAGGGAAGGAGTCCCAGCTCTGATCGTGGCTCAGACCAGTTATTGCATTTTTTGTCTGTTTCTTCTCCGCAGCAGCAACACAAAACCTGTCTCCCCACGGTTTGCTGGGGACTGGAGGTCACTGCCACTCCCAGAGACAGCAGGAGGCCACGCACCTGGTGGTGTCCTGTGTCCAATGCCAAGTCTCTTGCCCTACAGGCCCCTTCAGGTGGCCAGTGTTTATGATCAGGCATGTGCACACTCCAGGGAATTGCCCATGGGGAATATGGTTCCCTGACTCACTCACAGTGGTAAGGGTCTAATGCCCTGGGTTACTCACAGTGCACTCACAGCAAAGCACAGTAGAAATCTTCACTGTGAGCAATGCTGGCGGAATCTGTCAGGAGTGCCTGACCACCATCTCACCTTCGTCTTTTGGTAGGATATTCATTATTCCTGTTGCTTATAATTCTTCAGAAGACCCAGTAATTGAATCTCAGCCAAATCCAGCCATCCATCTCTGAGGGCAGTTTTCAGGCTGCCCTGGCCCATGAGCCAAACTGTAGTGACAACTGGGGTTAGGGGGGATAAGTGTGACGGAGATGCTTCCAGTGGGGTGCAGCTGGGACGTGTGAAGCAGAAAGGCAGGATCACCCTGGAGAAGGCAGGCAGTGTGGTGGCGTTTCTGCTGGTTCTCAGCCCCTGAAGTCACACAGGGAGCTCCAGCCAGGATGTCTGGGGCGAGTCTGGGCTGTGCTCTCTCTCAGCCCTGTGGGAGGGGTGTGGCCTGAAAGGGGCCCTGGGTGGTGCCATGGCACATCTTGTAAACAGAGGGTAGAGGTCACTCTGGGACAGCCAAGTCCGGTTCTGAAAGAAAGTGTGGAGCCCTTTCCAAGGTCACTGGACAAAATCTCTGAAACTGACCAAACCCCATAGCAGCTGTTGCTCTGAGCCTCCCAGGTCCCTGACCCCTTATTAGGTAAAATACTGATGCTGTTGCCCACCCTGGAGCATCCTAACCAATCGTCTAATGCCGCCATTCCAGTAGGAATTTTCTCTGGAAAATTCCAGAGAATTTTGGGATGGGGAGTGAGGCTATAAAAGTTGGCTACTAACCTTCAAAAGGGGTCGGCTCTTCCTTGAGCCAGCCTGATGTTCTAACAGCTCTAATGAACTCTATTCTCTTCTCATTCTGCCTCATGTCTGGAAATTCTTTCCAGCCCGCACATGGACCTCGGCAGAAAGGGCTTGATGGAGTTTGGAGTCAGTGGATGCACCCAGAGTTTAGAGCGTTTCAGGTTCATGGACCAGGGGTTGGTAGTAAAAGCTGATGTCATGACAGTGTGTTTTAGAAAGAGAAGCTTTCAGTCTAGGCTGGCCAGATCACAGAGTAGACCACCGTGGGGGGTAGTGTTGGCTTGAGAAACCCGCTTCCCCGACACTTGTTTCTGCTACAAGGTTACTGTGTGTGGTGGGAGGTTCTGGTGGATCTTTGCCAGCACTGAGGGGTGTCCCCACAGTATCACAACAGTGCAGTGTCCTTTTGTTTCTGTGTTAACAGTGATTCAGTGTAGTAGGCACTGTGTGTACTACAGTGTACTCCTGTGGTGTGCACGTGTGTCTCAAATCCCTCCTTCATGCAGCTTCCTCAGCAGAGTAGCTGAGGGGTTCGGGGGC
>SJYX01000935.1:117338-155444 GCA_006410675.1 Oreotragus oreotragus
TTTTTTCAGAGTAGCCATCCTGATGGATGCGAGCTGGTGTCTTATTATAGATTTGACTGCCTTTCCCTAATGGTTAGTGACGCTGAGCTGCTGCTTGTGTGCGTGTTTGCCACTTGCACATCATGTTTGGTGAAATGTCCGTCCAAAGTCCTTTGCCGCATTTTTTGTTGTTCAGTTGTTGGCATTTTAAAAATATATTCTGGATATTAAGCTCTTATGAAACGTATGATTTGCAAATGTTTTCTCCCGTTTCACTGGTTACCTTTCCAATCTGTTGACGGTGTCCTTCCGTGAACAAAAGGTTTTAAATTTTACGTAGTTCCATTTATGACTTTGGCCGTCTTTGCTTCAGGTATCATGTTGTGTGTGTGGTATATGATTTTACTGAAATGTTCACGTATCATAAACTCACAGTTTGTACAATTCAGTGTGGTTTTTAGTATATCCACAAGGTTGTGCAGTCATCCTCACTGTCTTGTCGCAGGATTTTTCATCACCCTGGATGGGAGTCCTGGACCCTTCAAGTGGTCACTTCCCATTTCTCTCCTCCCCCAGCCCCTGGAAACCACTAATCTGCTTTCCATCCCTTGGAATTTGCTCACTTTGGACAGTTCGTGTAAATGGGATCATACAGCATGTGGCCTTTTTATCTGGCTTCTTTCACTGAGCATAATGCTTTCAAGGTTCATCCGTGTTTTGGCATGTCCTTCACTACTTTTTATGGCTGAATCATATTTCATTGTCTGGCTAGAGTCCATTTTCTGTCCTTCATCAGTTGATGAGCACTTGGTTCCTTGCTCTCTTGGTTCTAATGAATAATGCTGTGAACATTCACGTGGGGCCTCCCGGGTGGCCCAGTAGTAAAGGATCCGCCTGCCAATACAGCAGATGTGGGTTCGAGCCCTGGGTCAGGAAGATCCCCTGGAGGAGGAAATTGCAACCTACTCCAGTATTCTTGCCTGGAGAATCGCATGGACAGAGGAGTCTGGAAGGCCGCAGTTCAGGGGGTTGTGAAGAGTTGGACACAACTGAGCGACTGAGTGTGCACACGTGCACGCACGCTCGCACACACGTATGGACATTCAGGTACAAGTTTATGTTTGAATATATGTTTTCAATTTTCTTGGGCAACAACCTAGAAGCCAAACTGGCTTGGCCAAATGGTAACTATGTTTTAGCCATGCTGTGTTGCAGACCAATTTTTAGTGAGTATTCTGGGCTTCCAGCGGCCTTGAGGAGCAGGAGAAGCCTGGACTCAAGTTCAGACAGTCCCAGGATTGGGTCCTGGCTCCACCATTCCCCAGCCAACTAACTGTGGTTGTGGGTTTGACTTGGCAGACAGCCTCACAAGATGCAAATAGGCTTTCATATATGGTGGCAAAGTGATAAAGAATGCGTCTGTCAATGCAGGAGATGCAAGAGACGTGGGTTTGATCCCTGCGTCAGGAAAATCCCCTGAAGTAGGAAATGGCCCACTCCAGTATTCTTGCCTGGAAAATTCCATGGACAGAGGAGCCTGGAGGGCTACAGTCCATGGGGTCATGTTTGTGTGCTGTCACTCAGCCGTGTCTTGCCACCCTGTGGACTGTAGCCGGCAGGCTTCTCTGTCCATGGGATTTTCCTGGCAAGAACACTGGAGTGGATACTTGGAATTGGCTAGTTCTTTGTGGGGGCTGTCCTGTGTGTTGCAGGATTTTTGCAGCCTCCCAGGACTCCACCCACTTGATGCCAGTAACGCTGCCCCCCGCCTCCAGTTGTGACAACCAAAGGTGACTCCAGACTCTGCCAAGTGATGTGCCCGTGGGGCAGAATTGCCCCTGCTTGAGAACGCTGTTTAGATTATTCTCTTGCTCTCTCTGGGGTTTGGATTTAGAGAAATTAAATTTGTATTTAAGGGGACTCAGAGCATGCTTGAGACCTCTGTGTTTGACGTTGACCCCTGAGAAGCTGATGGTGTGGGGGGGCAAGGAAGGAAGGGGGCAGGTGATGGTACAGATATGCCTCAGTGGCAGTCCATTATTCCCAGAAATCAAAACAGGTATGTCTCTGATTGTTCCACACACATTGTGCTACAACACACAGATGAGAAGAATAATTTTGTTTTTTCTTTGTTGTTAGAAAGTCTGATTGCCTCAGTAAGAGAGGACACCTCACCCAGACCCCTGTCCCCATGACTTTGTGCAACAAATCATGCCGCCCCTGTCCCTACTCTAAAATCTATTTTTTAAAATATAGAAATAGTGACACATAAGTAGGTCTCACAAAAGGCTGATTGTTTAATTTTAAGGAAGGTTCACGATTACCAAGGAAAATAACCCGCAGAATCAAGGAACTAGACAAATTTCAGTTCTCTTTGATTAGGACACAGAATTACATGTTTTGAAATTAACCCCTTACGTCTCCATCTCCTTTAGTTCCCCTTCTTTATGTTTCTTGTTAACATGAAATTGATTACATAAGCAATGCCAACAATATCCAAGGGACATTTCTCCTGAACCATAACTCACACAATTGAGGAAGGCATCGGGGACCAGAAGGAGGTGGTGGTTGGACGTTGGTTCCTTGATGTTCCAAACTTGACCGTGTGGACCAGGAGTGTTTAACGCATCATTCATTTATTCCAGGGTTGACACTATTGACATTTGGAGCTGGACATTGTTTCTTGCAGGGACTGTCCTGTGCACACAAGGATGTTGAGCAGCATCTCTGGTCTCTCCCCACTAGATTCCCGAAGCAGTCCCCTAGTTACAGAAACCAAAAGCATTTCCAGACGCTGCTGGCAAGGGACCCCAAATCACCTCCCATTTGAGAGCCACTGATTTATTCTTTCTGGGGAAGGCAATGGCACCCCACCCCAGTACTCTTGCCTGGAAAATCCAATGGACGGAGTAGACTGGTGGGCTGCAATCCCTAGGGTCGCTAACAGTCGGACAGACTGAGCGACTTCACTTTCACTTTTCTCTTTCATGCATTGGAGAAGGAAATGGCAACCCGCTCCAGTGTTCTTGCCTGGAGAATCCCAGGGATGGAGGAGCCTGGTGGGCTGCCGTCTATGGGGCCACACAGAGTCGGACACGACTGAAGTGACTTAGCAGCAGCAGCAGCATATTTATTCTTTCACTCACTCATTTTTTCGTTAAGTCAAGAACACCTTTCAAGGACCTTTGTGTGCCTAGCACTGTTTGAAGGACCACAGAGAAAACTAGATGGGCATGGTCCCTGTCCTCATGGACCTGACGTTTTAATTGAGAAGAGACAGTGAACGAATCAGCAAATATCTAAACAAAGTAACATCAGAGGGTGGTAAGTGCCATGAGAAAGGGGGCCAGGTCCAGGCGGCCCGTTTAGATTCTAGAGGGCTCAGAGAAGGCCTGAGAAGGTGCATTTGGACTGAGACCCAAATGTGGAGGAGGAGCCAGGCATGGGAAGATGCACAGGAAGAGACTTCTGGCAGAGGGAACGCCAAGTGCAAAGCCCTGGAGTGGGAGTATACAGTCTAGGAGTTGTTGGAACCAGGCCAGCGTGTGGCAAGTGGGGAAGCAGGAGGAGGAGGCAGTTGGAGATTTGTTAGGGAAGAGCACAGGGGCTTTGAAAATTCTGATGGGAAATTGGAATTGCTCTGCTTTGTTGGGCTGTCTTTGGAGGGATTTGAGCAGGGGAGAGGCATGATCTGACTGACCCTTGAGAACGCTCCCAGTGACTGTTAAGTGGCCTGTAGGTCAAGAACAGTAGCACAGAGATGTTGGGAGGCTGGTGAAGGGGCCAGGGTGAAAGATGCAGGTGGCCTGGACTGGCTGGACTCCAGGGACACCCATGGGAACTTGGCTTAAATTGACCTTTGTCCCAATTCTGCCACCTGCTGGGACTTCTGAGATTGGACAGGGAAGGGTGAAGGCAGCAGGTCCCAGACGCACGTCACTGGGCCTGCATTCCCAAAGGATCTCAGCTCTTATCAGCATCCCCAGTGAACTCAGCAAACAAAGAACCAAAGCTTCAGGGCCTCCATTCCCAAAGATGCTGAGTCAGTAGGTGTGGAGAGGGGTGTGACAGGCTTCTGCAATGAGATGCTGCATATTTTTCTAGGTTGTCTATTTCTGGATTAAGTAGGGAGGGGTGCGTGTGCGTGTGCATGCGTGTATGTTCACCTTCATTAGAGTATGGGTAGGTATTGATAACGGGCTTCCCTGGTGGCTTAGCACTAAAGAATCCACCTGCGATGTGGGTTCAATCCCTGGGTTGAGAAGATCCCCTGGAGACGGAAATGGCCACCCACTCCAGTATTGTTGCCTGGGAAATCCCAGGGACAGAGGAGCCTGGCGGGCTACACAGTCCATGGCGTTGCAACAGAGTTGGACACGACTGAGCAACTAAATAGCAATAGCAGGTGTTGATGCAAGGCTCAGCCATATATTCTGGCAAGCGATGCTGATGACATCTCTTTAATCAAGACTGGCTCAGTAACTTCGGGTTGGAATCCAAGGGGAATGGCCTGGAGCTGGCCCTACTCCAGCCTGAAGGAAATGCTCTTCACACAGGGGCTCAGCCTTGGGTGTTCCATGGCCCGTGACTCACTCCTCACTCATTACGGGAGTAAGAAGGCTTTCAGAATGACTCAGAAACAGCCACAGATGGTGTTAACGGATCCTCACATTTTCCCTAGCATTGCAATACAGACGTCTCTCTCCTCAGGATAGTAAAATACTTTACAAAGTGCAAAGGAACAGTCAGCCAACTGACTCCAAGCCTTTGACATACTCTCTTGGACCAGGGATAATGATGAAGAACCGCTCAGCTGTGACCAACTCTTTGCAGCCCCATGGAGTGTAGCCCGCCAGTCTCCTCTGTCCATGATTCTCCAGGCCAGAATTCTGGAGTGGGTAGCCATGCCCTCCTCCAGGGGATCTTCCCAACCCAAGGATGGAACTCAGGTCTCCCCCACTGCAGGTGGATTCTTTACCAGCTAAGCCACAAGGGAAGCCCAAGAATACTGGAGTGGGTAGCTTATCCCTTCTCCAGGGGATCTTCCCGACTCAGGAGTTGGACTGGGATCTCCTGCATTGCAGGTGGATTCTTTACCAGCTGAGCTGCGAGTTCTTCCGTCAGGGGCTTCTAATGGCTGGTTGTCCTCAGTAGCTGCTCGTGAATGAATGTGTTGAGAGCTGCAGTGTGGTGATATTCTAACCACACTATCATTCCATCTCCATCTGTGAGCTGAAGTAATCTAGAAAGAGAAATTCCCCCTCTTCAAATAAATTGCAGGATATACTGTACAGAGAAAAGGCATAATAAATGCTCCATGCTTGGCCTTCATTTTTCCATTTTCCAAGTGATGAGTTTTGTTCCCCAGCATCCCCCATAAGCGACCACTGAGGGTTTTGCATAAGTATCACGGATTCAGACATTCTTATTGCTGTTCAGGTTCTCCCATCTTTGGCCAATGGGGGTGTCTCCCCGTTGGCCTCTGAGTGTTTTGACCTGGCACTCAGTGTCTTTGACAGCTTCCTTGTGATCTGGGATGTTCCGATCCCATATTCATTTCTTACCATATTCATTTCTCCATCTGTGCCTGGAGGCATCACTTCTCCAGGGAGCTCTGGCTCCTCTGGAGAATGGAATTTAGAAGCCACAGTCTGGGTTTCTGTCCTGCGCCAGCTCTCCGGCTCTGTGACCAGGGAGTGCATCAGGCAGGGCTGATATTAATGGCATCTCTTAGTGGGTGTATTTTGGGGAGTCACGATTGTCACCAAGCATGTGTCCCCTTTCAGTTGCTCCGTGGGTCTCTGTGAGACAGCTGACAGGTGGGACAGTGATGAAACTCTGGGTGGATTCTGCCCCTCAGAGCAACTGCTAGCCTGCAGGGCACCTTTGTGCAAATCAGAAGAGATGACATTTCCACCCTTCCTTGGGCAGATGGTTCCTCCAATGCCTGCAGCTGAAGAGCTGAGCATGTGTAGATTTGCAGTGGCATCACCTGCACAACTGCTTCTTTGCTCCAGGCCAGGGGCAATTTGCTGCAAGACTCCCTGAGCTTCTGACCCCTCAACTGCAGAGTGGCTCTCTGTCCCTTTCCAGCTTATGTTCTCTGGGCTCATTTATCCCCAGGCAGGTGTTGTGGGTTGACTTATATCCTTCCCAAGAGATATATGTGGATGTCCTCATCTCCAGGGCCTCAAAATGTGACCTCACTTGGCAATAGTGTCTTTGCAGATGTAATTAGCTAAAATGAGGGCATCCTGGAGTAGGCTGGGGCCCTAGTCCCATATGATTAGTGTCCTTGAAAGAAGGCAGTTCTGTGAAGACAGACACTAGAAGGAGGCCATGCAACAATGCAGGCAGAGGCTGAAGTGATGGAGATACAAGCCGAGGAATCCCGAGGGTGCTGGCTGATGTCAGAAGATAGGAGAGGGGGCCTGGGATGAGTTTTCCCCTAGAGTCTCCAGAAGGAACCAAGCCTGCAGACACAGAGATTTTGGTGTTTGTTTTGCTTTGATTGTTTTTTTTTTTTTGAGCACAATGAAATGATGGGTTTTAAGACAACATGATCTTGGTGTTACCCAGTTTGTTGTGTTTTGTTTTAGCAGCCCTGGGAAGCAAATACAACACTTTCCTATATTCCCTGCCACTCTGAGGGTGGTCCATGGCCCAGCAGCATCAGCATCACCTGGGTGCTCATTAAAACGCAGACTCTTGGGCCCCACCCAGACCTCCTGAATCCGGATCTGCATTTAACAAGCGAGCCAGGTGGTGGCGGTCCAGTGACCAAGACGCTGTACTTTCACTGCTGAGGGCCCGGGCTCGTCCCTGGTCGGGGAACTAAAATCCCACAAGCCTTAAAATGGAAAAAAAAAAAAAAAAGGGCGAGAGAGCCAGGTGGTGTGTATGTGCAAAAGCACTGCGTCGTACAATAGTATGACAGGAATGATTAGCCACCAGGGCAAATGCACAGTTATTTCTGATAAGAGCGGGTATTGAACTCATTATTGAACCAGGCAGTATTCTGAGTCCTTCTTTGCCTGTGATTCTCACGTAATCTTCCTGGAAGCTCTGTGCAGGTGGTACTTCTTACTCCAGAGAACACGATTCACCCTAACAATGATTGAATGACGTCTCCTTGGTTCAGTTCAGTTCAGTTCAGTCGCTCAGTCGTGTCCGACTCTTTGCGACCCCACGAATCGCAGCACACCAGGCCTCCCTGTCCATCACCAACTCCCGGAGTTCACTCAGACTCACGTCCATCGAGTCAGTGATGCCATCCAGCCATCTCATCCTCGGTCATCCCCTTTTCCTTCTGCCCCCAATCCCTCCCAGCATCAGAGTCTTTTCCGATGAGTCAACTCTTCTCATGAGGTGGCCAGAGTACTGGAGTTTCAGCTTTAGCATCATTCCTTCCAAAGAAATCCCAGGGCTGATCTCCTTCAGAATGGACTGGTTGGATCTCCTTGCAGTCCAAGGGACTCTCAAGAGTCTTCTCCAACACCACAGTTCAAAAGCATCAATTCTTTGGCAGTCAGCCTTCTTCACAGTCCAACTCTCACATCCATACATGACCACAGGAAAAACCATAGCCTTGACTAGACGGATCTTAGTCGGCAAAGTAATGTCTCTGCTTTTGAATATGCTATCCAGGTTGGTCATAACTTTTCTTCCAAGGAGCAAGCGTCTTTTAATTTCATGGCTGCAGTCACCATCTGCAGTGATTTTGGAGCCCCCCAAAATAAAGTCTGAAACTGTTTCCATTGTTTCTCCATCTATTTCCCATGAAGTGATGGGACCGGATGCCATGATCTTCGTTTTCTGAATGTTGAGCTTTAAGCCAACTTTTTCACTCTCCTCTTTTACTTTATCAAGAGGCTTTTTAGTTCCTCTTCACTTTCTGCCATAAGGGTGGTGTCATCTGCATATCTGAGGTTATTGATATTTATTGTGTAATTCAGTATTCTTGACTCTTATCCCATCTTACAGATGAGGAAACTGGGACACACAGAGAGGTTAAGTCACTTACTCAAGGTCACACAGGTCCTCAGGGGTGGAGCTGAGACTTGAGTCTATGAATTTGTCTCTGAACTTGTACCCAGAACCCTCTCTACTCACCTCGCCTGCCCCCGCCCCCCGCAAAGGAGAGCCGATGAAGGCAGTGTCTCTCTCTTCCTCCCCACCCCAATTTCTTCTCCCTTTTAACTTGTAAAATAACACATAACATCAGATTGACCATTTTAGCCGTTTGGGAGGGAATGATTCGGGGCTTCCTTGGTGGTCCAGTGGCTGAGTCGGAGCTCCCAGTGTAGGAGGCCCGAATTCCATCCCTGGTCAGGGAACTAGATCCCACAATCTACCACTAAGACTTGGCACAGCCAAATAAATAAATAAATATTTAAAAAAATAATGATTCGGTGGCATTTAGGATGTTGACAATGCTATGGAGCCATCCTAACTGTCTCATTCTGGAATAATTTCATCACCCCAAAAGGCAACCCCATAGCCATGAAGCAGTCACTCTCTGTTCCCCGCAGTGCCCCCAGCCTCCGATAACCACTTACCTGCTTTCCGTCTCTGTGAGTTGGCCTATTCTGGACTTTTCACAAGAATGGAACCCTACAATGTGGGACCTGTCATGTCTGACTTCTTTCACTTAGTATGTTTTGCAGGTTCCTCCGTGTGGTTGCATGCATCCATAGTACTCCAATAATTTTTTCATGTTTTTTTTCCTCAGTTGTTGAATATGCATGAAAAAAAAAAAATCTACCATTTTTAGCATCTCAAGTCAGTGGCAATAAGTTCGTCCAGACTGTTGGGTCACTGGGACCACCATCCGCCTCTAGAACCCCTTCAACTCCCCACACGGAGATCCCCTGTCCGTGAAGCAATCACCTCCCATTTCCTCCTCCTCCAGCCACCGGGACCCTACATTCTGCTTTCTGTCTCTGTGAATTTGCCTCTTCCGGTAGCTTATGTGAGTGAAATCTTACAGTGTCTGTGTGTTTGCGTCTGGCCCCTTTCACAGAGCCTAGGTTGTCGAGGTTCGCCCACACTGGAGCAGGTTTAGGCGCTTCATTCCTTTTCATGGCTGAGTGACACCCCATTGCACGGACCGTCCATTGATGGACTTTTGGGCCGTTTCCGCCTCATGGTGACTGTGAACGTTGCCTCCGTGAAACTTTGTGTGCAAGGTTTTGTTTGAAGGCCTGTTTCTGGCTCTTCCGCTTTCCCATTTCATTTGAAAATGCTGGGTCTTTAAGGAATCTGGTCCATGGTTTGCGCAGCAGCAGCAGTGGGCAGTGGGCAGTAGCTAGGGTCTGTGGGGAGGAACCAGCCCCGGTGCCCCTCGAGGAGAAGCTCGGGTCCCCGCAGAGGGCCCAGCCAGGGCTGAGCAGCCAGGGGCCCGCTGACCCATCTCTGGGGGTTCCCTTTGCCCAGCATTTTGCAGCTCCGCATACCCAGCTGATTGGAGAAGGGCATGGCAACCCACTCCAGTCTTCTTGCCTGGAGAATCCCATGGACAGAGGAGCCTGGAGGGCTACAGTCCATGGGGTCACAAAGAGTTGGACATGACTTAGCGACCCAACCACTATACCCAGCTGATAAAGATGGGATGTCTCTTTAAAAAGAAATAAAGAACAGAAACTAGAGGGAAAACTGTGGTGGCCAGAGGGAAGTCTCTTCTTTTATTCACTTCCACACTCAGACCTCTGTCGTGCTGACCTTTGAATCAAAGCTCTGAGCGCTTAGCAACCAGCATCTGTGAGACATCCCAGCAGCCCCAGACCTGCCTTCCTGGCCCAGATGTTGGGAGAGGATGAGGCTGTGCTGTCATTTGAAACAAGAAGTTGGGAGTCTGAAGGGTGATGGCGCTAATGTTTCATCTGGAACATTCTAGAAAAGTCTGTCTGGCCCCCACGGCTCACCCACTGGGTTAGCAAGGCTTTTTTAAGTGTGAGTTCCTTCCTCCCTCTTTGTCCTCATTACTGAGTTTACCTTGAAAATGGAGCGAAGGAGGAGGACTGGATGGCAACGAGCATGCGGATCTCATTAAAATGAAGATTTGGGCTCAGGAGGCCTGGGGTAGGCCACTGATCCTGCCTTGCTAACAAGCTCCAGGGCACGAGGGAAGGGAACAGGTGGATATGGTCTTAGTCATCACTCTCTGGGTCCCCTTCCCTGCCACATCTTCCTGGTGACACGCTGCTCTTAGCGTCAGAGCCACCTGACCCTAAGTGCGTGTCAGGGCTGAAGAAATACAGAGTAGCATCCCACTTCTTTTCAACAATGAGGAAAAAGCATCCAATGGAAAGCATCCAAAATGATCATCACCAACCAAGGCTTTTTCTCACTTTCTCCCATTCTCAAAAATTTTGACCATGAATGAGTCAAACAATATGTAGAGTGGTATTAACAACATGCCCCACTCTGGTCTGGCACTGTAGGTGTTTTTCCTTCTAGAAGCTTTGGCCGTCTGAGGTTAAATGCTATTCTCCCATTTTACAAATGAGTAAACCGAGGCTCTGAGTGGTTTAGTGCCCTGTCCAGAACCATGTACACAGCAAGGATGGAGCATGAGTGTGGATCAAGGCTTTCTGTCTTTCACTGTACTGACTGTCCACTTTGGAGGTGGGTGGGCATTTTTACTCTATAGAAAGGGATGACCTTTCTTTTTTGCAGAGGAATTGGTAAGCCCAAAAGAAAGGACCTATTTTCTGGAATTTTCCTTATGCATCCAGCTGTAGCAGCCAGTTAATCAACTGGGGATTTTTAGGTCTAAATTTTTTTTTGTTTGACCACAGATGGCCCCAGAATAGCAACCTATAGACCTTTTATTCTTTTTCTTCTGAAACGTGCCTTGCCTCGATGCAAAGTCGAATCTACCTCTGATGATTTCTTTATTTTTCTATTTTTTAAATTTAGATTTACATAAAAGTACAGAGAACAATGCCCCTGGTGTTCCCATTGCTCAGCTTCAGTCATGGTCAACACGTGACCAGACTATTTCATCTTTACCTCCACCCAGTCCCCACCCCCGGATTATTTTGGAGCAAATTCTAGACATCATCTCAGATGTTATTTTTGTAGCAAAGTAAAGAAAGGAGAAAAGATACTGTCTTTCCTCAGACCTTTGCCACAGTGAAAAGCAGAAGGCTTTTCAGAGTATTTGAAAGATGATAGGAGTATTTAAAATAGGACATTTGATAAAGAATTAGTTTTCAAAGTATTTTAAACCAATAAAGGGCAACTTTTAAAGAGACTATCTAAATCACTGCAGAATGGAGAATTAAACTTTTGCCCCCAATTTGAATGTGCTATAGAAGTTTGTAGGGGGACTTCCCTGGCAGTCCAGTGGTTAAGACTTCACCCTCCATTGCAGGGGGTATGGGTTCGATTCCTGGTTGGGAAGCTGAGATCCCACACGCCTCTCAGGCAAAAAACCAAAGCATGAAACAAGCAGTATTGTAACAAATTCAATAAAGACTTTAAAAATGGCCCATATTAGAAAAAAAAAAAAACCTTAAAAGGAAGTTTGCTGGGAAGGGGCTGTGTGTGCCTGGGGTCCATGGTCCTCTCCAACCCCACCCCTGACTTTACTCTGGCTAGACAGAGCGCCACCCCCAACCTGTGACCATCTTTAAGAGTGGTTTTAGGTTTACCGAAAACTGAGCAAAAAGTACAGAGAGTTCCCCTAAGCCCCTCCCCACCCCAAAGTTCCCCCTATGGTTAACATCTTGCATTAGTGTCATACGTTTGCTGTGATGAACCAGTGCATTGTGAGCTAAAGTCCATAGTTTCCATCAGGGTTCATCCTTGGTGCTGTACCTTCCATTGTTGCTGTTTAGCTGCTCAGTGCGTCCGACTCTTTGCAATCCCACGCACTGCAGCACGCCAGGCTTCCTTGTCCTTCACGATCTCCCAGAGTTCGCTCAGACTCATGTTCATTGAGTCGGTGATGCCTTCTATAGGCTTTGACAAATGTATAAGGGCGTGTATCCACCATGATAGTATCATACAAACCAGTTTCACTGCCCTAAGCATCCCCTGGGCTCCACCTATTCATCCTCCTTGTCTCTCAACGCTGGCAACCATTGATTTCCTGCCTCCGTAGCTGAGGCTTTTCCAAAATCTCATAGAGTTAGGTCCATACAGCATGTAGTCTTTTCAGCCTGGCTTCTTTCACTGTGTAGTGTGTATTAAGGTTCCTCCATGTCTTTTCATGGCTTGAGAGCTCATTTCTTTTCTGTGCCGAAAATTAAATATCCCTTTGTGTGGATGTACTATGATGTATCCATTCACTTATTGAAAGACATCTGGGTGCTTCCAACTGGGGGCAGTTACGACTAAAGGGCTTCCCAGGTGGCGAAAAAACTGCCTGCCAGTGAAGGAGATGTAAGAGACACAGCTTTGATCCCTGGGTTGGGTAGACCCCCTGGAGGAGGGCATGGCAACCCTCTCCAGCATTCTTGCCCGGTTAGCGGAGCCTGGTAAGCTACGGTCCATGGGGCCGCAGAGTCGGACGTGACTGAGTGATTAAGCAGCGCCAGCCCCACACGGACAGTAAATCACATTCATCCTAAATGTACAGGTGGATGAATTTTTATATAGATGCCCATGAGGGATCAGGATGTGGGACATCGCCAGCATCACAAGCCCTCTTGTGTGTCAGTCACTGCCCCTCTTACCTTCTCTGCTCTGACTTCTAGCACAATCCATTGTTTCTGCCAGTTGGGCAGCTCCTGCCCTGTAGCTTTGGAAGTAGGTGGTGAAGTAGGCGGGGAGAGGTCATTACTGGCAGTTTGATTCATTTTGGTTTGTCTTGAATGGAGCCTAATTTCATCATCAAATTCTTCCTGCTTGTTTAGAGCAGGGATTGGCATGAGTTCTGATTAGATATTTTCAGCTCTGCCAGAGAATGAGTGAGCATGGCTGCGTTCAAATAAAACTTGATTTACAGAAACAGGAAGTGGGCCAGGTTTGGCCCTTGGACGGGAGTTTGTGAATCCAGGATGTTCTCAGTTGCTAAGTCATGTCTGACTCTTTACCACCCCATGGACTGTAGCCCACCAGGCTCCTATGTCCATGGAATTCTCCAGGCAAGGATATTGGAGTGGGTTGCCATTTCCTACTCCAGGGAATCTTCCCAACCTAGGGATTGAACCCACGTCTCCAGTGTCCCCTGCATTGGTAGGTGGATTCTTTACCACTGAGCCACCAGGGAAGCCTCAAAACCAGGATAGAGCANTGTCCATGGAATTCTCCAGGCAAGGATATTGGAGTGGGTTGCCATTTCCTACTCCAGGGAATCTTCCCAACCTAGGGATTGAACCCACGTCTCCAGTGTCCCCTGCATTGGCAGGTGGATTCTTTACCACTGAGCCACCAGGGAAGCCTCAAAACCAGGATAGAGCAGTGATTTTCCTTTGTAAAGTTCATGTCCAGTTGTTGTTCAGTTGCCAAGTTGTGTCCGACTCTTTGTGACCCAATGGACCGCAGCACGCCAAGCTTCCATGTCCCTCACCATCTCCTGGAATTTGCCTAAGTTCATGTTCACTGAATCGGTGATGCCATGCAACTGTCTCATCCTCTGTCACCCTGTCTCCTGCCTTCAACCTTTCCCAGCATCAGGGTCTTTTCCAATGAGTCGGTTCTTTGTATCAGGTGGCCAAAGTATTGGAGCATCAGCTTCAGCATCAGTCCTTCCAATGATTATTTAGGGTTGATTTCCTTTAAGACTGACGGGTTGGATTTCCTTGCAGTCCGAGGGACTCTCAAGAGTCTTCTCCAGCACCACAACCTGAAAGCATCATGTCCAGGCCCCACTCCAAATCTAAACCCACATGTCATGGGACCAGGGCAGCCTTGTGAGCATTTTAAGGCCTCCTCAAGGTAACTTTCAAGCACATACCATGCAGACCTACTGGGTTTCCTTCCACAGGGGGAGACAAGATGTGTGCTGGGCCCAGAACTGTGAAAGGCTTTGAATTTAAACAAAAGCCCAGCTAGACCCTCCTGATCTTGACTTAGTCAATCTCATTTCCCTTTACACCACCTATCATTCTCTCCTCCTCCTCCTCTTGAGATAACAGGCTTCTGTCCTGGGGTGGAGGGGGCAAGATGGATACTGATTAGAAAATACTTCTGTAAAAGCAGTAAAGAACCCACCTGCCAATGCAGGAGATGCACATTTGATCCCTAGGTTGGGAAGATCCCCTGGAAGAGGGCATGGCAACCCACTCCAGTATTCTTGCTGGGAAACCACGTGGCCAGAGGAGCCTGATGGATTATAGTCCGTGGGGTCACACAGAGTCGGACCAACTGAGCACACACAGTTGAGGATGAGGAAGTTTCCTTAGTGAAGGCGGAGGGGCTGGGGGATTACAGGGGAGATCAGGAGTCTTGGGGGATCCCTGCAGAGATGAAAAGTCAGCCCCTGGGGAATGAGAGAGAGAAAGTGTGGTCAGAGGGGGAATTTTACAGTTTGGCTCCTTGGACGAGCGTGTGTGAGACTGTCAGCTGTTTGCAACGACTGAGCATGGTGTGTGTTTCAGGTACTGTATACCTGCCACCTTCACTTGATCTTTTTAAGTGAATAATCTCGGCAGGGGCTCCCATGGGCCCTCCCATTTTACAGAAGTGGAGACTGAGGCAATGAGAAGTTCTGTAGCTTAGGGACGGCTGCGGAGCTACTCAGAGGTTGGAGCCAGGACTTGGACCCTGGCAGTTGGGCACCTCTGTACTGTTTGCCTCTCAAGGTGTGGGCACCAAGTGGGTGCCTGGGATAAGGGAGTTGGAAGCTGGTGGCATTGAGAGGTGGAGGTGACTGTTGGCCCACGTGTGCTCCGAGGCTGTAGAGGTGGCCAGAGAGAAGGCTGAGGACACAAGGGACCCCATATCAGAGAAAGGTGGGTAGACTCAAACCATGGCCTTCCAAACTCTCAGAATTAGAAAGCTGATCTCTGAGCTCACATTTGTGTTAGTGGAGGGAGAGGGGTGAGCCGAGGCCCAGGCTAGGCAGACTGCAGGGAGAGGGGGTGAGGGTTTGGAGGGCTATCCAGAGAACAGCCCAAGTAAAACAGGGTTAAAGCAGTATTTGAAAGTACAATAGGTGTCCTTTTCTGCTTGCTTTGGGCTTGGTTTGGATACTTAAAACAACAGCAGCAACAACAATATACTGTCCATTCAAATTAAGGAAAAAGTCAGTTAACCAGGACTCAATTAAAGCAGAACCTTCCAACAAGTGGAATTTTTTCTGCATTTTATTTCAGGAAACCCACAGTCAGAAAAAGAAAAATAGTGGGTGGGCAGGGGATTTATTTGAAGGCATAACTTCCAGGGTTCACCCTGGATTAGTGAACACTTGGGCCTCTGTACACCTTTTAAGTCTGTATTGTTCTACAAAAAAGACAGATGTTCCCAGTAAGCCCAAAGGGACTGGATTACAAGGTTCAACACAACAAATATTTGCTGAGAATCTTAAAGTCAGGTGCTCTTGGGGATATAAAAATGGTCTCTGCCCTCAAAGGACATTGGAAAAGGATTCATTTATCTTTGGGTGAAGGGCTTCCCAGGTGGCTCAGCGGTAAAGAATCTGCCTCCAAGCAGGAGACTCGGGTTTGATCCCTGGGTTGGGAAGATCCCCTGGAAAAGGAAATGGCAACCCACTCCAGCATTTAAAAAAAAAAAAATTTATCTATTTATGGCTGGGTCTTCGAGGACTTTCTCTAGTTGCAGAGTTGGGGCTACGCTTTGTCGTAGGCCCTGATGAACAGCTGAAGTGACTTAGCAGTAGCAGCAGCTGAAGCACGCAGATTTCAGTAGTTGTGGCACATGAGCTTAGTTGCTCTGCAGCATGTGGAATCTTCCTGGCCCAGGGATTGAACCCGTCCTCTGCACTGGCAGGCGTTTTCTTATCCACTGCACCACCTGGGAAGTCCCCACTCCAGCATTCTTGCCTGGGAAATTCCATGGACAGAGGAGCTTGGCACCTGTTTTTCCACGTGAGTGCCATTGTCACCTACATGAGCCGTGACTGGTTCATGTCCATGGAGTTGCAAAGAGTTGGACACGATTTAGCAACTAAGTATGCAACACATGTATCTTTGGGTGAAGGGGGTGAAATTATGTTAAGACAATTAAATCCTCAATAACGTGTAAGGCAAAAAGAGGTATCAGAGGGGGATTTCCCTGGCGGTCTAGTGGTTAAGACTCTATGTTTCCACTGCAGGAGGCACGGATTTGATCCCGGTTCAGGGAACCAAGGTCCCACATGCCATGTGGCGTGATCAAAAGAAAACAGTATAAGAGATTCCCAGAGTCTTGTCTTCTGGAACAATCAGGTTTGGAAGTGCCACGCGATCACATCTGATTCTTAAATGCCTCTGGTTCGGTCAGATGCCAGGAGAGCTTGGCATCTGAAAGGCATAGGTGAGAACCTTCTGGAGAACAGCTGGCCTTGGGCACAGCCCCTTCTTCCTTTGCAAGAGGAGGAGTGAGTGCCGAGGTCATCACACACCCTGCATCTGAATCTTAGCTGACGTCCCCGTGGGAGTCAGGAGCCCACCGTGCTACAGGAGCCTCCAGGGTGCTCACCCTGACCGCCTTCCTTCTCGGAGATCAAGCAGGCTCATCCCCTGAAGGCCTGCTGGCTGCCTTTAGATGTGGCAGGTTGGAGGCTCCCAGGCCCTGTGAAACACAGCCTGTGGCATTGTGTTGACATAATTAGTGGCCGTCATTTAAAACTCAGATTTCCCACAAAAGGTCTAAGTTTCTAGCTTCCTGCAAAGATATCTGGCAATACTGGGTTAGTTTGCTGGTGTCAAGTTGCCTGCCCCCTCTCCCCAGCAATGAATTGCTACCTGTCATGGGGCAGAAAACTAAGATCATGGCACCTAGTCCCATCAGTTCATGGCAAATAGGTGGGGAAACAGTGGCTGACTTTATTTTGGGGGAGCTCCAAAATCACTGCAGGTGGTGACTGCAGTCATGAAATTAAAAGATGCTTACTCCTTGGGAGAAAAGTTATGACCAACCTAGAAAGTGAAAGTGAAGTCGCTCAGTCATGTCCGACTCTTTGCGACTCCACGGACTGTGGCCCACCAGGCTCCTCTGTCCATGGGATTCTCCAGGAAAGGATACTGAAGTAGGTTGCCATTTCTTTCTCTAGGGGATCTTCCCGGCCCAGGGATCAAACCCGGGTCTCCTGCATTGCAGGCAGACGCTTTACCCTCTGAGCCACCAATCTAGACAGCCTATTAAAAGGCAGAGACATTACTTTGTCAACAAAGGTCCAAGGAATTGAGCACCGAGGAATTGATGCTTTTGAACTGTGGTGTTGGAGAAGACTCTTGAGAGTCCCTTGGACTGCAAGGAGATCCAACCAGTCCATCCTAAAGGAGATCAGTCCTGAGTGTTCATTGGAAGGACTGATGCTGAAGCTGAAACTTCAATACTTGGGCCACCTGATGCGAAGAGCTGACTTATTTGAAAAGACCCTGATGCTGGGAAAGAATGAGGGCAGGAGGAGAAGGGGATGACGGAGGATGAGATGGTTGGATGGCATCACCGACTCAATGGACATAAACTCCGGGAGTTGGTGATGGACGGGGAGGCCTGGCGTGCTGTGGCCCATGGGGTCACAGAGAGTCGGACACAACTGAGCGACTGAACTGAATGGGGCTTGCAGGATCAATTTCTGTTTTCCTTTTTAAGTTTATTTTATTGAAGTAGAGTTGATTTACAATATTGTGTTAGTTTCTGCTATACAGCAAAGTGATTTAGCAGTTATACATGTATATACATTCTTCTTCATATTCTTTTTGATTACAGGATATTGACTGTAGTTTCCTGTATACAGGAGGACCTTGCTGTTGATCCATCCTCTATATATAATACTTTGCATTGGCTAACGCATCCCTCAGTCCATCTCTCCCCTACCCCTTGCCCTTGCACACAGCCTGCTTTCTGGCTCCAGGGTTAAAATGCTGCTCATCACCATCATTCCTTGGAGAAGGAAATGGCAACCCACTCCTGTACTCTTGCCAGGAAAACTCCATGGACAGAGGAGCCCTGTAGGCTACAGTCCATGGGGTCACAAAGAGTCGGACACGACCGAGCGACTTCACTTCATCACCAGCACCAGTGGTTTGGACCTGGACATGCCCATGTGGCTCCTGCTGATGTGTGGCTTCTGAACCCATGGGCTGCATGTGACCAAGCAGCTCAGTTACTGACGGAATAACCCAACATTTCCCTTTGGGGAACTGGTCATTGTTGCTGCTAGGCAGGAAGGAGGTGATCAGTGTCACGATACATTTGAAAAGTGACCCAGTTTCGAAGAGGGCAAGTGATATTTGGAGTCAGATTATGGGAAAGTACTGGATTCTTCGAGGGTGGGAAAAATGCTGGTGTGATGAGGACTGTTTTGAGTCTTCTAGGCGAGTGATGCTTTCTCTGAGCTGTGCCCTGGTGGAGTTTGGGTTGAAACGCACAGGGAACATGTGGGGCCTGGAAACCACAGAGCACGTTGGGCCACTGTCCTTGGGGCCCTGGTCTGAGCGGGCTTCTGGGTTCTTTCCTAGGCACCCGGTGGCCACGTTCTTCCACCTGTTTTTCCGCGTGAGTGCCATCATCACCTACGTGGGCTGCGACTGGTTCAGCAAGAGCTTTGTGGGCTGTTTCGTCACTGTGCTTCTCCTCCTGTCCTTTGACTTCTGGTCTGTGAAGGTAAGCCCTGGCCCCCGCAACCTGTGACTCCCTCTCTCCTGAAACACGGCGCTGCGTTTCCAGCCGCTCGCTGACCCTCATGTGGACTTAAGAATACTGAGCCAACATCACTTAAAATCAGAGGAAAAAAGTACATTATATAGTTGAATAAATGGCTTCTGGGTGGCCACTGTCATGCTTGCAGACACGTACTATGTGAGGGAGACAACTCCATAGGGTTTTGGGGTTTTTGTAAATTTCACATATCATATTATACATAATGTATTTTAAAATTCTATAAACAGGAATACATATATATATATATATATATGACATATATGTGTTTGTGTATGTCTGGAGAGTCTGTCTTTTTTGTGAATGGAACTTAATTTTAAAAAGTTTTTATTGGAATATCAGTTCAGTTCAGTTCAGTTGCTCAGTTGTGTCCGACTCTTTGCGACCCCATGAATCACAGCACGCCAGGCCTCCCTGTCCATCACCGACTCCCGGAGTTCACTCAGACTCACGTCCATCGAGTCCGTGATGCCATCCAGCCATCTCATCCTTGGTCGTCCCCTTCTCCTCCTGCCCCCAATCCCTCCCAGCATCAGAGTCTTTTCCAATGAGTCAACTCTTCGCATGAGGTGGCCAAAGTACTGGAGTTTCATAGTTGATTTATAATGTTGTGTTAGGTTCCTGCATACAGCAAAGTGAATTAGTTATACATACATCTGCTCTTGTTAGATTCTTTTCCCATGCAGGTCATTAGAGTATTGAGTAAAGTTCCCTGAGCTATACGATAGGTACTTGTTGGTCATCTGTTTTATATATGGGCTCCCCTGATAGCTCAGTTGGTAAAGAATATGCCTACGATGCAGGAGACCCCGGTTCCATTCCTAAGTCAGGAAAACCTACTGGAGAAGGGATAAAATATATATATATTTTACATATAGTAGTATGTATATGTCAATCCCAATCTCCTAATTTATCACTCCCCCACTTCCCCCCACCCATAACCCTAAGATTATTTTCTGTATCTATAACTAATTCTGTTTTGTAAATAAGTTCCTTTGCATCATTTTCTAGATTCCACGTATAAGCCACATCCTATCTGTCCTTCCCTGTGTGACTCACTTCACTCAGTGTGATAATCTCTGGGTCCATCCCTGTTGCCGCTATAGCATCAGTTCATTCCTTTTTATGGCTGAGTCGCGTGCCATTTTATATATGTGCCACATGTTCCTTATCCATTCCTTTGTCGATGGGCAGGTAAGCTGCTTTTTAAGGTAAGCTTAGTTACCTCAAAACTGATTTTGAGAAAGCCCCACTGTTCAGTCCCCCTCTCCTCAGGTTCGACACGAATTGGTCACTTTTATTCATCCAGGAAGAGATGAGGCCTCTCTCTTGACCTGTGATCTGCTTATGAGCATTCTGTCCACTTTTCTCAGAATGTAACCGGACGACTCATGGTGGGCCTTCGCTGGTGGAACCAGATTGATGAAGACGGGAAAAGCCACTGGATTTTTGAAGCCAGAAAGGTATCTTCCAATACGTATCAAGCTAGAGCGGAGAAAACGGCCGTGTAAAGTCTCTATGGGTTCCTTTTGAGCTCTGCATGATCTGATCCCTGCCGGACACAAGGCCCATGGCGGCTGGTGCCCGTTCAGAGCCTCCACTGGCAGAAGCCCGTGTGATATTAACGAAAATCAGAGCACACGCCTTTGGGACCGTTTCTGTGAGTTGTGCAACCGAATCTCTTTTCTTGCCACAGGTCTCTCCAGACATGGTGGCTGCCACGGAGGCGGAAGCGCGGGTCTTCTGGCTCGGCCTCATCGTCTGTCCCATGATTTGGATCGTGCTCTTTTTTAGCTCCTTATTTTCCTTGAAGCTCAAGTGGCTGGTAAGGCAACACTCGCCCGGATGTCCGTACAGAACTGGCAGTTGCAGAAGTGGGTTTTTGTTCTTGACTGAGCGATCGATGGATTGAAACAGCTTTATTGAGAAAGAATTCACATACCAGGCCGTGCACCCATTCTGTCTGTATGATTCAGGAGCTTCCCAGGTGGCTCAGTGGTAAAGAATCCACCTGCCAAGCAGGAGACAGGCTTGATCCTTGAGTCAGGAAGATCCCCTGGAGAAGGAAAGGGCAGCCCACTCCAGTATTCTTGCCTGGGAAATCCCATGGACGGAGAAGCCTCGAGCGCTACAGTCAGCGAAAAAGCGAAAGTTGCTCTGTTGTGTCAGATTCTTTGCGGCCCTGTGGGCTGTGCAGTGGGGTCGCAAAGAGTTGGACATGGCTGAGCCACTGAACAACAGCAAGTCTGTCCTCAGGGTTGTGCAGCCAGCACCACAGTCACCTGTAGGAAATTTTTATCCTCAATTTTATCCCCAGGAGATCCTGAGCCCTTTAGCCATGATCCTCCCTGTGCCTCTGTTCCCCTAGCCCCTGTTTGTGAAAGTGTTAGTCGCTCATTCATGACCAACTCTTTGTGATCCCGTGGACTGTAGCCTGCCAGGCTCCTCTGTCCATGGAATTCTCCAGGCAAGAATACTGGAGTGGGTAGCCGTTCCCTTCTCCAGAGGATCTTCCCAACCCAGGAATCAAACCAGGGTCTCCTGCACTGCAGGCAGATTCTTTACCAGCTGAGCTCCCAGGGAAACCCCACACCGCCCCTGTTCCCTGCCCCCCTCCATCGCAGCCCCCTGCCACTCACGAATTTATGTTTCTGTAGATTTGGCTCTCTGGACATTTTCTATAGAAGAATCATACATGGTCTTGTGTGGCTCACTTCTTTGACTTAATGTTTTCAGGGTTCATCCCTGTTGTAGCAGCCATCAGTACTGCTTTCCTTTTTATGACTGAATACTGTTCCCTAATCTGGATGGACCACGTTTTGTTTATCTGTTCATCACTGATGGACATTTGGTGGTTTCCACCTTCTGGCCCATATGAATGTTGCTGCTGCTGAGAGGTATTTCTCGAAAAAGTGGATGACATCCGAGCTTGGATAGGTAGGAAACTTGCCTCAGTAGGAATAAGCCAGCCTCAGGATTCTGGAGTTTTATTTCTGAGTTATGACACTGCTTTGCCATGACCTGGCTCATTCCACAAGGAGATAAAATATCCACAGACAGTATGAGCCACAGCATAATTGAGTGTGGGCTCTGGAGTCTGGATCCTGGCTCAGTTTCATTCCAGCTGTGGGACTTCAGGCAACTTGAGCTTCCCTGGACTTCCATGTCCTCCCTGTAAAGTGGGACGACAGTGGCCTCAGCCTCTCTGGTTTCTGGTGTTTAAAAGGTGTCCTTGAGTATCTGTATTATTATGATTATGTTAGTCGCTCAGTAGTCGCTCTTTGCAACCCCATGGACTGAAGCCCACCAGGCTCCTCTGTCCATGGGATCCTCCAGGCAAGAATACTGGAGTGGGTTGCCATTCCCTTCTCCAGGGGATCTTCCCAACCCTGGATCAAACCCAGGTCTCCCGCATTTCACCAGATTCTTTACCACCTGAACCACCAAGGAAGCTCTCCATAAAGGTTGGCGAACACTGGTGGGTATGGGCCGGAACCACTCCTGCTTGGTTTGGAACATTTCAATCCATGCTTTCAAGAGAATTACCTCTGTTTTGTTTATGTGCAGGCCCTCGTGATAGCTGGGATCTCTCTCCAAGCCGCCAACCTGTATGGCTACGTCCTGTGTAAGATGGGAGGCGAGAGCGATGTCAGCAAAGTCACAGCCAGTTTTCTGTCCCAGACGGTGTTCCAGACGGTGAGTTACTCAAGTCTGACTCCTGGACCCCTGATCTCCAGACACTTGCAAGTCCCGGAGGCCTGCTGGTAGTGGCAGTTTATGATGTTTTTCTGTATCAGCCAGGCTGCCAGTGTTAGCTGGGTTTTTGTGTTCGTGGTTAAAATGTGCACAACAAAATTTACCCTTTTAGCTATTTTTAAGTGTACAGTTCAGTATACCCACATCATCATGCTGCCACAACTCTTTCATCCAAGCAAACTCTGTACCCACTAAACATTTGACTCATTCTCCACCCTCCCCAACCCCAATGAACTCCAGACAATCACCTACTTTCTACCCGCATGAATCTGACTGATCTAGGGACCTCACGTAAGTGGAATCACAGCGCTTGTCCTTTTGTGACTGCCGTTGTTGGTTTAGCTGCTGCTGCTGCTGCTGCTAAGTCGCCTCAGTCATGTCCGACTCTGTGCGACCCCAGAGACGGCAGCCCATCAGGCTCCCCCGTCCCTGAGATTCTCCAGGCAAGAACACTGGAGTGAGTTGCCATTTCCTTCTCCAGAGTGATTTCTTTAAACTACAGAGGGCTTCCTTGGTGACTCAGATGGTGAAGAGTTTGCCTGCAATGGAGGAGACCTGGGTTCGATCNGACTGAGCGATCGATGGATTGAAACAGCTTTATTGAGAAAGAATTCACATACCAGGCCGTGCACCCATTCTGTCTGTATGATTCAGGAGCTTCCCAGGTGGCTCAGTGGTAAAGAATCCACCTGCCAAGCAGGAGACAGGCTTGATCCTTGAGTCAGGAAGATCCCCTGGAGAAGGAAAGGGCAGCCCACTCCAGTATTCTTGCCTGGGAAATCCCATGGACGGAGAAGCCTCGAGCGCTACAGTCAGCGAAAAAGCGAAAGTTGCTCTGTTGTGTCAGATTCTTTGCGGCCCTGTGGGCTGTGCAGTGGGGTCGCAAAGAGTTGGACATGGCTGAGCCACTGAACAACAGCAAGTCTGTCCTCAGGGTTGTGCAGCCAGCACCACAGTCACCTGTAGGAAATTTTTATCCTCAATTTTATCCCCAGGAGATCCTGAGCCCTTTAGCCATGATCCTCCCTGTGCCTCTGTTCCCCTAGCCCCTGTTTGTGAAAGTGTTAGTCGCTCATTCATGACCAACTCTTTGTGATCCCGTGGACTGTAGCCTGCCAGGCTCCTCTGTCCATGGAATTCTCCAGGCAAGAATACTGGAGTGGGTAGCCGTTCCCTTCTCCAGAGGATCTTCCCAACCCAGGAATCAAACCAGGGTCTCCTGCACTGCAGGCAGATTCTTTACCAGCTGAGCTCCCAGGGAAACCCCACACCGCCCCTGTTCCCTGCCCCCCTCCATCGCAGCCCCCTGCCACTCACGAATTTATGTTTCTGTAGATTTGGCTCTCTGGACATTTTCTATAGAAGAATCATACATGGTCTTGTGTGGCTCACTTCTTTGACTTAATGTTTTCAGGGTTCATCCCTGTTGTAGCAGCCATCAGTACTGCTTTCCTTTTTATGACTGAATACTGTTCCCTAATCTGGATGGACCACGTTTTGTTTATCTGTTCATCACTGATGGACATTTGGTGGTTTCCACCTTCTGGCCCATATGAATGCTGCTGCTGAGAGGTATTTCTCGAAAAAGTGGATGACATCCGAGCTTGGATAGGTAGGAAACTTGCCTCAGTAGGAATAAGCCAGCCTCAGGATTCTGGAGTTTTATTTCTGAGTTATGACACTGCTTTGCCATGACCTGGCTCATTCCACAAGGAGATAAAATATCCACAGACAGTATGAGCCACAGCATAATTGAGTGTGGGCTCTGGAGTCTGGATCCTGGCTCAGTCTCATTCCAGCTGTGGGACTTCAGGCAACTTGAGCTTCCCTGGACTTCCATGTCCTCCCTGTAAAGTGGGACGACAGTGGCCTCAGCCTCTCTGGTTTCTGGTGTTTAAAAGGTGTCCTTGAGTATCTGTATTATTATGATTATGTTAGTCGCTCAGTAGTCGCTCTTTGCAACCCCATGGACTGAACAGGCAACTTGAGCTTCCCTGGACTTCCATGTCCTCCCTGTAAAGTGGGACGACAGTGGCCTCAGCCTCTCTGGTTTCTGGTGTTTAAAAGGTGTCCTTGAGTATCTGTATTATTATGATTATGTTAGTCGCTCAGTAGTCGCTCTTTGCAACCCCATGGACTGAAGCCCACCAGGCTCCTCTGTCCATGGGATCCTCCAGGCAAGAATACTGGAGTGGGTTGCCATTCCCTTCTCCAGGGGATCTTCCCAACCCTGGATCAAACCCAGGTCTCCCGCATTTCACCAGATTCTTTACCACCTGAACCACCAAGGAAGCTCTCCATAAAGGTTGGCGAACACTGGTGGGTATGGGCCGGAACCACTCCTGCTTGGTTTGGAACATTTCAATCCATGCTTTCAAGAGAATTACCTCTGTTTTGTTTATGTGCAGGCCCTCGTGATAGCTGGGATCTCTCTCCAAGCCGCCAACCTGTATGGCTACGTCCTGTGTAAGATGGGAGGCGAGAGCGATGTCAGCAAAGTCACAGCCAGTTTTCTGTCCCAGACGGTGTTCCAGACGGTGAGTTACTCAAGTCTGACTCCTGGACCCCTGATCTCCAGACACTTGCAAGTCCCGGAGGCCTGCTGGTAGTGGCAGTTTATGATGTTTTTCTGTATCAGCCAGGCTGCCAGTGTTAGCTGGGTTTTTGTGTTCGTGGTTAAAATGTGCACAACAAAATTTACCCTTTTAGCTATTTTTAAGTGTACAGTTCAGTATACCCACATCATCATGCTGCCACAACTCTTTCATCCAAGCAAACTCTGTACCCACTAAACATTTGACTCATTCTCCACCCTCCCCAACCCCAATGAACTCCAGACAATCACCTACTTTCTACCCGCATGAATCTGACTGATCTAGGGACCTCACGTAAGTGGAAGTACAGTTCAGTATACCCACATCATCATGCTGCCACAACTCTTTCATCCAAGCAAACTCTGTACCCACTAAACATTTGACTCATTCTCCACCCTCCCCAACCCCAATGAACTCCAGACAATCACCTACTTTCTACCCGCATGAATCTGACTAATCTAGGGACCTCACGTAAGTGGAATCACAGCGCTTGTCCTTTTGTGACTGCCGTTGTTGGTTTAGCTGCTGCTGCTGCTGCTGCTAAGTCGCCTCAGTCATGTCCGACTCTATGCGACCCCAGAGACGGCAGCCCATCAGGCTCCCCCGTCCCTGAGATTCTCCAGGCAAGAACACTGGAGTGAGTTGCCATTTCCTTCTCCAGAGTGATTTCTTTAAACTACAGAGGGCTTCCTTGGTGACTCAGATGGTGAAGAGTTTGCCTGCAATGGAGGAGACCTGGGTTCGATCCCTGGGTTGGGAAGATCCTTTGGAGAAGGGAATGGCAACCCACTCCAGTATTCTTGCCTGGAGAAGCACATGGACAGAGCCTGGCAGGCTAGTCTACGGGGTCACAAAGTGTCAGATACGACTGACATGACTAACTCTACCCCTATTACTTCTACTACCCAGGTGGCTCAGTGGTAAAGAGTCTGCCTGCCAATGCAGGAGATGCGGGTTTGATCCCTGGCTGGGAAGGATCCCCTGGAGAAGGAAATGGCAATCCACTCCAGTACTCTTGCCTGGAGAATTCCATGGACAGAGGAGCCCGGTGGGCTACAGTCCACAGGGTCGCAGAGTCTGACATGACTGAAAGACTAAACAACAGAAGAATTAAGAGCGTAACAATTTTTTTAAACCTAGCCTGAGTTCTAGGAGCAACAAACAGACCGTCTAAATGTGACCAGGCTCTTCCTGAAAAGGTTCGAGCTGTCTTAAGTGTGAACAGTGCAGCTTTAAGCCAAGACTTTGAGCAAGCAACCCTGCAGGCTTTTGGTTCACTGTGGGCTTGCCCTGGAGTTGATTCGGCAGTCAGGCCACGCACACGTGGGACAGAGAGCCAGGGCTGTCTCCTCCTCTTGCAGGCCTGTCCCAGCGACTTTGAGAAGCCTGGCCTCGAGGGGCTGGAGATTCACAAGCATTAGGTAAGCGGTGGGCTCGAGACGGTGGCCTGGATTGTGCGGGGCTGGGGGCTCTCGTGGAAGCATGGCTCCCCGAGGCTCAGCTGGGCTTGTGGTCTGGGTGGGCGTCCCAGGGGCACCGAGCAGCCTGTGTGCACAGTGAGGGGTGTGCTGGGCCTTCCTGGGCTGGGTGGCCTCATGGCCCTTTAGAGGGGTCCCACCTGCCTCACCTTGAACAAGTGCCAATTTGACCCTGGGCAGGCGAGGGGGGCAGGTGACGAGAGGAGTGGGAAAGACAGGGGGATGTGTGCCCCTTCCACTTCCGTGCCCGGAGCCAGCGGGGAAATGGGAATTTCCTCTTCCCTGAGCTGCTCTCAGTTCCCGTGAGTCTTTCAAACAGTGAGCGTCTCAGGGCAATACGGCTCTCTTACACTGCATCTCTCCTTTCATGCAACTTTAAAAACCCTGTAAATTGTCGTGTCTGGCACTGGAAATTGCCAGATATACATGCTGTGCTTAGTCAGTTGTGTCCGTCTCTCTGTGATCCCATGGACTGTAGCCCGCCAGGCTCCTCTGTCCATGAGGATTCTCCAGGCAAGAATACTGGAGTGGGTTGCTATGCCCTCCTCCAGGGATTTTCCTGACCCAGGGCTCAAACCTGGGTCTCCTGCATTGCAGGGGGATTCTTTACCAGCTGAGCCACCAGGGAAGCCCACTGCCAGGTGCAGTAAACACATAATTCCTNAGGCTCCTCTGTCCATGAGGATTCTCCAGGCAAGAATACTGGAGTGGGTTGCTATGCCCTCCTCCAGGGATTTTCCTGACCCAGGGCTCAAACCTGGGTCTCCTGCATTGCAGGGGGATTCTTTACCAGCTGAGCCACCAGGGAAGCCCACTGCCAGGTGCAGTAAACACATAATTCCTGTATGGGGTGTCTGCACTGGGCCCCAATTCTGTTCATGCGGGTGATTCGCAGGTTTTTGACTGTGCCCGGCCGCATCCTGTGCACTGAGCTCGGCCCAAGCCCCAGTGGGAGGCTCTGTCGCTATTTGAATTTTTCCTCTATCTGAGAACAGTGTCTGCGCTACGCTCTCAGTGGTAAAGAATCCGCCTGCCAGTGCAGGAGACTCGGGTTTGACCCCTGGGTCTGCAGTATTCTTGCCTGGAGCATTCGATGGGCCGAGGAACAGGGTGGGCTACAGTCCTTGGGGGCTGCAAAGACTCGGACATGACTTAGTGACTAAACCACAAGAACGATGCTGCAGCGAAGCCACACGTTCCTCCCTTTATCCCTCTGGTTCTTTTTCAGGCTCATTTTCCGAGGCAGCAAAGGCATAAGTGAGACGTTCTGTGACGGGACAGCTTCCGACAGAGAAGAGAATTCCATGACCCACGAGCTGCTGGGTTTTCACGAGAAGCAGGCCTCGCGGCAGAGGTTTGAGGAGCTGTTTTTATTTTTCGAACGGCACAGCTGTAAAGAACGCCCTTTACATACGTTCTAAAGGAAGGTGTACAAATGCTGGATGATTAAAGGGTCTCTGAAAAAGTGACGTCACGCCATGCCCGGGGCTGGTCCCTTTCTGCCTGTGACCCGTGCGCTGTCCCCATGCTGGCCAGGCGTGACGGGACGGGTCGTGCTGCCTCCGTTCTTCACGGCCTCCTGTCTCAGGAGCCGACGAGGTTCTCTCCTTCTGGCAGACGCTGACTACAGAACTCCTGGATTTCTGGAAAACAGGACGGCAGGCGCAGAAGCACTGGGGCTCAGTGGCCCTGTCCTGTGCTGGCGAGGCCATGTCTGAATGGGGCAGAGTCCCCTGGTGGCTTAATTCACCCCAAAGTCCCATCTCAGCTGATGCCCTGAATCTCTGCAAGTGAGCCCAGTACTGCTGGCTGCCCGTCCGTGGTTACAACCACGGCTGGAGGCCTCCTGGCCTGTTCTCCAGATCAAGGATCCCGGAAATGTTGTCGTTTACCCTGGACAGCACTTCACTAGGCCAGCAGGGCTCAGTCGAAAGCCAGGAGCCTGGAGCTTTAACTACCGACACGTCTGCCTCAACTTCAAGGCCCCTGACAGCTGCCCGTTGACTGAATCAGGCCTGCATCTGGCTCTGGTTTGGCTCACTGTGCTTTTTTTTTTCCCCTTTTTAATTTCTTTTTACAGTTTTACTGAGGTGTAACATTAATATTTCCTATACTGTAAACTTCACCCTTGCCATGTTTTTAAGCTATGACTTAGTTCATAACACTAATGGACTGGAAGATTTTCCTAGACTCCTGGCTTCCTGGGCTGAGGGGGTCATCCCAGACCCCATCACACTCATGTCCCTGTGGAGGCTGCACGGCCATTCACGACCCCGAATGGGATCTTCTCACTCCCAAGCCCACTCTGCTCGCTTGCGTCACTTCCTGGCCCCATGGCCCTCTGGATTCACAGGTCCACTTAAGCACTTACTCTGAATTATACTTCTGTAGGTGACAGTGGCTGGTGAATCCGGCGCTTCCACCAAAAAAGACTGTCCTTTGTCACAGCTCTTACCTTAAAGAAACAAAGCAAGGAAAATTAAAACCCACAAGAAAACACACTGGCTCCTTCCGTGCCAATGACACGGAAGATCTTGGGCCCACCTCCCTCGTAATGAAGATCAAAGCTGAGACAGGACGTCAGGGTCTCTGGGACCTTGCCGGCCTCCCCTCCACCCAGCAGTGAGCCTGGCTGGCGCTGCCTCATGGCTCTGACCTGTGCCTGGGCAATGCTGGGGGTGGGGGGTGGGGGGTGTGTGTGTGTGTGTCTTGACTCTGGGTGAAGTGTGGCAAATGCAGGTTCCAGGGCCCCATAAAGAACAGATTTAGCAGCTCCTAGGTGGGCCCAGGAACCTGCATTTTAAAAAGATCGATTCATTCTCCAGTAAGAAGATAATGAAGGCGCAGCGTGAAAGAGTACGGAGGACAGAAGGTTACACCGTGAAGAATGAGTTCAAGGGAAGCTACTGGGGTGTCAGCTGTCCTTCTAGAAATAATATATACATATAAGTGTGGTGTATGCATACATATACACACTCAAGATTTTTTTAAAAAAATGCTTGGGAGCATACACATATTCCGCCTGTTGATTTCTCCCTCTGTAACTGTATCTTGAAAGTCACTCCACCTTGGCATCTACCCATCCAGGTGGGCATGGGGGGTCCTGGGCCGGGGGGAGCTCCTCTCCTGTCTGGTCCTGAGTAGACCCTGCCCCTGCACCCCCAGCCCCTGGCCCGGCTGGAGAAGCTGGATCAGTGGTCCCACAACCCACAGCTGCTCCCCAGCCTCTGGGGGGACCCTGGCCGGGCTAACTCAGAGCAATCGTCTCCCCAGTGCGTTGCTGGGTAGGACAGGAACACCCAGGGGTTTGGGGGTGTGGAGGGGGGCCCCACGCACTGGCCTGGACACTGTGGGTAGAAGCAGCTAGGGAAGCCTCCGAGTTCCTGCTCGCAGACCAGGTCTGGGAGGTCACGGGTCCCACAGAAGGCTCGTGGGGCCACTTCCTCCCGATGTTCACCCGGCGTCCTCTCGCTCCTTGTCCTCCCCTCCCCAGGAGACCTGCCCGAACCCTCAGAACTCGCTCTGGTTGGCTCCCCACCTCCACAAACCTCCGCTCTCCTTGCCTGTCTGAGACCGCCCCGCTCGCGTATGCCCCCACCCGTGCAGCCCCACGGTAGCTGCATCACGTCCCCCCCTAACAGGTGAGCCTGAGGCTCAGAGCCCCGCAAGGACCCGCCCGAGCCCAGAGGTAGTGGAGGGGCGATGGGGGTGGCGGGGGCGTGGGCCCGGGAGGCTGGGATCCCGACACCAAAGCCTGGCAGCTCCCTTGCTGCGTGTCTGCACAGGGGCTGCACGCGGCCTCCCATCTCCCCAGTGACGGGGCGGCTCCCTCACTGCACAAAGTGGCTCTGGGGGCCTCGGCGCCCTCACTGGGCCCTGTCCGCCTCGCTGCAGCCCGTGGCAGTGTTCTCCCCCATCCCTTCCCACGCTTGCTGCCCCCGGCTCTGCAGTTTCAACTCGAGGCGAGGTTTGGGGAGGTGTGCCCTGTCGCACGGAAGCGTGCCCACTGGATGGCACCGCATCCTCGAAGCTCAGGACTGAGCCCCGAGGCCACCGTCCGGCCACCTCTCCTACCAGTGCCTCTGAGGACTGAGGCCGCCACAGCCTGCAGCTGGCAGGAGTGACCACTCAGGCCCACTGCCCGCCCGGCCCCACACACTCGCGCGGCCAGCCTGCCTCCAGGGGCTTTGAGGGGCAGTACCTGCTCCTACGACCCCAGGGAAACGCTGGTCAATGCGAAGACGACACTTGGGAAGGCTGGAAAAGCAGCCAGAGTTGTTTCCCGGGGGGAACCAGGTACCACAAGTGCTGCTGGACGTGGGCACCGTCCAGGGAGCTCCAGGAGCCACCCTGCTGGGCGCCCAGGTGCTCTGGGGTCTTCTGCCCCTCTTCGGGGCAGGCCTCCTCCACACTGTGCTCTCAGCCCCCTCTATGCCGTCCCCCCATTGTGGACACGGCCCCCTCTGCTCCCGACCTCTCACCAGCTGACACGCTAAGGCCCTGCCCACTCCACACAGTGCCAGCAGGGACCCGGCTCTGCCGTGTTCGCTGGCTCTAGGGGGCATCCCCAGCTCCCCGGGGGTCACGCTGGGCAGCATGGATGTCGGGGACACCTCCTCCTCCCTACCTGCCCCAGCCTGTCGCTTCCCCTCTCTGTGTCCCTTGCTTTCCACGCTGATGCTTGCTCGGTCCGGCCCTAACCGCCTCCTAACCAGTGCAAGTGGCCCATGGCCTCAGCCTCTAAGCACACACAGCGCCCACCCTCCCCAGTCTCATTTCCTGACGGCTGGGGTCCAAACCACGAGGCTTGGCTGCAGAGCCGTCCACATCGACTTCCTGACAGTTTCCCTTGGCCCCCTTAGGCCTCGTCTGCAAAACTTCACTGCCCCACTTCCTCGTCACAGACACATCTAACTTCAGCAAGCCCGACTCTGTTACGGTGGGCAAAGAAAGTCGGTGGTGGGTGTCCTCCTGACTCCACGCAGCAAGCTGATGTCCTGGAGTGAGTGTGGCGTGGAGATGGGGGCCCCGAGGACTCTGGTACCCAGAGAGGAGCGTGACCTGTGAAGGCAGGCCAGCAACGTGCCCTCCTGCTCACCCATCCGGGCATCAGGAGGGCTGTGCCGGGCTTCCCTGCAGACAGGACAAGGTGGGGTGCCCTTCCTCGGGGTTCTCAAGGCTAATGCTGTCGATGACTTTCACGCCAGGACCTAATTCCTGTGTGAGACAGGACTCGAATACATGCCCTTGCCTCCTCCCCCTGGTCACCCCCGCCTGGCCCCTCTCCTGGCTGACTTCCTCTCCTCCCGCCCCCTGCACCAGGTGCCTCCATGACCAGTCTCTCCTCCACCCTTGCAGGCCCTTCCCACCTCCCCGAGGCCCTCCTGCTCCCTCACCACATGCCCGCATGTTTCCCTGCTGCTCTCAGCTGGAAGATGCACAGGCCCCATGTGGAAGGGATGCACCCACCTATCCGTGGATCCAGAGGCACTTTGCCAAGCAGCGGGATCTTCAGGTCCTGGCACATGGCCTCCGCACCCCCCGTCGTTGGTGGGAATATCTGAGACTCTTTCTGAAAGGCAATGTGAAAGGGGGAGGAATCCTGAGTTTGTGTCAGAATTGTATGAATGGACCACACTTTAAACAAGCTTTAAATTTAAAAAAGGCTCTTCTGAGTGTGAAAAGAATTCCCATTAAATTGGCAACAGAGGGGTTTTTTTTTTTTTTTTAAACTATTCCAGTTCCCAAATGATGGGGAAAGCAGAAACGGTTTCCCAGATACCCGACCCCACCATCTCCCCAAGTGTGGAGGCCAGGACCTCGGGGGGAACATGCTCTCACCTGGCATTTGGGGCAGATGAAGCCGCTCATGTTCTCCACCACCCCGATGATGGGCAGCTTCACCTTGTGGCAGAAGCTGATCTCTTTCCGGACATCCTGGAGCGACACTTCCTGTTAAGGTTCCAGAAGACTGGTTATTTCAAAGTCTGGGCACAAAGAGGGAACGATCGCGTGGTGGAGGGACGGCTGCAGGGCTGCGGCGTCACTGCCGTGAAGCTTTAGAGACTCTGTATGTAAGGGCTTCCCTGGAGGCTCAAGGGTAAAGAGCCTGCCTGCCAATGCAGAACTGCAGGAGAAGGCAACGGCACCCCACGCCAGTACTCTTGCCTGGACAATCCCACGGACGGAGGAGCCTGGTGGGCTGCAGTCCATGGGGTCGCGAAGAGTCGGACCCGACTGAGCAACTTCCCTTTCACTTTTCACTTTCATGCATTGGAGAAGGAAATGGCAACCCACTCCAGTGTTCTTGCCTGGAGAATTCCAGGGACGGGGGAGCCTGGTGGGCTGCCGTCTCTGGGGTCGCACAGAGTCGGACACGACTGAAGCGACTTAGCAGCAGCAGCAGCAGAGAGATTTAGCAGCCGAACCACCACCATTCCGTAAGTGTTTCACGCAACCACATGTGAGCCCTGTTTTAGGCAGAGGGCAGCCTGCAGGCTCGCCTGGCTGCCTGCTTTCGCAGATCAAGTTCTTCTGGAGCACAGCCTGACCGCCACATTACCTCTGGCCACCTTCATCCCATAATGGTACCAATGGGGAGACGGGACAGAAACCCTGTGACCCGCAAAGCCTGGAACAGTTCCTCTCTGGCCCTTAACAGAAAAAGTCTGCCAACCTCTGACCTTGGTTACCGTGACCACAACTTTATGGACCAAAAGAAAATAAGGATTATTACCCGGTTTGGAGCCCTCCAAATTCACTTCTGGACCCTGTGTGCCTTACAGCATGAGGAGTGTGGGTAATCAGAGCTTAGTACCCTCCCCAACCCATCTATAATTTTATTGCCCATGTATGTCCAAGTGTCGTGTGCTGTCAAGCACAGCTCTAACAGTCATGGGCCCCAGTGGACCTGGGCTTTGAGTCTCTTGTCCTGAGGCCCACGTTTGCCCCTTGAGCCCTTGGAGGCTGGGGTGCAGACAAAAGGGCTTGGCTAGAAAGTAAACCCGCTGGTACTAAGCATCTCCTTAGGGGGCCTCTGGTTGTCTCCCTGGTGTCCTCTAAAAGCCCTGCTTTTTCAAAAATGACCTCACAGAAGGCCAGCTGCTGGATGTGCAAGGCTCCGAGGAAGTGGGTGTGCCCAGCCTGAAGTCCTGTTTTCTAGACAAGCGACACACACAGGAGCACAGACAGCGCGTCCTCGCCGGCTTCCTGAGCGGCCACTGCCCTCCTCCTGAACCTACGGGGGCTTTGTTTCCTTTCACAGCAAACGTGGTATTGGAGAGGCCACTCCCGTGTCGACTTGATCACTGCTGTTGCTTTTGACCATTTTTAGAGTGGTTTTAGGCTCGCAGAAAGCACATAGTCCCCACGTGGGAAGCCTTGCCCGCTGTCAGCATCCGCCATCGGGGTGGACGTCCCAGCTCCACGGTCCCTGAAGCTCACTTCTTTGGGACTCGCTCTCGAGAGCACGGCTGGTCTAAGGGCCTAAGGGCGCAGGGCTGGTCACCCAGCTCTGTTAAATATCCATCAGGAAACATTTCTAATGAAGCATCCGTCTTCTTTCCACCGCCATCCTCGGGCCAGGCCCCCTTCCACCCTTGCTCTAGGCAGGCCCCACCCCAGCCACCTCATGCCTCCCCGTCCACCGACAACGGCGGAACTGAAGATAAACATAGCGTTTCTGCTGATCCCAGCCAGGGAGTTGGGGAGCCCAGGGTCTCGGGCCGCAGGAAAAAAAAGAGACCTCCCGTTGCAGCGCCGCATGGACCCCGCTCCGCCCGGCCCTCACCCACCTGCGGCGTGGTGATGATCACCGCTCCATCGATGTGGGCCGCAGCCAGGTACTGCACCACCGAGAGGTGCTCGTCCGACGTCCCCGGCGGGGTGTCCACGATGAGGTAGTCCACCTCGCCCCAGTCCACGTCGCGGAGGAACTGCTTGATCATGCCTGCGGGGGAGGAACTGCTTGATCAGGCCTGCGGGGGAGGCCGCGGTGATGCATGCTGGCTCCTGTCCTCTGACCCTACAAAAGCACAGCTCCTGACCCCTACGCACAGCTCGTCTATGCACTCCATCAGTTGGGTCTCGCAGTGCCTGGGGTCTTGTCCAAAACTATGGAGGCTCTTCTACTCGCCTCCAGGGTGGCGAGGCCAGGGAACTGCTAACACCCTGTGATGTGGAGGACCGTCCACCTCTCAACCTCCCCAACAAGGGATTGTCTGGCTCGGAACATCACAGCACTGAGGCTGAGGAGCCTTGCCCACGTTGGCACTTCTGTACCTGCAGCCTGGACACCCTGTCAAACCAGTACTGACTTCACCCCACACCCTCCTCTCTCTGACGCAAACAAGCACCAACCACCGGAGGGATCATTTCAGGATTAGGTGGGTTTTCAGGAGAGAAAAACCCATCAGAGATACGAAAACTTGTAACGTTGTATTTATTATGTAAAACTGTTCTTTCTAGGGGCTCTCTTCAACCAGTGAAGAACGAGGCCACCAGAGACACAGGCCATCCTGATGGGATGGGATTCGCTTCTGCCCCGGGAAGGACGTGACGAGAGACAGAAAGCAGAGTGACAGACCGTTTTTCTTTGGTCCCCTCCAGATGACGGCATCGTCGGGGCTGCTGAGCAAGAAACCCACCGACATCACGCCCAAGTTGTCTTCCAGGAACTGGAAAGGATGATGCAAGAGACATTTTACTTCAAACCACAGTGCCAGGCACTTCCCTATGTCTTGTGTCTGAGGGCTAGCGGAAGAAATTGAAGGGGCAAAGTTACTATGTGATGTGTGTATATATTCACTTTTAGAATCCTTAAATCTCTCCCACCTCCCCCAAAAAAAGTCATTAAAAAAAAAGGTTACCATTATTTGGGGGGGACTGAAAGAGCCACCATATGGCCCTAGGTGGCAATGACAATGAACTCAGCTGAAATAGATGCTGTCTCCTCTGAAGAAGGTCACAGAGGATGAGATGGTCGGATGAATCAAGACTCAGTGGACATGAGTTTGAGCAAACTCTGTGAGACACTGAAGGACAGGGAAGCCTGGTGTGCAAAAGTCCATGAGGTCGCAAAGAGTCGGACATGACAGAGCGACTAAACAAAAACAAACTTGCTGTTTTAATCTGGTTGGCCCCCCTTCTGGTTTTGTACATAAAGTTTTATTGGAAAAGGGCCACAGTCATTCATTTGCATATCACTACTTTCCATCTAGGATGGTGGCAACTGTTTGGCCCACAAACTGGAAAAAGCTACTCTCTGAGCCAATCTCTGGTCGTAACTGGATCCCTCAGGCCCAGAAAAGTGCCTTAGTGACTACCTGTTGACTAATAAATAGTCGCCGATTGACTGCCCACCACTATCCGTTATATACACACCACCCCGAAGGGAAGGCCTGGGGTGGGCACTCACCACTGGAGACCAGCCCGAGCCGCTCTGGTGAACCTGCAGGAACAGGAGCCCGTCTCATTTGTGAGAAATTACACAACCTGGTCACGCTTTATGTGCGAAGTTTACGCAGTAGGAGGGCAGTTTTAAAGGCTGCCACTGAATTCTTAACAGGGAGTGAACATTAGGGGGTCAGGGTTAGGCGATACAGGTGCTGTGTCTGACTCTTAGCAACCCTATGGACTGTAGCCCACCACACTCCTCTGTCCATGGGATTTTCCAGGCAAGAATACTGCAGTGGGTGGGTTGCCGTGCCCTCCTCCAGGGGATCTTCCCAAGCCAGGGATCGAACCTGTGCCTCTTGTCTCCTGCATCGGCAGACAGGTTCTTTACCACTAGCGCCACCTGGGAAGCCAGAGACACAGACGATAGAGTGCATACGCTTTCCCCTCCCAGGCTGGGCGATCTGGAAACTCTGCTTAAATACCTGGCCAGGGAACCAATGTCCATCAGAGTCCGGCATGATCTGGGGGATTTTAAAAGCATGACAGAAACCGGTTGGGTATTGCTGCAAAGATGCAGGTGACTGTGGAACAGCGAGGCGGCCTCCAAAGGAGTGGAGGGACGACCCTGAGTGAGCGGCCTCCAAAGGAGTGGAGGGACGACCCTGAGTGACGCAGCAGACACGGAGCCTTCCCGCTGGTGACCTGAGCTGCTGCCCCAGGGGACATGGCCTGGAAAAAGGGTGTCAGCAGGAAGCGGGGGCTATTTCAAGACCCAGACGCTTTCCAGTGAGGTGTTCACTAACTGCCAGGCTGAGAGCTTCCCTGGTTGCTCAGTGGTAAAGAATCCGCCCGCCAAGGCAAGAGACTCAGGTTCCATCCCTGGGTTGGGAAGTTCCCCTGGAGAAGAAAATGGCAACCCACTCCAGTTTTCTTGCCTGGAGAATCCTATGGACAGAGAAACCTGGCAGGCCTTAGTCCCTGGGTTCAAAGGACAGTTGGACATGACTTAGCGACTAAGCAACGACAAACTGCACGTCAGCCTTAGAGTTTACGCTTCGGGCAATGCTGGAGCCAAAAGAGAAGGCCCAGTTTTCCAGATGACATCTTACTTTTTTAAACAGTCGACTCAGGTATAATTCACATACCACACAGCTCACCCGGTTAAAGTGTACACTTAAATGGCTTCAGATAGTCACAGAATTGCACATCCATCGCCACAGTCAACGTCAGAACATTCTGGCTAATCTTAGGAAGATACCTGCGCCCCTCAGGTGTCACCCCCAACCACCACACTTCCCCCCACGCCTAGGTGACCATGGGTCTACTGTGTCTACAGAGGTGCCCGTCTCCAACATTCGACAGAAACGCAATTCAGGTAATGTGTGACTCTTTGTCACTGGCTTTGAAGGCATGCTTCAAAGTAAAAAGGACCAAACCCATTAATTCCTATTAACACTCATTCCCTAAGTCACTGGTCTTGAAAGAGGGGGTAAGCCCGACGATCCAACAGCGTAGGAGAAGAAAGGGCTGGAATTTCTCACCATTTACAATGTTCGGTTTTTATAAATGACATGTGCGCCGGCTCGGTGAGTAGCATCTGCGTGTGACTGACGATGAAGGGAGACCCATGCTCCAGAGCCTGCTGCCCGCGGGTACGCGGTCAGAGCCACGGTCCCTCTGCTCCACCCTGACCCCACACAGCATCAGCACCTCTTAGCACATGGGAAGCAAGTGTCAAGCCCTGAGCAGAGTCCCCAGGGGCTAGCCCCATCCGCCTGGGCTACTCTCTGCCACCCTGAGGGCCACTCTGCCTGGCCCCACAGGCTACTGGGTATGAGGACACGCCCCCAGCCCAGCATACCTTCCTCCTGGCTCTCTGAGCAGGGTGCCCTTGACCACCTCCTCCCAGAGAGCAGCTCCTGGGCCCCCTCCCTGCCATCTGTCCCGTCCCCTGGCTTCACTTAGATTCCTATCGTCACCTGTCCTTCCCGTGAGGGCAGGGTCTTTATCTGCCTTGTTCACCTCTGAACCGCAGCACTGAGTGCTTCAGTAAAGAACGGACCCACCCCGACCCATCCCGACTGCCCGGATAAGGCTGGTCCTCCAGGCTGGCTTCAAACACACCC
>SJYX01000936.1:0-22938 GCA_006410675.1 Oreotragus oreotragus
GTTTGGCAACACTGACCTGCAAAAGACAGTTTTCTGTATGATGACTCCTAATTCGATGATAAACTGGATTAGATTTTTAAAATAAAACACAAGATGGAAAATGATTCACTTTACAATTTTTTTTTTTGCTATTTTTTGAAAAACTCATTATTCTTTACACATGAGCTCATCATGTACATTATTCAACATGTGACTGGATTTACGTGCCACCTTCTAGTAGCCCTATAACACAGTAGTTAGACTAGATTGCGTCTGCATATTGTAAATGTGGGCTGTGAGAGTCATATATGAAAATAAACTTGACAACAAGTTATAAGCTCTTCCATGTACCTAAATGTTATGATGAAATCAGGATGGGTATCCATAAATTAAGATAAAGTTATAATCTGAAATAGAGAGCTCAAAAGCATTTTCTTATATGCCATAGGGATTTTGAGTGTTAACCAAAACCTTATTTTACATAGCTTTGAACATATATTTAACTCAATTACTTGTGATTTTTTTTCAGTTATGAAACTTTTATGCAATTTTTTTTTTTTAGGGATTCTCCAGGCAAGAATACTGGAGTGGGTTGCCATTTCCTACTCCAATGCATGAAAGAGAAAAGTGAAAGTGAAGTCGCTCAGTCTGTCCGACTGTTAGCGACCTCATGGACTGCAGCCCACCACGCTCCTCCGTCCATTGGATTTTCCAGGCAAGAGTACTGGGGTGGGGTGCCATTGCCTTCCCCCCTAATTGGCAGGCGGATTCTTTACCACGGCTTCCTAGGTGGTGCTAGTGATAAACAATAGACACGGGTTCAATCCCTGGGTCAGGAAGATCCCCTGGAGGAGGAAAGGGCAACCCACTCCAGTATTCTTGCCTGGAGAATCACATGGACAGAGGAGCTTGTCGGGCTACAGTCCATAGGGTCAGGAAGAGTCGGACACGGCTGAGTGAGGGCACAGGCAAGGAATGTTCTTAGCCTGGAATCTATGGGGAAATTAATGCAAATCTGCAGATGTGAGTATATATGTTTTTCTGGAGAGAGGATCTTGAGCTTTGTTCAGATTCTCAAATAGATCTCCATCTAGAAAAGGTTAAGAATCACTGATAGATATTGTTTAAAAACATAATAAAGACAACCTTGGTGCAGAGGCCCCTCTATAAGCAGTGGTCATGGTACATCCCAGTGGCCATTAGTTATTCCTTTGAATGTCTTTACAGATGTTGGTCAAAGATGACAGAGTTAACTGGCTTTCTAAGTTTCAGACTAAATCCATCATGACCCTGGAGTAAATTATGGCCATCCCATATTTCTTTCTGTCTTTTCCTTTTTTTCCTAAGTGGTGGTTGTTATTTTTGTATCTGATTATGAAATTAATGCATGATTATGCCAAAAAATGTGGATAGTAAAGAAGAGTACAAAGAAAATAGATTTCCCTCATTTCACCACCCAGAAATAATCATGGTTAAAGTGTTAATATGTGACCTTTCCTTTTTTTTTCTGTGTAAATATAAACATGAATTTCTTTTTAAAGTGTTTTTCAATAAAAATGAGATCATGTTTATGTCTCGAGCAGTTAACAAGACTCTGAAGTCTGCCTGCCTGGGTTCAAATTCTAGCTTATTATTACTTTGCCAGGTGATCTTGGGCAAACTGATGATCCCTTTGTAAATTGAAGAGTGAGTGCCTGGCACAGAATGAGCGTTTCATAAGTGCAGATTGTATGTATTCGCCGTACTTTATTTAAACAATCTTCTGGCTCAGAGGTTAAAGCGTCTGCCTCCAATGCGGGAGACCTGGGTTCGATCCCTGGGTCGGGAAGATCCCCTGGAGAAGGAAATGGCAACCCACTCCAGTATTCTTGCTTGGAGAATCCCATGGACTGAGGAGCTTGATGGGCTGCAGTCCACGGGGTCACAAAGAGTCGGACACGACTGAGTGACTTTACTTACTTACTCATATTCTTCAATTTTTCATTATTATGAACAAAGCTCACTAATAACCACCCTTGTACATCATCTGATTTTTTTCCTTAGAAGTGTAAATCCTGGGTCCAAGGGTATGCTCATTTTGTTTCATATCAAACTGTCCTCTCACAAAAGTTTTAGAAATGCACCTTCCCAACAACCATGTAGACTTCCGTGGTGCCCTGCAATGCAGAAGACCTGGGTTTCCATCCCTGGGTCAGGAAGAGCCCTCGGAAAAGGGAATGACTACCCACTCCAGTATTCTTGCCTGGAGAATTCCATGGACAGAGGAACCTGGTGGGCTACAGTCCATGGAGTTGCAAAGAGGTAGACAAGACTGAGTGACTCACGCTTGTGTATAAGTTCCTGTTTTCCCCCACAGTCTGGCCAACACTGCATTTTTGTTACTCTTCTGAAATTTGCCAATCTGGTAGGTGTTTTTATTTTCATTTATTTGATTACTGATAAAGTTGAACATCTGTTAATAAGTTAAATTGGTTGTTGGTTTGCATGATTTCTTTTCTGCACTGCTTCTTTGTTGCAGATTTTTCAATTGGAGTGTTTGGGGTTATTTTGTTTACTTTTTGGTTTTTGTTTGTTTGGGGTCTACCATAGTTGTGAATTCGGTGGTTCTCTTTTTTTTTTTTTGGACCATTTCGCACAACTTGTGGGATCTTAGTTGCCCAGCCAGAGATCCAACCTAGGCCCTTGGCAGTGAAAGCTCAGAGCCCTAACGACTGGACCACTAAGGAATTCCCAAAACAGTGGTTCTTGCTATATGTTGGTTTTGATATTTATGTATCAAACACAGGTTTTTCTTTAGGATTTCTGGCTCTGGCATCATGCAAAGAAAGTTCTTTCCTATCTGAATATAAAATGGAATACAAAATTTATATTTTCTACTAGCATTTTTATGGGTTTTTAAAGTATTTAAATCTTTAATCCAGCTGGACTTTGTTCTCCTATAAGCAATATTATATTTAATATGTACTAAATTTCATGGTATCAAATGGCTTGAAGGATCTCTTTTCTGAACTTCCTCTTTGATTCTATTTATCTGTATATTCTACTGCTAATAGTAGAGCACCAGCTTCATTTATCTTTTTAGACTATTCATGTATATAACTTTTCAGGTGATGTTTTTGAGTCATGTCGAAAACTTCCTTAAAAAGTCCTTTGGGGATTAAAGGTTTTAGTAAATGTCTAGAAGTGTACAGGGAGAGTTTGCTTTTTTTAAATACTGAGTTTTCCTATTCAAGAACAAAATAACGTGTCTCTGTTTATTCTCATAAATTGGAACATCATCAGTCAATCAGTTCAGTCATTCAGTTGTGTCTGTTTGTGACTCCATGGACTGCAGCATGCCAGGCCTCCCTGTCCATCACCAACTCTCAAAGTTTACTCAAACTCACGTCCATTGAGTGGGTGATGCCATCCAACCATCTCATCCTCTGTTGTCCCCTTCTCCTCCCGCCTTCAATCTTTCTCAGCATCAGGGTCTTTTCAAGAGTCTGTTCTTCGCATCAGGTGGCCAAAGTATTGGAGCTTCAGCTTCAGCATTAGTCCTTCCAATGAATATTCAGAACTGATTTCCTTTATGATGTACTTGTTGGATCTCCTTGTAGTCCAAGGGACTCTCAAGAGTCTTCTCCAACACCACAATTCAAAAGCATCGATTCCTCGGCACTCAGCTTTCTTTATAGTCCAACTCTCACATCCATATGACTACTGGAAAAACCATAGCTTTGACTAGATGTTGTTGGCAAAGTAATGTCTCTGCTTTTTAATATGCTGTCTAGGTTGGCCAACTCTCACATCCATATATGACTACTGGAAAAACCATAGCTTTGACTAGACGTTGTTGGCAAAGTAATGTCTCTGGTTTTTAATATGCTGTCTAGGTTGGTCATAGCTTTTTAAAAGAGCAAGCGTCTTTTAATTTCATGGCTGCAGTCACCATCTGCAGTGATTTTGGAGCTCCCCAAAATAAAGTCTGTCACTGTTTCCACTGTTTCCCCATCTATTTCCCATGAAGTGATGGGACCAGATGCCATGATCTTCGTTTTCTGAATATTGAGTTTCAAGCCAACTTTTTCACTCTCCTCTTTCACTTTCATCCAGAGGCTTTTCAGGTTTTCTTTGCTTTCTGCCAGAAGGGTGGTGTTATCTGCATATCTGAGGTTATCGATATTTCTCCCAGCAGTCTTGATTCCAGCTTGTGCTTCATCCAGCCCAGCGTTTCTCATGATGTACTCTGCATAGAAGTTAAATAAGCAGGGTGGGAATCTATAGCCTTGATGTACTCCTTTTCCTACTTGGAACCAGTCTGTTGTTCCATGTCCAGTTCTAACTGTTGCTTCCTGACCTGCATACAGATTTCTCAGGAGGCAGGTCAGATGGTCAGGTATTCCCATCTCTCTCAGAATTTTCCCCAGTTTGTGGTGATCCACACAGTCAAAGGCTTTGGCATAGTCAGTAAAGCAGAAGTAGGTGTTTTTCTGGAACTCTCTTGTTTTTCCGATGATCCAACAGATGTTGGCAATTTGATCTCTGGTTCCTCTGCCTTTTCTAAATCCAGCTTGAACAACTGCAAGTTCACGGATCACAAACTGTTTAAGCCTGGCTTGGAGGATTTTGAGCATTATTTTGCTGGTGTGTGAGATTAGTGCAACTGTGCTGTAGTTTAAACATTCTTTGGCATTGGATTTCTTTGGGATTAGAATGAAAACTGACCTTTTTCAGTCCTGTGGCCACTGCTGAGTTTTCCAAATTTGCTGGCAAATTGAGTGCAGCACTTTCACAGCATCATCTTTTAGGATTTGAAATAGCTCAACTGGAATTCCATCACCTCCACTAGCTTTGTTCATAGTGATGCTTCCTAAGGCCCTGTTGACTTCACATTCCAGGATGTCTGGCTCTAGGTGAGCGATCACAGCATTATGGTTATCTGGGTTGTGAAGACCTTTTCTGTACAGTTCTTCTGTGTATTTTTGCCACCTTTTCTTAATATCTTCTGCTTCTGTTAGGTCCATACCATTTCTGTCCTTTATTGATCCCATATTTGCATGAAATGTTGCCTTGGTATCTCTAATTTTCTTGACAAGAGCTCTAGTCTTTCCCATTCTATTGTTTTCCTCTATTTCTTTGTGTTGATCACTGAGAAAGGCTTTCTTATCTCTCCTTGGTATTCTTTGGAGCTCTGCATTCAAATGGGTATATCTTTCCTTTTCTCCCTTGCCTTTTGCTTCTCTTCTTTTCACAGCTATTTGTAAACATCATAGTTTATTCAAATGAGCCCTGCGCTTAAATTTAAAAATAACCTCTGGGTATTTTAGGTTTTGTCTGTTGCTTTTTGGTTGCTTTTGTGAATGGTGTCTTTTTCTCTGAATAGATTATTGTTGATATCTAAAGAAGCTACTGATTATGTTAATTTTGTAGTCTTACTTTACTGAACTGTCTTCTTAGTTCTAATAGCCTTTTCAGTTTCATGTATTTCTCATTCCTCTTTTAACTGTTTGGGGTTCTTAGGGGTAGAAGGGGAAGGAGTGAGAAGAAAAAGGGCCAGTTCATTTTACCCTCATTGGTTGTAATTACTACCAAATTATTACTGGGTTGAAAAATAAATTGCAAAACCTCGAGATGCCTAATAAATCAGAGTACCCAAGCATTTGTCTAATGAATTGTAATGATTCTTGGAATTTGTCTTTCAGCGAGAAGCTCTTCCTGCAGATAGCTGAGATCATGGCCTCAGATGGCTGGAAGGATGTAGGCTATGAGTACATCTGCATTGATGACTGTTGGATGGCTCCGGAAAGAGATTCAAAAGGCAGACTTCAGGCAGACTCTAAACGCTTTCCTGGTGGGATCCGCCACCTAGCTGATTATGTGAGTGTATGGGTAATTCTCTTTTTCATTCAGGTGACTATAAGCATTTCTGTACGTAATCTTGCTCAAAACACTTGGAAAGTAAAATAGCTGTTACTATCCAAATTGTAAGGCTTATTGGGTGGAATTTTCATCTCATCAGCAGATCTGTGTTTCACAATAGTTCTTGAGGCCCATCTTGGAGAAGTTCTCTTTTTGCTGAAACCACTGAATTCTCTAGGAGAAAAAGGGAACTTGGTTCTTGACATGCGTGCATATATTTCCATATAAATTTTGAGCAGTTATCACAATTGTACTATAGACTGCAACTTCAGAAGATAGAAGGAATATGCTCTAGAGATTGTTAAAGAGTAATGGAGCCAAACACTAGTTAAAGGCAGTGAAGACAGATACTGAGTGCAATTCAGTACTGTTGTAATAGGGGAAAGAGCCAAGTTCAATCCAAAATACACCAGAGATGAGTGGGGTTTTAAATATCCAGATTGTGGGGGGTCAGTGGATGAACAGTTACTAAGAGGAGATATCAGGAGGAGGGGAAGCAAGCCAAGGACTTAGACATCAAGGCTGGGGCATAAGGAATTTGATCAGATATTAAAAGGTAGAGGGGGGAGGGCGACTTTGCAGGATTCTTACTAAAACTAGACAGGATAAACTAAGGTAGAGGCCTACTTGAGAGGGGGTTGAGAGGGGGTTTAGAGGTGCATAAGGTTCAGTCAAGGAAAGAGTCTTTGTCCAGATAAATCTATCATTGCCCTGAAAATGTAACTTTTAAGATCCCGTCAAATGAAGATCAGAGCAACTGACAGCTTTCACATCAGTTCTATGCTATTGTTACATGTAGAGTTTGAACTCAGCAGAACTGGGGTCTTTGCTCTTTATCTCCTGACAAACTAATCTGGATAATTTTATGGGCTGGGGGGCAGGGGAAAGCCTCCCCCAGTATCTACCTGGTGAAGTGTACTGGTCTCTGTGTCCAGCCTGAAATGGTTCTCTGTATTTCATGATTGCTCTTCTAGTGAGGTAACTCTTTTCTCTCATTTCAGGTTCATAGCAAAGGACTGAAGCTAGGGATTTATGCAGATGTTGGAAATAAAACCTGCGCAGGCTTCCCTGGGAGTTTTGGATACTATGATATTGATGCCCAGACCTTTGCTGACTGGGGAGTAGATCTGCTAAAATTTGATGGTTGTTACTGTGACAGTATACAACATTTGGCAGAGGGTATGTTTCATCCACAAGATTTAGCCAAGAGCAAAAGGCAGAACTTTGAGGACAAGGTAGCTAAGCATCCAAAGAACTACTCCTCATTTGGAAATATCCAGTCACGATACCGGAAATAATGATTGTCTGTGTGCCACAGTTCCTGCCTCTTCTTTCAGTTTGTCTTCTTTCATGCATGTAAAAGCCACATGTGCCTGACCACAGCTAATGCTGTGAACTTTGCATGTAAGAGAGCCCTGAGTTGACTCCAGATAATTGTTAACTCTCTGTCCATCACTGGGAAAAGAGTCCCAGATGTCAAACAGTCACAGAGAGAACATCTTCCTTCCTGCCCTTCTTCAATATAGCCACCATCCCACACTCTCTCCTCAGAACAATCCCAGCAGTCTGGGTGGCACTACGCACAGTGTAAGCACAGAACAGTCGCCTCTCTGTGCTGCTGGTTTAAAATAGAAACATGGCCCTTCCAGGCAGCTTCTATTAAAAACATACAGTCCCAGCTGGAAATCCCTTTCTTTATTTTACACATTGTTTTCTTATACAGGTTATAAGCAAATGTCCTTGGCCCTGAACAGGACTGGCAGAAGCATTGTGTACTCCTGTGAGTGGCCCCTTTATATGCGGCCCATCTTTAAGGTGAGCTAGTGAGCCCAGAATCCAATAGAGCCTTGGCTGGTAGATTTTCAGAACTCAAGAGCAAAGGAGATGAAGGTCCCTGTCAAAGTCCAGCCTTACTTAACAGTCTTATCCTTTCCATTTCTCCCAGTATCCCTCCACCTCTCACCATCCCCACTGCTGTAATTGGAGACTAAGCCAGCATCAGCTTGTGGTTCACAGCCTATCCTCAGCAATTCTTTTAGTACTGCCTACAAAATATATCCTGAGTCAGCCCACTTCATTATCATGTTAACCTATTCAGTTTCCTTCTATGAGCTTAACACTAGATGGAATTATTTGTTGATTTACCTATTGTCTGTCTCCTCCATTAAAATGTAAGGAAGGCAGGGACCTTTTCTGACTTTATCAGTGTATCCCTACCTTATGGGAAGTGTTGAATAATTACTTATAGAATGAATCCCTGTTATCTCCTTCTAATCTCTGCAAAATTCTCTAACCTCTTTCTAAACATCTTACACCTCAGATAGCCCACCTGCCTATCTACAAACTTTTATTTCTAATTAAACATAACAAATTATATGCCTGGGATTCAAATTGCCTTATCATCTGCTGGCTGAGTCCTGTGTAATTTGGAACTTTTACTTATCAAGATTATTTTAGTTATTTTTAATTGAAGTATAGTTGATTTATAGTATCATATTAGGGAATCACTGTATTTGCTTCTGATTAGAAAAGTAATACATGTGCATTTTGGAAAAGTTTGACCATGAAGTATAGAAAAAATCCTCCATAATCCCAGTACAGTAGACCTCCATCCCACAATTTTTGCTTTTCACAGCTTTGGTTACCAAAGTTCAACCACAGTCCAAGATATTAAATGGGAAATTCCAGAAACAATTCATAAGTTTTAAATTGCACACGTTCTGAGCATTGTGATAAAATATTACGCCATCTCACTCTATCCCGCCTGGGACATGAATCATCCTTTTTGTCCGGCATATGCATGCTGTGTATGCTACCCACCCACTGGTACCTGTATAGGGAAAAAAAGGTAGTACATATAATACCACTCGGAGTCTTAGAATGCATCCCCCACACATAAGGGGGGGCTGCTGCACCTAGTTACTGTTTGCTAAATTTCCAACAAAAACAGTGTTAGAACCATTTTAAGTTATATAGCCTACTTCTGAAGCGAACATCTTACAATGAAGTTCCATTATATTAAGCATAAGGATTTAGCTCTCCTCATAGAGGCCTTTATCGGGCTTCCCTGGTGGCTCAGACAGTAAAGCGTCTGCCTGCAATGCAGGAGACCCAGGTTCAATTCCTGGATTGGGACGATACCCTGGAGAAGGAAATGGCAATCCACTCCAGCACTCTTGCCTGGAAAATCCCATGGACAGAGAAGCCTGATAGGCTACAGTCCATGGGGGGCAAAGAGTTGGATATGACTGAGCAACTTCACTTTTACTTTTCCTAGAGACCTTTAATCTGTAAACTAAGGAGGCTACAAGTGCCTTTTTAAAACATGATTGTTTTCCTATCACAAGAATGTTAGTAGAAAGTAAACAGAAGAGTTCTCTCTGTTCTCACAGCCCAATTACACAGAAATCCGAGAGTACTGCAATCACTGGAGAAATTTTGCTGACATTTATGATTCTTGGGAAAGTATAAGGAATACCTTGGACTGGACATCTTCTAACCAGAAGATAATTGTTCCTGTTGCAGGACCAGGAGGTTGGAATGACCCAGATATGGTAAGAACCTGAGCCCTCTGGTTCAAGCTCCTGAAGTGGACCTGTTTCCTTCCTACTTGACACCCAGGATAAATCAGAAGGGAGAAGTTCCTGGGAGGCTTTATGTGAGAGTAATCAGAGCAGGATGCCCTGGGAGGTGACTTGTCTCTATGTCTAGGTAACTAGACATAGAATGTTTTATCTCACTTGAATTCTTACTTCATTCTTTGTCCCAGTTGGTGATTGGCAACTTTGGCCTCAGCCGGGATCAGCAAATAACTCAGATGGCCCTCTGGGCTATCATGGCGGCTCCGTTACTCATGTCCAATGATCTCCGAAGTATCAGCCCTGAAGCCAAAGCCCTTCTTCAGGATAAGGATGTAATTGCCATCAACCAGGACCGCTTAGGCAAGCAGGGTTACCGGCTTAGAAAGGTATAGTAAATAATGTTCTATCGGAGAAAATAGGAATTGGCCAGGAACATCTTCTTTTGCCTTATCATTTACAATTCATCCCAATGTTTATTTGGGTTGTGTATTTTAAGATGTTAAACCAAGTACCAAGTTTTTCTTGGACTGAAATCTGTTACTTTATGGAGGATATGCACTGATCTTTTAAGAAGGCATTTTTTAATCTTGATATCATAGTCATAAGGCTCCTTTGTGCTACTTTTCTCTAGAAGTGATTGCTAATTCTAAGACATAATGCCACAAATAATACAGCAGCTTTCTGCTAGTTACCAAACTATCACATCTCTTTTTCTGGCTTGTTTTTCAGGAGGACAACTTTGAGATGTGGGAACGCCCTCTCTTGAACTTAGCGTGGGCTGTGGCTATAGTAAACCTGAAGGAGATTGGTGGACCTCGTTCTTACACCATCTCTCTTACTTCCTTGGGTCTAGGACTGGCCTGTAATCCCAACTGCCTGATCACAGAGCTCCTGCCTGAGAAGAGGAAGCTTGGGTTTTATGAATGGACTTCAACTTTAAAAACTCAGATAAATCCTACAGGCACAGTTTTGTTTAGGCTAGAAAGACCAAGCTCAGCTCAGTTCAGTTACTCAGTTGTGTCTGACTCTTTGTGACCCCATGGACTGCAGCATGCCAGGCTTCCCTGTCCATCAAAACTCATGTCCATTGAGTGGGTGATGCCATCCAATCATCTCATCCTCTGTCATCCCCTTCTCCTCTGACCTTCAATCTTTCCCAGCATCACAGTCTTTTCCAATGAGTCAGCTCTTCACATCAGGTGCCCAAAGTGTTGGAGCTTCAGCATTAGTCTTTCCAGTGAATATTCAGGACTGATCTTTAGGATGGACTGGTTTGATCTCCTTGCTGGCCAAGGGACTCTCAAGAGTCTTCTCCAACACCACAGTTCAAAAGCATCAATTCTTTAGCGCTCAGCTTTCTTTATAGTCCAACTCTCACATCCATACATGACTACTGGAAAAACCATAGCTTTGACTACACTTCGTTAGCAAAGTAATGTCTCTGCTTTTTAACATGCTGTCTAGGTTGGTCATAGCTTTTCTTCCAGAGCAAGCGTCTTTTAATTTCATGGCTGCAGTCACCATCTGCAGTGATTTTGGAGCCCCCCAAAATAAAGTCTGTCACTATTTCCATTGTTTCCCCATCTATTTGCCATGAGGTGATGGGACCAGATGCCATCTTACTTTTCTGAATGTTGAGTCTTAAGCAAACTTTTTCACTCTCATCTTTCACTTTCATCCAGGGGCTCTTCAGGTTTTCTTTGCTTTCTGCCATAAGGGTGGTGTCATCTACATATCTGAGGTTATTGATATTTCTCCCAGCAATTTTGATTCCAGCTTATGCTTCATCCAGCCCAGCATTTCACATGATGTACTCTGCATATAAGTTAAATAAGCAAGGTGACAACATACAGCCTTGACATACTCCTTTCCCAATTTGGGACCAGTCTGTTGTTCTATGTCTAGTTCTAACTGTTGCTTCTTGACCTGCAGACAGATTTCTCAGGAGGCAGATCAGGTGGTCTGGTATTCCCATCTCTCTCAGAATTTTCCAGTTTGTTGTGGTCCACACAGTCAAAGGCTTTTGGTATAGTCAATAAAACAGAAGCAGATGTTTTTCTGGAACTCCCTTGCTTTTCTGATGATCCAACAGATGTTGGCAATTTGATCTCTGGTTCCTCTGCCTTTTCTAAATCCAGCCTGAACACCTGGAAGTTCATGGTTCACATATTGTTGAAGCCTAGCTTGGAGGATTTTGAGCATCATTTTGCTGGCATGTGAGATGAATGCAACTGTGCTGTAGTTTGAACATTCTTTGAACTTTCTTTGGGATTGGAATGAAAACTGACATTTTCTAGTCCTGTGGCCACTGCTGAGTTTTCCAAATTTGCCGGCAAATTGAGTGCAGCACTTTCACCGCATCATCTTTTAGGATTTGAAATAGCTTAGCTGGAATTCCATCACCTCTACTAGCTTTGTTCATAGTGATGCTTCCTAAGGCCCTGTTGACTTCTCATTCCAGGATGTCTGGCTCTAGGTGAGTGATTGCACCATCATGATTATCTGGGTTGTGAAGATCTTTTTTGTATAGTTCTTCTGTGTATTCTTGCCAACTCTTCTTAATATCTTCTGCTTCTGTTAGGTCCATACCATTTCTGTCCTTTATTGAGCCCATCTTTGCATGACATGTTCCCTTGGTATCTCTCCTTTTCTTGATGACAGCTCTAGTCTTTCCCATTCTATTGTTTTCTGTTTCTTTGTAGTGATCACTGAGAAAGGCTTCCTTTTTTTAAAAATTTTTTTTAATTTTTATTTTTACTTTATTATACTTTACAGTACTGTATTGGTTTTGGCATACATTGACATGAATCCGCCATGGGTGTACATGAACTCCCAAACATGAACCCCCCCCAACCTCCCACCCCACATCATCCCTCCAGATCATCCCCATGCACCAGCCCCAAGCATCCTGCATCCTGCATTGAACATAGACTGGCAATTCATTTCTTACATGATAGTATACATATTTCAATGCTATTCTCCCAAATCATCCCACCCTCTCCCTCTCCCTCTCCTTCTCCCTCAGAGTCCATAAGTCCGCTCTACACATCTGTATCTCTTTTGCTGTCTTGCATACAGGGTCCTCATTACCATCTTTCTAAATTCCATATATATGTGTTAGTATACTGTATTGGTGTTTTTCTTTCTGGCTTACTTCACTCTGTATAATTGGTTCCAGTTTCATCCATCTTATTAGAACTGATTCAAATGTATTCTTTTTAATGGCTGAGTAATACTCCATTGTGTATATATACCACAGCTTTCTTATCCATTCATCCGCTGATGGACATCTAGGTTGTTTCCATGTCCTGGCTATTATAAACAGTGCTGCGATGAACATTGGGGTACATGTGTCTCTTTCTATTCTGGTTTCCTCGGTGTGTATGCCCAGCAGTGGGATTGCTGGGTCATAAGGCAGTTCTATTTGCAATTTCTTAAGGAATCTCCACACTGTTCTCCATAGTGGCTGTACTAGTTTGCATTCCCACCAACAGTGTAATGGGAGAAAATAATAGCAAATGAAGCAACTGACAAACAACTAATCTCAAAAATATACAAGCAACTTATGCAGCTCAATTCCAGAAAAATAAACGACCCAATCAAAAAATGAGCCAAAGAACTAAATTGACATTTCTCCAAAGAAGACATATGGATGGCTAACAAACATGAAAAGATGCTCAACATCACTCATTATCAGAGAAATGCAAATCAAGACCACAATGAGGTACCACTTCACACCAGTCAGAATGGCTGCAATCCAAAAGTCTGCAAGCAATAAGTGCTGGAGAGGGTGTGGAGAGAAAGGCTTTCTTATCTTTCCTTGCTATTCCTTGGAACTCTGCATTCAAATGGGTATAACTTTCCTTTTCTCCTTTGCCTTTAGCTTCTTTTCTTTTCTCAGATATTTGTAAGGCCTCCTCAGACAACCATTTTGCCTTTTTGCATTTCTTTTTCCAAACCCCCATCCATAGTTCTTCTGGCACTCTGTCAGGTATAATCCCTTGAATCTGTTTGTCACTTCCCCTGTATAGTTGTAAAAAAATTGATTTAGGTCATACCTGAATGGTCTAGTGGTTTTCCTTACTTTCTTCAACTTGAGTCTAAACTTGTCAATAAGGAGTTTATGATCTGAGCTAGTCAGCTCCCAGTCTTGTTTTTGCTGACTGTATAGAGCCTCTTCATCTTTGACTGTACAGAATATAATCAGTCTGATTTCTGTACTGACCATCTGGTGATGTCCAGTCCATGTGTAGAGTCTTCTCTTGTGTTGTTGGAAGAGGGTGTTTGTTATGACCAGTGTGTTCTCTTGGCAAAACTGTTAGCCTTTGCCCTGCTTCATTCTGTAAGGCCAAATTTGCCTGTTACTGCAGGTATCTCTTGACTTCTACTTTTGCATTCCAGTCCCATATAATGAAAAGGTCATCTTTTGAGGGTGTTAATTCTAGAAGGTCTTGTAGGTCTTCGTAGAACCATTCAACTTCACCCTCTTCAGCATTATTGGTTGGGGCATAGACTTGGATTACTGTGATATTGAATGGTTTGCCTTGGAAACGAACAGAGGTAGATTGCAAGCTAGACTGCATTAAAAAGCTTCCTTTACAAGTGATTACCCTCCTTTTGTCCATCTTCAGCTGTCTTTATTTCCTTGAGGAAGATTTTCCACATTTGACCTATCTGAAAACATTTTGGGGAAAAGCCTTTGAACCAGATATGAATAGCTGAGAAAGAATAGCTTAGTAATATTAATAAGTAAAATAATAATTAAGACATACCTCGTTTCGTTGCATTTAACAAATAAATACTGTGGGGGTTTGGGGTTGTTTTTGTCAAAAATTGAAGGTTTGTGGCAACCCTGCGTCTGTCACAAGTCTATCAACCCTGTTTTTCCAACAGCATTTACTCACTTCATGTCTCTGTGTCACATTTTGTTAATTCCCGCAATATTTCAACCTTTTTCACTGTTATTGTATTTATCATGGTGATTGTGATTTACTATGGGAAAAAATATTGACTCACTGAAGATTTAGATGGTAGCTAGCAATAAAGTATTTTTAATGCATCCATTGTTTTAGACATAATTCTATTGCTAATATTTAATAGATTACAGTATAAATGTTAAGTTCTATATGCACTGGAAAACCAAAAAACTGCTAACTACCTTTTTATCTGTTGCCTGTAGTAGAACTACAGACCAGGCACTATTTTAGATGCACAAGATGTACTGACCTCACAACAACCCTGATGCAGGTACTTAATCACTGTAAATTACAGCCAGGAATTTAAACCAAGGCTGGCTGGTGGCTCAACTGGTAAAGAATCCACCTAGTGCAGGGAGACCCCAGTTCAATTCCTGGGTTGGAAGATCCCCTGGAGAAGGGATAGGCTGCCTACACTCCAGCATTCTTGGACTTCCCAGGTGGCTCAGCTGGTAAAGAATCCACCTGCAGTGCAGGAGACCTGGGTTCGATCCCTGGGCTGGGAAGATCTCCTGGAGAAGGGAACAGCTATCCACTCCAGTATTCTGGCCTGGAGAATCCCATGGACTGTATAGTCCACAGAGTCCCAAAGAGTTGGACACAACTGAGCGACTACTTCTTAACCCTTACACCGCTACCTACTTGGATGGCACTAATTCTTAGCCTAAAGGCCAGTACTTTGCCACCTGATGCAAAGAAAGAGCCAACTCATTGGAGAATACCCTGATGCTGGAAAGACTGAAGGCAGGAGAAGGGGGCGACAGGATGAGATGGTAGGATGGCATCACCAACTCAATGGACATGAGTTAGAGCAAACTGGCAATAGTGAAGGGTAGGGAAACCTGGCATGCTTCAGTCCATGGGGTCGCAGGGTCAGACACAACTGAGTGACTGAAATGAACTGAAAGGGAATATACTTTCTCAGTTTCAGGGGAAAAAAAGAATACCCTTTATAAATGGACGATTTAGAGGCAACCCATGTGTGTGTGCTCATTTGCTCCAATTGTGTACTACTCTCTGCAGCCCTGTGGACTGTAGCCCACCAGGCTCCTCTGTCCTTGGGATTCTTCAGCAACACTGCAATGGGTTGCTCTGCCCTCCTCCAGGGGAGGAGTACTGGAGTGGGGTGCCATTCCCTTCTCCAGGGAATCTTCCCATCCCAGGGATCGAACCAGTGTCTAGTATGTTTCCTGCAAAGGTGGGTTCTTTACCACTCACTGTGCCACCTGGGAGGCAGTCCAACAGACCACATTACTGAATTTTTATGGAAGAATCTTGTCAGGAAACACCCCTACACACACACTTAACTTTCTAAATCTAGAAATAATTGTTTTTGTAATCTAGGTCCAACAAATGCAGATGGCTTTCACCAACAACAGTTGGTACATTATGACCTAAAATACCAAACATCTGGACAGAAGACCCGCTCCACTCTAAGATGAATTGCCTTATCTCGTGGTCCCACGGTGAGGCAATGAGTTTCAAATTGGGGTATGGAGGAATGAGTCACTGGAGGATTTCCAACCTTCCTTTTCCTCTCATGACTGCCCACGGTAAAGCGTCTGCCTGCAATGTCAGGAAGATCCCCTGGAGAAGGGAATGGCACACCACTCCAGTACTCTTGCCTGGAAAATCCCATGGATGGAGGAGCCTGGTAAGCTACAGTCCATGGGGTCGCCTGGGCGACTTCACTTTTTCCTCTCATTGTTTTACTTAAGGACCAACCTGCAGCTAATGCCTCAGGCCTGCCCCTTCTCCACTCCCTCTTCTACCATTACCCTTTCCCCACATAAGCAAAAAAGCTATTCAGCTCACCCATCATGAATGCAGGACAGTACAAAAGGCCCACTCAAAACACAATGTGCATGTTTTAACAACTCCTTAGGCTGTCAGGTGATAACCTACTTTTTTTCAATAAAACTGGAGGACTATTAACTGACTAAAACTGTCAGTTAACAAAACTGGAATAGAATTCGCAAATCCAGACTTAATTCATCCACAGAAACTTGGAAGGAAACACCTCCATGTCCAGTTACCAAAATGCATAGCTGATTTGTTTCACCTCCAGTTTTGCTGCTAAGAATGAAGAATACAAAAGCATACAGAGGATTCCAACTGTTAGGCATTTTACAAGGTGAATAGATCATTCCCCATAGATTCCACCGGGGAGTTTAATAGAAATTCTACCCTTTGCAATTATTTCAATATGATTAAAATAACTTTTTTATCTACTTAAAATTTGAGGAAGTTTAGGTGGGATGAAAGTAAGTCTAATACATATAAAGGCTTCCCCAGTGGTGCAGTGGTAAAGAATCCACCTGCCAACCAGGAGACAGGGATTCAATCCCTGGGTTGGGAAGATTCCCTGGGAAAGCAAACGGCAACCCATTCCAGTTTTCTTGCCTGGAGAATCCCATGGACAGAGAGAGGAGCCTGGCAGACTACAGTCCATGGGGTCACAATGAGTTGGATGTGACTGAACAATACTATGCCTAGAGAACTGGGTTGAAATTCCTCAGCTTTAGTTGACTTAAATTCTGGTGACTTTAGTAGTAAACATGTGAGTCAAATTATGTCATGCCTGGTGACCCCCATATTCAATTTGGACATAATTGTTACTAATCTTATCCTATTAGCAAAGTTTCAGTTCTCTACTTATATTCCATGATAACCAGTAACAGCCTTAGGTTTTTAACAATAAGTCCCAAGTGCTAAAAGTACCAAACCCATCACAGCATCTGATGTGAGTTCAACCAGTCAGATTCAACTCCTAATGAGTCAAGAATCCAAAACTATCAAGCATAAATAAGAGGATTTTATTGATGGCGTTTTTATTGTCTTCATAATAAAATATGAAGCTCAAAACTGGATCACTTGGCCCTGCAATAGAACAGGAAAAAAAAAGTGAGTTTTTATATTTTGTGAAGAATCTTTACTCCATCAATAATAGTGTCTATTCCTAAAAGGATCACCATCCCTAATTAAAAACCAGTCTTTTCATTTCCCCCTTCTTACATCAGAACTCCAAAATTTATGGATCTTAGTTATGTTGAGAGGACTGACTGCCCCTGATCTTAATGAGGGGCCACAAAAAATGAGTAGGCAGAAATCTTCACCTCTCAACATCTTCCCTGGTAGCTCAGATGGTAAAGCATCTGCCTACGATGCAGGAGACCCAGGTTAAATCTCTGGGTTGGGAAGATCTCCTGGAAAAGGAAATGGCAACCCACTCCAGTATTCTTGCCTGGAAAATCCCATGGATGGAGGAGCCTGCTAGGCTACAGTCCATGGGGTTGCAAAGAGCTGGACACGACTGAGCAAGTTCACTTTCTTTTCTTTCAACATTACAAAACCACATAGAAAAGATTATTCTCTTTGATCTACAGTTGGGCTCAACACATTCAAGCCTCAGTACAATCTTCTTTGTAGTTTTAGCCTGGAAAAATAAGTCAAAGCCTTCATAAATCACTGCAGAAAATCCTTCTTCAAAAATATGACTATGCTGGGTCAAGTATGTAAAGCAAAGCTCTGCAAATTTTTAAGAGTTGTGACAATTTGTCTTTAGCTATAGGGAGAAAACAGAATTGTGAAAATAAGTAGATGTTGTAGTGACCCAAGGAGGGTCTTGGAACACAGAAACAGTAAAACAAGACCCTTATCATCCTTCCCTCCATGTTGTAACTATTAATGGATTTCAGGTCCTCCTGAGCAGTATAAACTATCTTCCTTCCTACCCCATAGGGAGAAGGTATTTGCCTTACTCTTCCCTCTACCCAGTATACATGCCTCATCCAATCAGCAAATGACCCACAAGACCCCTATCCCACTCCTTGTACCCTGAGGATAAAAGTGGACTAAGGATCCCTGTTCAGCGTCAGTTCTCCCTGAGCAAGCCTGCTGTTCTAGCAGCATCTCCCATTCTAATAAACTTTATTTCCCACTCATTCTGTCTCATGTCTTGAAATTATTTTCCAACCCACACCTGGACTACGACAGATGTAAGAGAAAATAGTGGCATTATCTACTTGANCAGTTCTCCCTGAGCAAGCCTGCTGTTCTAGCAGCATCTCCCATTCTAATAAACTTTATTTCCCACTCATTCTGTCTCATGTCTTGAAATTATTTTCCAACCCACACCTGGACTACGACAGATGTAAGAGAAAATAGTGGCATTATCTACTTGAAATCAAGTTCTCCATTGAAATCAAATATCATAGAGGGTTTCTTATCAAATAGGCCCTCATCACACCACCTTGGCCTTTTAGCAGTTAAGTATTCTGCACAGGCAAAAATGGGTCAACTGAGTCCATGCAACTATACTTCAAACAGCATCTGCAACCCATTAAACAAGGTTAATAAATATTACTTAAATCTACTCTTCAGAGACTACTAACAATTACATTGAGATTTTATGTGATGTACACTTCCCACAAATACTCAACTTTTCAAGCCTGCTCCTATAGTCAGAATTCTATTGCTACTAGTTTGCAGTTCTCAAAAGGGCAAAAACATAAGATACAATGTCCCCATCTCCTAAACAAGCTACCCAAATGTGGAAATGGAAATTACCACCTTGAGATCAAACCATTTATTGTACCTAAATGTACACTGAAATCATTCCTGAATACTTTCTGGAACCAGGCTGAATGAGAAGCTAAGTGCCAAAAGAAATGCTGTTTGTGGGAAGGCTATGCTCCAAGCATTGTGTACTTTAAGGGGTAGACAAATAGGAACAGAAACTCAAATTCAGACGGAGAACCACAGGTTATTCAGGAAGTCAGTGGCAGGCCTAAATGTCTATTTTGAAGAACTTTTAAGACTTCGTCAGGTAAGTAGCTGACTTCAGGCTTCTGAACAGAACTGAGGCACAAAATAAGAGAAAGATTCTTACTGCAAGCATGAGGACTCCTTAGGACATGACAACAGATAAGAGCAGGGCAAAGGAAAGGATTTACAGTTGTACTCAAACTTCAGTATTTAGGAAAGCAGGTCTCATTCCTTGATGTGTGCCTCTTCACAAAGAGGGGGACAAAAAATATAAAACAGCGAGGCAGTGTCATACTGTACAGTGCATTCAGACCTGGACCGCGCTCCCAGCGACTAGATACCTCCACCGGTAATTGAGACAACTTCACTGAAACTATAAAATAAACACACACCTATACTGTAGACGTGTGTGGGCTAAAAGCAAATGTAAAGTCTCTGCCACGGTCAGTGAGAAGCATATCAAACAGTAATTATTACGAACCTTTTTCCGGAAAATCGGCTTAGTCTGCCCACCATAGCCACTCTGTTTCCTGTCATAACGCCGCTTTCCTGGGAGAATGCAAGATATTTGTCAGGGTTTATCAAACATAACCAATCACAACAGACACGTGGGAAAGTCTTCTCATCGATTTTAACTTGGACTTTCCAGCAGAAATATCAATGCCCAAGTGGGAAAGGGAGGGGAGACTGGGCTCGCGTATTCTATTACTATACAAATGCTGCATTAAAACCGAATCACGTACAAACCATCTTACCCTGGGCATACAGAGAATCCTTGCCCTTCTTGTACTGTGTCACTTTGTGGGGCTGGTGCTTCCCACACTTCTTACAGAAAGTCCGGCGGGTTTTTGGAACGTTCACCTAGTAAATAAACCGTTCAGAACATACAGTGTTATCAGATCATCGGCACAAAGCCCAACCCGACCCAGCTGAAGCTAAGGCATCCCACGAGGACTCAACTCTGAAACTCCCCGCCAACACACAACGCTGACTATAAGGCGGTCTAGCCCCATGTACTTCAAGTATAGCGGCCTCTGCCGAGTCCCAAACTCAAACAAGAACATATTCCCTCTACCGCTGCCTACATCTACCCCTTAGATCTCATCACTTCAATCCCTGGCCCCGAAGCCCAGTCCCTTTGGGCTCGATCCTGGCAACATTGGGTTCCTTTGGTACAACGGGTCCACTCAGGGGCCTGGACGCATCCCGAGACAACACCAGCAGCAGAGAGGGAAAGATTAAACTGGATGTTACCAGACCCCACCCCAAGGTCCTACCATGTTTGCGAGAGCGAGACCAGCAAAGAAAGAGGCCGGGCCGGAAACGGAAGTATATGGGAGGTTTCTCGTCGCGCTTCCTCATGGGAGCCGGTGGGAACAACCATAGAGTCTCAGGCTCTGTGCGCACCTCCCTCTGGCGTCTGAGAGGACTCGATTCAGAGCTGCAGGCACAAGCTTAAAGAAGGGCTCTGGCTGAGGCTGATCCACTCTCTCCGATTTCCTCTCGCCCCACTCCAGCTTTGCAACTTTTCCTCACTTCCTCCTCACTTTTGGCGGATACTGCTGCGTAGCAGCGTTAAGTGAAGGAAGCAGTGCTTCCAGATCGTCTGGCTTCCATGTGCCTATCCCCGAGGGAAGCCAGGACCAGAGTGAACTGGACGAGCCCTCCACCTCCATGTCCAATTCCTGTTCCACTTCGAGGTCACTGGGAACAACATCTTTCAGTGAACTGTCGGTTCAATGAAGGCTTACAGGGAGCCAGTGCTCTAGTTCATCTATCCCATCGCTAGTTGTTGCATTCAACAAATGTTTATTGAATGCCTATTCTGTGTTGGGCACCGTTCTAGCGGAGGGCGGGCAGGCTTAGTCGCTTCAGGTGTCCGACTCTTTACCATCCTATCAATAACCTCAGATATGCTGATGACACCACCCTGATGGCAGAAAGTGAGGAGGAGCTAAAAAGCCTCTTGATGAAAGTGAAGGCTGCTGCTGCTGCTGCTAAGTCACTTCAGTCGTGTCCGACTCTGTGTGACCCCATAGACGGCAGCCCACCAGGCTCCCCCATCCCTGGGATTCTCCAGGCAAGAATACTGGAGTGGGTTGCCATTTCCTTCTCCAATGNCCGACTGTTAGCGACCCCATGGACTGCAGCCCACCAGGCTACTCCGTCCATTGGATTTTCCAGGCAAGAGTACTGGGGTGGGGTGCCATTGCCTTCCCCGCCTCAAACTGCAAATCCACCTTAAATGTAAGAAAAGAGAACCTTCGTCTTCACTTACAAATAAGTAAAACACAATGAGGTGCTATTTTGCATCTACTAGGCTAGCAAAGATCCAATGTCTGGTGACCACGATGGGGCAAGGATATGGTGATATGGGCCATTTTCATCATTGCCAGTGGGCGGGTAATGGTACAGAATATATGAAGAGCAATTTAGCAACATTTTTCTAAAGGTCAGTGCTCACACACCCTTTGTTAGGGGCTGAATTGTGTCCCCCACCACCAAATTTACATGCTGAAGTCCTAATCCTCAGTACCTCAGAATATGACACTACTTGGAAATTGGGACATTACAGATGCAATTAAGATGAGATCATACCAGGTGGAGGAGGCTTCTCATCCAATAAGACTGTCACGTTTATAAAAAGAGGAGATTTAGACACAGACATACGCACACAAGAATGCCATGTGAACATCAAGGTGGAAATGAGGTGATGCAGCTACAAGCCAAGGGACACCAAAAAGTGTCAGCAAACCACGAGGAACCACAGAGGCAACCTGGAACAGACGTTCCCCGACAGCTCTCAGAAGGAGCCACCCACCCCTACCTTATCTCAAACATCCTGCCTCCCGAACTGTGGAGTAACAAATTTCTCCTGCTTAACTACTCAGTTTGTAGTACTTTGTTACAGGAGCCTAGCAAACTAAAGCACTTATTTCATTTTATTTTATCTACTTATTTTTGGCTCCCCTGGGTCTTCGTTGCTGTGTGTGGGCTTTCTCCAGTTGCGGAAAGTGGAGGCTACGCTCTAGTTCCAGGCCTCCAGCTTCACACTGAGTGGCTTCTCTTCTTGTGGAGCACAGTTCTCGGGCAGAGGGGCTTCGGTCATTGCGTCTCTCAGGCTTGGTTGTCCTGAGGCATTTGGGAGCTTCCCAGTGAAAGTGAAAATGAAGTTGCTCAGTCGTGTCTGACTCTTTGTGACCCATGGACTGTAGCCTACCAGACTCCGCCGTCCATAGCATCTTCCAGGCAAGAGGACTGGAGTGGGTTGCCATTTCCTTCTCCAGGGGATCTTCCCGACCCAGGGATCGAACCTGGGTCTCCCTCATTGCAGGCAGGCGCTTTAACGTCTGAGCTACAAGGTAGTTGGGAGCCTCCCAGACCAGAAGTCAGACCCGTGTACCCTGCACTCACAGGCAGATTCTTAACCACTGGGCCACCAGGGAAGTCCCTAAGACATTCTTTGACCCAATAAGATGAATTCATCCTGCTTTGTATTTGCACAGTTGCAACGTGGTGAGCAGGTGGCTGTCTACGTGCTGTGCTGTTTGTATAGCTAAAGGTCAGTAACAACCTAAATGTCTATCAGTCACCTACAGCCAAATAAAGGATGGCACATTCTTACAATGGAAGCTTCTTCAGCTGAAAATTTTTTTAGTAATGAGGCAGCATAACACATACTGATTGGAATTATCTCAAAGGTCTATTAGGAAGTAAAAAAAAAAAAAAAAAAA